>JBAWJQ010002006.1:0-272473 GCA_037783105.1 Bactrocera zonata | reverse complement strand
ACCTAACCGAACCTCCACATTTCTACTAATAAATGCCCAAAATTTAACCGAATCTCTAGCATTTACTCATAAATACCCAAAAATTTAACCCAATCTCCATATTTCTACCCATAAATATCCAAACTTTAAACGAACCTTTACATTTCTACCCACAAAACGCAAAAATTTAACCGAATATCCACATTTCTACCCATAAGTACCCAAAATTTAACCGAATCTTCATATTTCTACCCATAAATACCCAAAATTCAACCGAACCCTCCATTTCTACATATGAGTATTCAAAATTTACCCGAATCTCTACATTTCCACCCATAAATACCAAAAACTTAACCGAACCTTCACATTTCTACCCATAAATACCCAAACTTTAACCGAATCTCCACATTTCCACCCATAAATACCAAAAATTCAACCGAATAGCCACATTTCTACCCACAAAACGCAAAAATTTAAGCGAATATCCACATTCCTACCTATAAGTACCCAAAATTTAACCGAATCTCATTTCAAATAAAAACCTTTATTGTGTGTATGTAACATATCGAAACATAATTATGTGCATGAAATCAATTTCCATTTAACAAATAACGGTATCTTATAAATAACATGGCGATTATGTGCAATATCAAGCATGCTAATGTTATGAATGGCGACATGGTCATGTAAAGCACAAACAGTGATGGCAAAATGTATGGGTACGACCGCTGCGCAAGCACATACAAGGCAGTGAGTACTAACGATGATGTTGACGATGCTGATGATGCAAATGACTCATCATTTACGAAAACACCACGAATCGCATACGAAATGCTGTTGAAAAAGTACATACAAAGTAAGTACAAATGTTAAATGTTGTTGCATTATTAAAAGTACTATAGTTAAAGCGGGTGTGTTTTATAAAGGGTGATGCATGCAGTGCTAGAAATTTCGAAATTAGTAAAACAAGTGATGCATATAACGGGTGATTCAAGTAGAGGTAATTTTTTCGACATTCCCAAGCGAAATTGCTTTGCCCTATGGGCTCTTGAAAAGTTCCAAGAAGATGCGACGTCTTTTAGTCAAATTTTGTTTAACGATGAGGCTCATTTCCGGCTCAATGGGTATGTAAACAAGAAAAATTGCCGTATTTCATCCAGCAAAAACAACAGTTTGGTGTGGTCAATACTCGAACGAGTCATCGAAAATTGGGCTCAACGGATGGGCTACCTGAGACGCATTTGAAAGAGATAATCTTCAAAAAATAAGTACCAAAGAATATTCTCTCGAATGATAATAACTTTACTCGTTAAAGTTTCTGTGTTTTTTCTTCAAAAAAGTAGGGAACCTCGAAATGGATTACCCTTAAAAACTGACTTTTTGAAAAATGCCAATCTATAAAGCATAAGGAGTGTGTTTGAAATGTTCTAAGGCAAGCCACTTTTATTAGTTGAAAATAGGGAGTAATTTGCTTGCCATGCAAAAATATTATTTTTTTGTTTCTTAATCTCATATATAAGTACATCCAATGTAATATATATTAACATTTGTTTAGTAAACGAGGTGATTTTAGTCATACATCCTAAAAAATTGCAAATATTCAACTCACTTGATTTGCTCTTCGACAGCGGCGAGCTTTTTACGATGTCGATCGGAAAGCTCTTGCAGCGCTTCCTCCTTCTCGGCTTGTAGTTTGGCTTTTTGTTGCTCTGTAATAACCAAAAAATAAATATTCTCAACGATTTAATAATTAATTATTAAATGAAAAAGGTTTTGAAAAGCTTGGTAATGTGTAGTTTAGTTTTCTCCGCAACAGCGTAATCTACAACACTGCTTTTACAACCTTGTTTTCTACCATAAAAACACTTTTGAACTGAAAATGCTTGAATTTATAAATTACCCAGCTCCTTTTGTTGCTTCTGTCGCATTTCCTGCGTCGCATCTTGCAGCTCCTTGGCAAACTCCTCCTTCACCTGACTTAAGCGTTCGCGGAACTTCTCTTCCATTTCCTCTCTTTCGGCATCAAACTCTTTGCGTAGGTTTGCTGGAAATAAAAAGATTTATTTGTGAAATTGAACAGCTTTGGAGGATTAATTTCATGTTTTAAAGTAAAAAAAGTACTTTCAGCAAGTTTCCTTGGCTTTCCAGAAAGGTAACTAAAAATTTGTGTAGCCAATTATTGCTTTGTCAAAAAAATCTTGCAATTTTTGGATTACACTTTCAAAATTTTTTATGTTGTATTTATTTTTATGAGCAAAATATTTGTACCTTGGAAATTAAAGGTTTTTAAGAGATCTGCTTACCTTCTAATGCCTCTCGTCGCTCCTCCTCCCGACACATTGCATTTTGGTATTCACGATCAGCGCGATCCAAATGCATTCGCATCTGCAGCAAGCTGTTATCAGATTTGTCGCGCATCTCAGTGAATTCCTCGCTTTTCCGCTCGAGACGCTCTTGTACCTCAGTGAGCTGAAATTTTTGAGAGAAATATTAATTTGTATTATTTAAAGACTCTTTTTAAATGTCTGTCTCTGTTTCTTTAATAATATTTGTAAGCAAAAAGCGGGCTAAGTTGGTATTTTGGGCTTTGACAGACAAATAATGTAATAGTCAGATTGAATAGAATTTACTTCGAAGATCTGAATCTGAAACGATTTGATTTGTTTCCACTGCAGGACAGTCATTGGTCTTTCCCTGAGAAATCTTTCTATAAACACATCCTTTACTAACTTCACACAATCCTTTCTTATTGCATTAAATCTAACATCAACTCAAAGTAACCTTAAATACTAAAAGCATACCTCAGTTCTGAGCTCATCCTCATTGGCGGTGTAGCGGTTGGTCAGCGCTCGGAGCTCTTCAATATGCTCAGCTTGCAGCTTATCGAGAGCTTCACGACGCTCGTCCACATAAACGGATTCGAGTTCTGTTTTCAGTCTTGTCATCTCTGTACTGTGTTCCCAAGCGAAAATATCAAAATATATAAATATAAGTTAGAATTTGGAAAAATCGCAAACTACGAAGAACTCACTAAAGTTTGTCCTCCCAGAAGACGGCAGCTTGATGGCGCACTTCATTGATACGATGGACTACTTCTCGTTCCTTATCACAGAGCGCGCTGGCAAACAAATTAAGTTTAATTAAATTATCTCCTCCTTCAATGCATTTCTCATTTTACTCACTTATCACACTGAGTTTTGATTTTCTTGACGGCCTTCATCTGCTCGTCCAAATTCGTGTTGGCCGTTTGCAGTTCGAACTTTATGTTGTCTATCTGTTGCATGAGTGTTTTGATCGCTGATTCTTGCTCGGCCACAACGCCACGCAGTGACTTCACCTCCGCCTGGTACACCTTCAGGCCCTCAACTTCCTGCTTGCGTTCCTCCAACTCGTTCTGCAGCTCCTCCGTTCGCTCCAATGCCAACTGGCGTTCGTGCAGCAGTTTATCGGTTTTATCTTTGGCCTGTAAGCGTATTTCGCGCAGCTGCCATTCGCAATCGGCCATAAGGTTCTCCTCTCGATCTGGAATGATAGTTTGTAAGTAAATGAGTCTCTGCAAGAGTTTTCGTCACTTTTAACCAACCTTGATTTTGTGTTCTCAACATTTCGAACTCTTTCTGCCATTTATCCTGACAGATCTTCCGTTCCGCCTCCGAGTTCTCCAACGCATTCTTCAATATTTGAATCTGCGCTTCCAATTCGCCGCGTATTTTCTCCACCTCCTTGCGCCATTCCTCCGCTTCGGTCTGTGCCGTCGCCAGTTGAGTTTGCAAATTGCTGGCCAAACTCTTCGTCTCATTGTACTTAGCCTCCAGTTCCTGGTACTGCGTTTCGAGTTCCTCTGCGCGGAAAAGTACAATTTAATAAAAAATTCACACTTTATAATTACATTGACGCCAAGTGGGTGTTACCATATTTCTTCCTAAATTCATCCTCGTTTTCACTGTACTTATGTCGCAGACTTGTCTTTTCATCTTCCAGCAGCTTCAGTCGCTTTCGCACGAAGTCATCGTCCTTTTGCGCCGCTCTCAGCTCGCCCTGCAATCCTGTTTATAAATTTAATTCCACACATTAATACCGATTATTCGTGTTCGGGAAGAGTAATTAGTTTCGATTAATTCGGTTAACTTACGCTCTACATTCCACGCCTTCGCCGACATCTCTTGTTCCAGTTTCTCGATTTTCGCCTGCATCTCGCTGACTTTGTTCTGCAGATTTTGCACATTCTTCTGCGCGTCCCCAATTTGTGTGTTGTAACGTGATTTCTGTTCAATTAGCTCGCGTCTGGAAAGTATATTAACTTTTAATTTAATTTCTATTAAATGCAGATAAAATGCTTTGCTTAGCCTAAATTTATTGGAAGGTGAAATACATATATACCAACTATATGTATTGTACATAATGGGTCAACTGGAAAGTACCCGGCCTGATACATAGGAGGCGGTACTAGAATTATATACGAATGAGTTTCAGTTAGCACTAACCTTTAAAAGCTGTTGGATCACTAGTCTGTGTAGTACTATCATTCTGAGAGAAGCTACTTTCTTATTGTGAAAAACTAGAGAAAAAGTAATTTGGCGAACTCATTTAATATTGCTTTTTAAAAGGAAAAAATTCAATTGAAGCAACTAGCTAACTGATGACGATGAGTTTCCAGACACTGTCTAAAAAAATCAACTAGGATTGGGTCTGCTGAGTTTAGACATGGTGGAATGAGCATCGCAGATGGTGAACGCAGTGGTCGTCCAAAAAAGGTTGTTGCTGACGAAAACTACAAAATTGTTCCCAAAATAATTTTGGATGACTGTAAAGTGTAGATGTTCAAGATAGCAGACACTCTAAAGATGTCAACTGAATGTGTACATCATATCATTCACGAATATTTGGGTATGACAAAAGTATGTGCTTAGTGAGTGCCGCGTGAGCTCACTTTTGACCATAAACCACGGCGAGTTGATTATTCGGAGAATTGTTTGGAGATATTCAAGCTTAATAAACACGATTTTTTGCGTCGACATGTAGCAACGGATGAAACATAGCGTCATTATTTTACTCTAAAGTTCAGTCGTCAGTCATCCGAGTGGACTATACACGTTGAATTCGCGCTAAAGCTTGAAAAGCCCTACAGTC
The DNA here is from genome assembly GCA_037783105.1 of Bactrocera zonata. Taxonomy (NCBI): domain Eukaryota; kingdom Metazoa; phylum Arthropoda; class Insecta; order Diptera; family Tephritidae; genus Bactrocera; species Bactrocera zonata. Next base: position 267,364 of record JBAWJQ010002006.1, on the reverse strand, counting down.
GGCTGGCAAAGTTATGGTGCCTGTATTTTGGATTGCGCATGGAATAATCTTAAATGACTACCTTCAAACAGGAAGGACCACCAACGAAACCTATTGCATAGTGTTATTGTACAGTTTAAATGACGAAATTACCGAAAAACGGACGCATTAGAAGAAAACGAAAGTACTGTTTCACCAAGCCAATGCACCGGGCCACAAGTCAGTGAAAACGATGGCAAAAACCCATAAATTGGGTTTTGAATGGCTCCCGCATTCACAGTATTCTCCAGATCTGACCCCCAGCGACTATTTACTGTCCTAAGGCCTCAAAGGAATGTTCGCTGCGAAGAAATTTTGTCGAATTAAGAGGTGATCGCCGAAACTGAGGTCTATTTTGAAGCAAAGAACAAATTGTACTACAGAAATGGTATCGAAAAGTTGGAGGGTCGCTATAATCTGTGTCTCACCCTTGAAATGAACAACGTTGAACAAAAAAAAAGGTATTTTACCAAAAAATGTGTTTTAATATGATGCACGGGGACTTTACAATTAATCTCATATATTATATTTAAAAAAAAAAATGTACAGATTTGTTGCATTAAGTAACATGGAAGTATACATACGGGTACAGCAAGTCACAAATTTGGTTAGGTCACCCACACAGAAATTCTATTCAATATTATTTATTAATAAACTTAAAAAAGTTGCAAGAAGCTACAACTAATACTTTATACTTATATTAAATGTTCTATCTACATATGTTTTAGTGTGTTCCAAATTGCGCAAATTGGACTTTTCACTAGCGCTAGAATGCTTTTCAAATACCTAGCAGTTCTATCACACCGCACGGCCCGCTAACCAAAAATCCTCTCCATACGAACTCAGAAAACTAGGAAGGAACTATTTTTTTGGTTGACCGTCAGAATTCATTATCATGAAATGATGAATGTAATGCAAGCTAGCTTTCGCTGACATACGAATGTCTATAAAGCTTTCTGCTAAATATTTTAAAATACATCACTGTAGCTCGCTTGGGGGTGATATACAAGGTCTGTCGCAAAAGAAACAGGACTGTTAAAAAAAAAAACCACAAAAAATTAATATTTTTCAAAAGTTATATTTTTTTATTCAAAGTAGTTTCCTTGTGCTTCGATACAGCGTTCAGCCCAGTCAATTAGCATTTCAAATGAGTGTTTAGGTAATTTTTCGGAATGCTCTTGAGAATATCGGTCGTCGCCTTTTGGATAGGTGAAATGTCCTGAAACCAGTGTCCTTTTATGAGCTTGTATATATGCTTTTCCAATATTATTTAGAAGATTAAACAAATCCTTACAGATAACCTAAATTAGCCTCGTTCAACAAGTTCATATAATAGCCATAAAAAGGGTGTCACTATAGCATATGGGGATATGAGATTTAACAGTGATGGATTGAGCTCATAATCTGCCGTATAAGAGGAGCGAAATCCATATAAGTTTAAGCTAATAGAGTATTGAAAAGTATAGAAAAACAAGTGGATTCGCAACGCGTTGCTGTGGTATACATTTTATACTATTATTCATATAATAAACTATTCAATACAGTGAAAATTTTATTTACGATTTAAGGCGAAAAAGCTTTTGTCGGTATAAGAATCCAAGGGATTGTACTTGAGATTCTATTTTAATATAATATGTTCATACAAATAAATTTCATTGGAAAAAATAACGAATTTAAGGGTACTTTCTCAATGTCTGGTTACCAGCCTTTCTGTCCTGTTAATAGAGTTGTCCGTAATACATTGCACTTAATAAATATCAATAATGTGCATGCTTAATGTAGATGTCCGCTTAATAGAGCGTCCTTTTAATACAGCTTTCACTGTATTTTTATACCCTGAACAGGGTATATTAAATTTGTTACGATGTTTGTAACACCCAGAAGGAAGCGCCGGAGACCCTATAAAGTAAATATATAAATGATCAGTATGTTGAGCTTAGTCGATTTAGCCATGTCCGTTTGTCTGTCCGTCCGTCTGTCTGTATATATACGAACTAGTCCCTCAGTTTTTAAGATGCTCATTTGTCGGAACGGCCGATATCGGACCACTATAACATATAGCTGCCATATAAACTGAACGATCGGAATCAAGTTCTTACATGGAAAACTTTCAAATTTGACAATGTATCTTCACCGAATTTGGTATAGATTATTTTCTAGGGCAAAAATGTAATCTCCGAGAAAATTGTTCAGATCGGTTAACTATAGCATATAGCTACCATACAAACTGAGCGATCGGAGTCAAGGGCTTGTATGGAAAACTTTCGTATTTAATGTGCTATCTTCACGAAATTTGGCATGGATTAGTCCTTAAGGCAACAATATAATCTCCGAAGAAATTACTCAGATCAGCTCACTATAGCCGATCACTAATAAGTTGCCATACAAACTGAACGATCGGAACCAAGGGCTTGAATGGAACACTTTCGCATTTAACGTGGTATCTTCACGAAATTTGGTATACATTATTTTCTAAGACAACAATGTAATATCCAAAAAAATTGTTCACATCGGATTACTATAGCATATAGCTTCCATACAAACTGAACGGTCGGAATAAAATGTTTGCTGGCCGTCTTTAGATTTGCTTAAACACATAGTTACTAAAAGAAAAGCACCTGTGAAGGGTATATTAGCTTCGGTGCAACCGAAGTTAACGTTTTTTCTTGTTTATTTATCAATTGTTTTTACTATTCTATCTTCTAAGTTGGTTCGAACTGGACACAGTGTGCTAAATTTTACTAAAATCGTTTAGGAGTCCATCGCGGATTCCCTCGCCATCTATGCGACAGATGGTGAGTCTATCACGTGCAAATACGCTTTTGTTCCACTGATCATGGTTGAGAAGTTATGCTTAGCCTTCAATAATAAAATTTAAAAATTTTAATTTATTATTTTTACATACATCAACAAGACTTTTTAGACACATTTATGGAGAGCATTTATTCATTTAAGTATTTACTAAAAGAAAATTATTATCTTACAGATTCCAGAGCTTACAGCTTATGGGGGCCTTTATAACCACCTATGAGACATGAGTTTGTGAGTTTGACGTGCAAGCAAGTCAACATTCATCACAATGAAGGAAAAAAAGCCGAAACCTAAAAAGCTACGCCAAAGCCGTTTAAAAATCAAGCTGATGTTTATTGTTTTTTTCTTTTGTTTTGGGATAACTATTCGTGGTTTGGTGCATAATGAATTTGTTCCTATTGGGTACTTTGTGCGATTTATTTATCTGAATTCGGCACGAATATTGTTTTTTATGAGCATTTTATTTTTAAAAACGTATATTTAACGCTTCTGTTTATAAGAGAAAATGGAAAAATAAACGGATTATTTGGCGTTTCGGTAGCTATTTGCCATTTGAATATATATTTAAGTGTCTGTATGTAGGTATGTATGTGTATGAGTGTATATAAATACTTCGTATTGAAAAATTGCTTTCAAAATAGCACGCGCTGAAGAACGTAAATGAGATGAGATGGGAGGAGATGTCAGTGGCAAAGCAAATATATTGCAGTACACAAATAAAAATATAGATTAGGGTGTTCGATATTTCACAAAGGCATTTTTTATACCCCGAACAGGGTAACTAAAGATGTTTGTAACACCTAAAAGAAACGTATGTGGTCCCTATAAAATATATATCTAAATGTTAGGCGTAATCAGCTGAGTTGATTTAGTCCATGTGGCTGTATATATGTAATTTGTATTGAGATAGTGATCTGAAATTTTGCATACGACTTTTTCTGCTCAAGAAGTTGCTCATTTGTCGGAATCGCCGATATCGGAGCACTATAGCATATAGCTGCCATACAAACTGAACGATCGGAATAAAGTTCTTGTATGGAAAACTTCTTCATTTGCCGAGATATCTTTAAAAAATTGTCCATTGCTTATTATCTAAGGATGTACTACTGTGGCCAAAAAATAAGGTGACATTTGAATTTAAACTGCGCGCGTCGAAGGATTTGGAGAATTATTATTTTTTTTTGGTTGGTAGTACTGTCAGTCATATTTATGTCAAATTTCATGTCAAAATATTCATTAGTGTTTGAGATACGTGTCGTTTGTGAGCTGCTAAAAGTGAGTTTTTCGTTTTTTGCGATATCGAAATTTGTTGAGCAAAGAATTTGCATTAAATTTTGTTTACGGAATCAATTTTCTGCTGCGGATACGTTGAGGATGGTGTAGAAAGCCTTTGGTGATGAGGCTATGTCTAAAAAAAATGTTTACAAGTGGTATAGTGAGTTCCAAGCCGGCCGTAAACGTGTCGAAGACGAAGAGCGTCCAGGGCGACCATCAACCTCAACCGACGAAGCTCACGTTCAACAAATCAAAAATTTGGTGTTGAAAAACCGTCGATTAACAATTAGAGACCTTGCTGATGAAGTGGGCCTCAAGCGCGTCAAATCTCGACTGGTACCGAAAACAATGAATTTTTTGTCGCGTTGAAGTGTATGAAACGATGCTTTCCGACTACCAGGCTGTCATGAAATGCATTATAACTGGCGATGAGACTTGGATCTATGCTTACGACCCGAAATAACTGATCAATCGAGCGAATATCGTGCCAAAAGAGAGCCGTGACCAAAAAAATCGCGCCAAAATCGCTCAAAAATCAAGGTGATGTTGACTGTTTTCTTCGATTATCGTGGTGTTGTGCATTATGAATTCCTTCCAACCGGTCAAACAGTCAACAAGGCATATTATTTGAACGTTATGCGTCGCTTGCGTAACGCTATCCGCCTAAAGAGGCCGGTATTGTGGGAAGACAATTTTTGGTTTTTACACCGCGATAATAGACCATCCCATACTGCCCTCGTAATTCGTGACCATTTCGCCAAAAACTCAACCCATATCGTTCCGCAACCACCGTATTCACCTGATCTGGCGCCGTGCGACTTCTGGCTGTTCACTAAGCTCAAAAGACTGCTCCGGGGACACCGTTTTTATACGATAGAGGAGATTCAAGCCGCAGCGAAGACGGAACTGAAGGCCATCCCGGAAGGTGACTACAACCAGTGTTTCGAAGATTGGAAAATCCGTTTGCATAAGTGCATTGCATCGGGAGGGGATTACTTTGAAGGGGATGAAATTGATTTGGAAGAATAAATAAAGAATTTTCAAAATAAATACAATGAGCACAGTCTCTGAAGAAATTGTTTAGATCGGATCACTATAGCATATAACTGGCGTTCAAACTGAGCGGCATCAGAGTTTCGCTGCAACCGAAGTTAGTGCTTTTTCCTGTTTTTTTAAGGGAAACATTGAAATTTTAAGAAGCGTCAGCCAAAAAAAATTAACTAGGTAAATAATGGTCACCCTAATGCGCACATATATGCATATATTCAAATAAAAGTGCATGTGTGATGATACTGAAATGATTGGGGTAGTTCTTAAGATTGTCTATAAGTACAATTGTTGCCGCCATCAAAGTACTCAGAGGCAAATATAAACAAATTAAATGGCAGGTAAGTGAGAGTCGTACCCACCAGACATACATACATACTTATAAATAGTAGATATGTGTACATGTGTAAGGGTGTACTTTGCACTGTTCATTTTATATTACGTACTTCTTGTTTATTTATTTAAACTTTTTTCCTGCTCAACACGTAAATTACACTTTAGTTAAATATTTCGGGGGAAAATGCTACAATTTGGGTTGCAATACGCGCAGCATTAGAGATTTCCTCATTGCCAACTCGCTTATAATTTAACAAAAATTTTGTTAGCACTTCGCAATTTCTTAATTATAAACACTGATTTTACACAATATAAACTGACAGATAAATGGCCTGCAATTAGAATGTAAAGACTAAGTATAAATATGCACGGAACCTGGCAGCGAATGCACACATACCAACATACATAAGTTAAGTAGTGTCTTAGTGTACGCGTGTACGCGTGCATGTTTGCCTGTGGGGGTGTGCTCTTCCAATAAAGCCACTTATTGGATATGCTTTTACGCAACTGCGAAGATTTCAATGCTAAAAAAAATTAATTGATTGACACACACACACATACACATACTTGGTATATACTTGTTCATATATAAACCTCCTCCAACCTTTAATTGCAATAAGAAACAAAGGCAAGGCACTCCATTTCGGTTGTAAAAAGTAATCAGCACATGGACCACATGCGATTAGCTGCTCAGTGACGCGCATATTTCAAAAAATTCACTCAAAATTTCCAATATTTTAAGAATTTCGCAGAAGAATGCCGAACTACAAAGCAAACAAACATTGGCATGTCGAAACAAAAGTAATAAATATTAAGCTGATTTGTCCTACTCCCAAAATAATCATAATTAGAAATGCAAGCAAACGCACCCACACACACTCATACCTACACACACCCCCTAACACACAAGCACACAAGCAGCGTTGAATTGGAGCCCGAAAACTAGAACAAAATATTCACACACACACACACATAAGTATATATGTATTTGTATGAGCTTTAACATACAATTATTTCTGCAAAGCGTGCAGAAGCACACCTACACACATACACACGTATGTAGCTCCTTTGGACTGCAGTTATTTACTGCTGCCATTTAGCCGCTGCATTTGTGCCGAAAATGTCTGAATTTTGTTGTAGAAAGTGTGTGTGTGCTCCCACAACGCGCCAGCGTGGGAATCAAATACACACACCTGCACACACACACACACACGTACGCAGTTATAATATATATGAGCGAGACATTAATATAGAAATATGTAGGCAACAGTTTGGCTGGTTGCATGTCCGAAAATACGAAACGATTCATTCCGTCATGAGTTTTATTTAGCCTTTCTTCGTTAGTATTTGAATTTTGAAAATTCGGTGTTTTCGGTGTTTTCGCTGTTTTCTGTTGAATTTTTGAAAAACTGAATGATTTTCAGCAAGAAAAAAGCATAGGCGAATCGACGTGGTAATTTTGTGCAAGAATTCTGAAAATTTTTGCTCAACTCATTGGCGATTACTTAGGCATAAATGCGGACAGTTTATTTTACACGCGAAATTTATCTTTAAATAGGCGCAGATTATGTGACTCATGGTCTGCAAGCAACGCTGGACCATCATTTTAGTTGGCTGAGCAAGGCGTTCTTTGCAAAGGAAAATAAATTTTTCTACAATATAATATTTGTAATTATTCATTGAAACTTAAGTATTTTCATATATTGGGTATTCGAAAAAGTCTTTTCGAGTTGCTTATAAAACCTTTTGTTTTGGTTAACAAAATACGAAAAGACTTTTTCGACTACGAATATATTTGCACATAAGTAAATAAAAATATAATATTTCAATATTGAATATAAATTTATATCTAATATATTTTAGTACAAATATGTGTGTCCATTCATGTGATTGAGTAGGTGTCAGTCTATAGTATATTGGCTTCATAAGGTTACTCATACGCCGTGTATGTCTCATTATGAATAGTATATGCCGAATGAATTGGAAACACGCGCCGCAATTTACTTGCTAAGTTTAGCTAACAATACAGAAAATTTTCAAACGTTTTATTTATTTACTTATTTATTTTAATATGACCTGTAAATAAATTTACAGACATACAAGAAAAAAAAGAAAAAAATAAATTTAAAAAAATTAAATTAAATTTGTGTATTATAAACGAAAATTTTTCTAAAAACTTTTTTTTTTTTCGATCAATAATATTGCATAAATAAATTACTATTGATCAGTAGTTCACATTATCGAATGATCAATCACTTGACAGTTGGAGCGAAGAAGTGCCTTTATTTCGTGTGGCAAAATTAGTCAAAAAATTTTGGGTAAAAATTGAAATAAGCCGATTGGAAATATTTGCAAAGTGAACCACTGTGTACGCTAAGGGTGAAACTCATTTCGACATAGCAGCAGGTCAATAATTGGTAAATTTGATGAAGAAGTGAATTGAATGAATGCTTTTGACATGGAAACCTCAATATTCTAGAAAGAAGAGCGTATTAAAACTATAAACTAACAACTGGAGTGTCCGATACTGATACTCTTGGCAAAACCGTAAGCGTTACTCATTAGTTCTCTTGAAATTATTTCAATCTACTTTTATCTGCGTGATCTGGAGCAGAGTTTAGCAATAAAGGTCAAATGCGATAGAATGACCTATCTAGGTGCAAAACTGCAAAAGCCATGTGTAAAACGGTAGATCGGAAATATAAAAAGTGGCACTCAATAGAGAAACTGTAAGAGCATGATTGAAATACTCACTGGAGTGATGGTGACGCACGCCTGGTGACAGATGAAGAAGATTGCAAAAACTTTCAAGAGCAAGGCACCAGAAAGTCAGTAGAGCTTCTTTTATGCCCTCGTATAGCATGAGACACTGGAATAGGTAACGTTAGAAAGGCCACAGGTCTGTTAAAATTCACATAAAGCGATGGTATTCTAAAGAATGATATCTTCTCATAGGCTACATAATGGCACAACCCCGTCTAAGGAAGGTTAAGGAATAAAAAATTGCCTATATGTGGCTTATTAGCCTACTTATCATAACTAAGCTAACCTAACCTATATCTGAATAAAACAGTAATTTTATGGTATATCAACATATGCAGCAGCTTCGTATTATTTTGTACATTTTGAATTGAATTGGAATAAATTTAAGTACTATTTCAACTATTTTTGAAAGCTCTTGGTATAGGAGTCGAACTGTTCCTGTTGTAAACGGATGCATCATTCTTTTCTTTAAGGTCTTAAGGGGCTTTGTTATACTTGAAATATTGTCTAGATGCATACTATCGACTAGAATGCTTAACGACTTTGCTGGTTAGAGCAGAAACCCACTTGATATTTTCTATTATGTCCACAATTTCAGCCTGCACGACTGAATTGCAGTCATCTGACTGTGAAACTGCCAGCTATGTATAGATTACTACAGGAGAAGCCCGCTCCAGTTCCAGTTACACCACTTGAACGGTCACTGAATATGTAGATTTCGACGTTGAAACTGTCGATCATAGAACGGTAGTCTGGTTCCAGTGGGATAAAATGATGAGCTGACTGGCCGTAAGCATTGTCTAATAACTCACTTGCATGTGAATTGGCCGGTTGTCGAGTATAACCTGCAGAGCCTTTGTTGAAGAAGTTTTTATTTCGATACGTTAGTATGAGGCGAAAAATATAGAGTGTAAGCCAAATGGGAAAATGGCTTTTCTGCAGGAGTTTCAGCTTCGAAGTGCTTTGGTAGCCCTGCTCTCAATGTGTTCTCTCCAGCCTAGTTTTTATCAAAGATAACTCTGAGATATTTGACAGAGCTCAAGAGTACAATAGTTATACGCCTCCAAAGATACTAAACTTAAAATCTTCAGTGAATTTCCTTCGTGAGGAGCAGAAATAATATATTATATTTGGTAAATAAAGTAGGTTGTACGATATGAAAGGTATAGCGTCAATTCTACCTCAATTAGACTTCAAGTACATATCTAGCTCAAGAACTAGAGCAACAGAAAGTTTGGAGTAACTGACTTACGCTTGTTTATGAAATCAAGAAAAGAAAGAGGAATTTAATCCTTCCAATATTAAGGATATAAGGTGTGATTGGGTTAAGCTGTATGGCAACAGAATGATTAGAGTTCTTACCAAAAGTTATTCTCAGATAGTTTTTGTTTGCTTGACTCAGTAATACTGTCACGTAAGTACGATAACATTAAAGGAAAATGGTTGTGATCGAATCAAAGTTCACCGGCAGAGACAGCGGCCAAGCTAGGATTATCGCTCAAACAGATATTGCTTTATGTACATTTATGAGACCTTCAATTCGGACCTTTACTGTCAACAATTGGACCATGGAAAGAAGGCAATCAACCAATAGGAGAGGAATTAGATTATATGAGGACAACGCTAGGCAACACCCATCGATAATAACTCTCTATCTGCCCTGGGAGCTTGGTTGGTATTCATCCTTATAGTCTAAACCTGGCACCTAATGGTTATTACCTCATCCTCTCTATGCTGAATGAATTTGCTGGTAAACAATTCACCATAAGAGTACCTTGTGAAAATCGACTGTTGCAGTTTTTTGTCAACAGGGAGGAATGTTTCTATAAGGGTGACACTATGCCTTCGCCAGGAACTGTAGGGCGGCATTTCAAGCTCCTTACGTACATCTGCAAATAAAACCATTGGTTTTCGAAAAATGCAAAACAACAGCAGGCACGACGAGGAGTGCCGTGTCGCAGTGAATAGAAAACAGACTGCCTACCTCACAACATTACAATCAACCACAACACATGCGGTGTTGTTGGCTGACAGGGGTGATGTTCGAAAATTCTACAAAAAGATGCAGCGACTAATAGAATGTTTCACGACATTAGCATACTTTTTTAAAACCCCCAGAAGTTATCTAATGATGCCCAAAGCATACTAAAATTATGGAGGGAACACTTATCCAGCCTGCTGAATGGCAGTGAAAGCATGACACCGGGAGATGGTGAACCCGATTACCCAATCGATGACGATGGAGTGGACTTGACCATGAAATAGTTCGAACAGCAATTAGCCGTCTGAAAAGCAACAAAGCGACGGCGGCAGATTGATTGCCGGTCCAGCTGTTCTACCTGAATTAGACTTCAAATACGGCGGCGATGAACTAATAAGGAGCATGCAACAGCTTCTTTGTAGAATATGGTCGGACAAAAGCTTGCACAACGTTTGGAATTTTAGTGTTCTCTTGTCAATCCAGAAAAAGGGAGACTACACAATCTGCAGAGGTTTTTGATTAAAACTAAATTGTGAACTCTCTTATATATAGTATAATCAGCAGAATATTCCATACAAATTAATAATAAAATGCTTATTTCACTTTGCTTTTACATGTCACCGGAAATATAGGAGATAGTTCTTTCAAAATACAATTTCATAAATTTTAAGTGTATATATATTCAAATATGTATATCTTTTTGTAAAAATGCGGATTAAATTTCGCAACTTGACATTCATTTTTAGAACTTTCAGAAGAATACTTTGATGTTGCCTACAATTATTATCTCACTTCCTTTACCTACGAGTTTGTGTACATATAGACATATATATACAAATGCTTTGTTGCTTCGTGGTAAAATGAAATACGTTGAGTATCAGAAATATACCTGAAGACATGTGAGAAGCAGCTGCTTCCCGACGCGATCACATCTAGCGCAGAAACTGGCGCAGAGCCAAAAATTTGCGAATTCTCTTACCCACCTGTGATTAAGTCTTTGTTTTGTTAGAATATTCCGTCTCAACACAATATAATCGTATAAAAAATTAAACCTTTTTTGACTTTTTGATTTTGAAACCAAAGATTTTTACATTAAATGCACCCATAAGCCAATAATAAATCAAATTTTAATGAGCTGCCAGTCAAAGAGAGAGACTCGTGAAAAAGCCATTTATAAAGACTAAAAATAATACGAAGAAGCGCTGAATATCAGCCATCATTTCTAAGAAATTGCACTAATTTTGCGGAAGTCCAAATAAACCACAGAGTTGCTCGAGCACAACCTTTACATAATTTCCACTAACAACATCGCCAACACGAACTCTAATTAACCCACCACTAACACTGATTGATTCGTGTTTAAGAAATACACCAAATTTAGTGAGTTATTTATACGCACCTCAGCTTTTCCACCGTTGCGTCGTTCTCCTTGCTCTGGTAACCGTTCACCGAGCCGTTTGTCAATTCACTGTCCTCCTCTATTATCTCCACTGTTGACTTCTGATGCAGCCCGTTCATGTGCGCGAAGGATTTGTTAATGCCACCACCACTGCCGAGCACACTGTCGTCAAGACTGCGTCTCTTCGGCGTCGCTGGTGCGCTACCCTCCACATGAATCGGTATGAAGTGCACATTACCAATACTGTTCCCTGTGGCACCGTTGATATTGATAATCTGCTCACTGTCGCCCTTACTAGACGAGGTGGCGGTGGAAGCGGATGTATTTGCAACCGACGACCCGGTCGTTGACTCCACTACCACATCCGGCAAACTGATGCTCTCGATGCAGACCAAACGTTCATTCGGATCCGCAGCCTCTGCCAGATAGTCGAGATCGTCGCATTGCATTAGCGTCTCATCGCAATCGGTCGAATTGCCATCGCGCACGAAGGGCAAACGCTGTTGTGCCAACGACTGTGTGTGTTGTTGTTGTTGTTGACGATTGTTGTTGTTATTGTAATGCTGTTGCATTATTGGTGACCCGCTCTTTGTTGAACGCGTAGCGCGCGTTTCATTGTCGCTACTCGAATGCCGGCGGCTGTACGACGATGTTGACGAGCTGTGAGAATCAATGCCGCTGATACCCGAATCGGGATAGCTGTTGCTCAGATTAGAATCACTCGTATTGGCACTCTTGAGTGTGCTGCGCTCAGGGCTATCGAAATGTTGGCTATCCTCGTATTCAATGTCAAGGTTGTCGATCTTTGTCACATCAATACCGGCACCAGCCTCTATGCCGTCAGAGTCCGAGTCTGCCAAGCTGTCTGCATCGCCGTCATTTGCGGTGTACTTGGCATCACTCTCCTCCTCATTTTCCTCCTGCTCGGGCACATTCTCCAGTTTTCTGCTATTATAACGCAGCGGCCACTTGGGTTGGTAAACAGTTGCGGGTATTTCCTGATCGTGGAATACCTCATCGTCCTCTATGTCTTCGACGTCCTCATCTACCGCGCTTATCTCTACGCCGGCGCTTTCGCGTTTCGTTGTTGGTGGTTCATTTTCGAAATCGTAAAACACTTCCTGCTCCACCGGACTTCCAGCTATGCTATTCTCTTGACCACTTGAACTACCGCTGCAGTCCACAACTGTTATTTTGGGTAATATCGGCACACGCGGTGCATCGTCAACACTTGCACTCACGTCACTACTGTTCGTTTGCGGCAAAACCGTTTCGCGAAATGCACCCGGTGTGTCAGCGTTGGAACTGGGCGCGGCTTCGCTCGGTTTAGCGTTAGTTTGTCCCATGGACTCGGCGTCGCTTGGGCACACAGACGAAGACGAAAGAGTTGGTATTAACGACGGTACGTCACACGTTTCGCGGTCGGCGCTCGCGCTATTTCTTGGTACACTTGCGGTTGTTGTTGCTGTTAAGGGGAACGCACTATGCGGTGCCTCACTCGCTGCACTACATGTCGTCACTTCGGTATTGCACTGATTACCATTAAAATCACTGTTAACGCCAACTTGGACGTCACTTTCACACACAATTACTGCGTCAACTTTATCGTCCTCTACGTCACTTTCTATTATACACTCTTCACCACCGACGTTCGATGTTTCGTTTTGTTTACTTGCGTTGTTTGACTTATTCTTACGCAGATCGTCTGCAGTACACCCCGCACGATCATTCGGCTGTTCCGCGTTGTTGTTATCCGTGCCTGCCGTTTTGAGTGTACCGTTCAACTCGACTCTTATCTCGCGAATAACATCACACTCGCTGCCACAGGGCGCTTTCAGCCTCTGTGCGGCCGACTCCTCTTCGATCACTTTGCTCTCATGCTGGGCTCCAGTCTCCCTCGCGCTCCACTGCGGATCTGCTGAGCGCGCACGCAAACCGGCATCCATCGAATCAGCTCTCAGTGGCTGCTCTCCCGCTGAATTGCTGCGTCGTTGGCGCTCTTCGTCTTCGTACGTTCGGCGCACATTCTTCGCGCTATTATTAGACCTCGTTATTTGATAACTATTTGTGGAAGCGTACGAGGGGTCGGAGATCAAGTCAAGGTGTGTACTAGCCGAATTATTTTGACCATTTTGCATTACTTTGACTGGATCTGCAGGGGAGGAACTATTGTTATGACTATTTCGTTGTTGCTGTTGATTTTTCTGTTGATTATGATGGGGATGACTATTGTTGTTGACGTTTGTTGGCGCGCTGACAGGTGCTAACGTACGGACGTCCTTCGCGGTTCCTTGTTGTTGCTTTTGCTGCTGAAGTTGTGCCAATTTTTGCTGCTGCTGTTGTTGTGTGTGTAAATGTTGGTTTTGGGCAGTGCTCTGCAATTGTGCTTGTGTATGGCGACTGCGGTTATGATTACGTCCACGCGCCATAAATAAATCACTTAAGAATTCTTTACTCTTCTTGAAAGCCTTACTACCGACACCGTTAACACTGCGTTCGGTTTTCGAATTCTCCAACACGGCGGCGTCGTCCTCCTCGTAGGGCGTTTCTGTGTCGCTACTCTTCGAACGTCCGCGCAGGAATGAATACCTAAATGCTTTGCCAAGTTGTGAACGCTTTCGCGGACCGCGTCCAGAGCAGCTACTCGAACCACTGTAGTAGCCAGTGACACTGCTGGAATCGGCGGTCGCCGCTGAAACGTCGGTGATACTCTTACTGCGCGCACCCTTCAAATTCAGTCCCAATGTCAGCGATAGTCTCGATTGTCGTTTCGCTTCGTGGCTTTTTTGCACTTTCGGCGTTTTATTTGCTTTCTCAAGATTTCGATATTTCACTTCGTTAATTGCCGCAGCACTTGCTGTGTCAGTGGCTAGTGCAGTTTGCTCATCACCATGAAATGCTTCACTTTTGTGCCTATTACCGTTACTGTTACCGTGTCTAATTCTATTTTCACTACCCGCAGCCGCTGCGACAGCCCTTTCGACATTTTCAGCGCACGCTGCGCTACTCGCGATTTGTTGAATAGATTCGTGTTGTTCTGTATCGATTATTGATCGATTGGCGCATCGATCGTTTTTATTAGAATATCCGCTAATGACAACTGGTAAAGTGCGCCCCTGCCACACAGCTTCTGCGTTCGAACTGCCATGGCGATTCAGCGACTCATACTCACCGCAATCTGCAGCGTCGGGCGCAGCGTACGCTCGTGTGGTACGATCATCATCGTCCTCACGTTCGTGCCCAACAATGCTGTGCACATCCAATTTGCTTGGATTAGATGAAAACTTATTTATTATGTCGACATTAAAATCATTGCTACGCAAAGTGGCCGCTTTGTTGGGCAACGCAGACGAGGCGACACTGCCTGTGGCTGCCACAACCCCACCACCCCGTTCGAAAGCATCAATTTCTTCATTCGCCGTGAGCGTGTTGTTGGCAGCTGTTGGTTTTGCTAAATTTAATTTGTCCCCCACTTCGCGTTCGCGTTCATCATCAATGCGCTTGCTGCGAAAATAGCTACAATGCTCGTTCACTGCCGCCGCACCACGCCCCGCCAGCAGTGATTTGCGTCCCGCAGTCGCCAGTCCACCGCTCTCATCACTTCTCGCATCATCATCATCATCGCAATAGTCGTATTCGTCTTCTTCTAAATCTTTTAAATCATCGAATTCTTCTATTTCCGCGCGTGTAAATGTTTTGCCCGCAAACGCGTGCGTTGGTAACCCTACGCGCCGCTCATCGCGCTGCCGCTCTCGCTCATATTCGCGCTCGCGCTCCCGTTCGCGCTGCCACTCATTGTAAGAGCGATAACGCTCAATGGAAGCGGTTCTCTGTGCTTTATCACTATCGCTACTAGCAGCGCGCTCTTCTGGCGCCACACCCGCGGAATAGCGCGCTGCCTTGGGACTCTTCTCCTGATTGGATTTCTTCTTCTTCTTTGAGGAGCGCCGCAGCAAGTTGAACATACTTTGAGGCGCTGTTCACTTGTGTTGTCGCGCGTTGTCTTGGCACTTCAAGCACTCACTCACTTCGGCTGGTGTCTGCTCCCTTATTTGCCTACGCTCTTGTTCTTTGCTTAAGTTGTATATTTATAGAAGATCATTAGCACTTGCCGAGCGTTTAGTCGTTTTTATTTTTATTAGTTTTTTCGTTGTTTATTTCGGTTACAACTAAATTTACAGTTGTCTCTTCCTGCTTATTTTGTATGAGTTTTATCACTCAGCCACTCTCTGAGGCTACTGGATGGGAAGCTTTTTATAAATATCGCTTAGCGGCGTATCCTTAAAAGTAGCTCGCATCTAGTTGATTGGTTTAACTTGTTTTATTCCTAAGATCTTTTAGGTTGTGTGGCGTTTAGTCGGAATCTGCTAAAATGTTTATTAGAATTTTATGGAAAGAAATTTGTTTTTCATTTGAATAAAATTGCGCTTTTGCTTTGAAGAGCTGTGCATACTCACTTCGTTTGTAATTCCCCCGATTCACCAGATTTGCTGGAAAAGAAAAACGAGAAAATTTGTTGAAGACATATGTTAGATGTACTTTTGTGTAAGTTTTATTATAAACAAAGATTTCTAGAAAGTAATTTAGCTAGTACTGAGAGCTTTAATTGCTAGCAGATTTAGAGACCGCGTCGGTCATGGTCAAGTCGTATTCAAATAAGATGCGCATTTACAAATGAATGTATACATATGTATGTATGTATGTATGTACATATATATTTCATTTGAAAATTATTTTAAAATTTTCTGCGAAACTGATTCTTTAAAGTTCTAATACTGCAACGAAAACCAAAGTTAGCTAGAAATTACTAATTCATTTTTCTTCAGTGCCAATGTCATATTCAAGGTTATAAGGGGTGATATTTACATGGTTCTTTACAATTACCTTACAAGGTAACCCAAATATTCGCTATATATGTATGTATAGCTAAAGGCTGGACCGGTTTCACGGTCGAATTCAGAGAAGGTCATTGTTGATGAATCCATACAAAACTAGAAGATAACTGTAATCGTGATATAGTGAATAAGGGTGATCTGTACCAATCTAGTAAGATCCCAATTTGTAACTAACATAAAAAATGTGTTTAGCACCATAATCACAGAGCAGGAAGTTTCTCTCATGAGACAGCTTCACATAAAATATTGTTCGAAAGGGATTTAAGGCTAGTGATAAGCCCGAATTATACATACATATATACACATATGTCGATATGTCACAATAAGCGTGTGCCATATGTACGAGGTGTGTTCAAAAAGTATCGCGAATTTTGTGTTTTTTTTCAAAAATTATTATATAGTCATGAATATTTATTTTGTCCCCTTCAAAGTAAGCCCCATGATACACTTGTGCCAACGGTTTTTCCAATCTCCGAAGCACTTCAAAAAATCATTTTTTTTTATCTTCTTCAGCTCCTCCTTCGATGTCCTCTTTATCTCGTCGAGAGAAGCGTAACGTCGTCCTTTCATAGGCCTCTTCAGTTTAGGCAACAAGAAAAAGTCAAAGGGGGCCAGATCTGGGGAATGCGGTGGCTGCGGCATCATTAGTGTGTTGTTTTTGGCCAAGAAGTCGCGCACAAGCAACGATGTGTGAGCAGGGGCGTTATCGTGGTGCAAAAGCCAATTTTTGTTCTTCCACAAATCCGGGCGTTTCTGGCGGATTGCTTCGTGTAAATTGACCTTATTGACCGTTCTTCCCTGTGGCAAGAACTCATGATGCACCACGCCCCTCCAATCGAAGAAAACTGTCAGTTACGGTTCCCGATACTTTTTGAACACACCTCTATGGTTTAAATTTTTTTGAACCGCATTTACATCAAATTGTCTCCCCTTCCATAGAAGAAAAGGAAGAGGCGAAGTGGACAAGGACGCATGGATAAGCATGAGTTCAAACTTGATTACCACGTGAGAGGTGTCTTTTCAACAAAATTAGATACTACAAACTCCTTCCGCTTACCAGATCACTGCATTGCCTTCCAAGTGGAGATCACAGCAGTTAAAGAAAGTCTTGTTGCCCTGAGAAGGAATGTGCTCAAAACAAAAAATATATTTACATATGTATGTATAGAGATGGCAAGGCGGCTTCGAAATCGCTAAAGTATCTTAGGGTTTCATCGGAGATAGTGTAAGAGTGTCTTGATCTCTTAGTGGATGCAACATCCGGTTTCACGATAAACCTCCAATGGGTTCTATGGTAAACTAATATCCCGGGTAACTGTGCAGCAGATGAACAGGCATCATGTTATACATTTAGCTGAGTCTCGGTGGATACAATCCCTGAAAAGCGCAACAAGCAGACAAACGTGGTATGAATGGAACATAAGCCGCATATGACGACTATTAAAAATCAAAAGGATTGGCATAAAACCTCTAGTAGGAATGCTAACATTTCATTGACAGATATGCCAGCAGATTAGGTGCACCATAAAGTGACTACTGTAGAAGCTCTCAGGAAATAGAACAAGAGGATACTGCACAACATTTTTCCTGCAAATGCGAGGCTATATACAGGAAAAGAATCGCAACTTTCGTTGAAGAGTTTCTTTTGACATTTCAGAGGTTCAGCTAATAAAACGTTTTGTGTTAATGAACTTCATTAGAAGCAAGGAATGGTTCAGAGAAAAGGCAATAAAAAAAGGGAATATTGGTCCCATTGGTATCACAATGGGCTTCATAAAGGCCTGGAGCTTCGGCAGCCACTCTACCAAACTATCTACCTAGATCAAGTGACTTTTATCGGTCTATTTTCAATGCATAAACAATTTATATGTATAAACGAACCAAATCAGAACATAAGACAGATGTTCCGTTCGACTTGTAAACCACCTATTGGCAACATAATCGGCCTACTGACCGTACTATTCGCAACAACATCACCCATCTTGAGGCCCAGTATTCGTTATTAGATAATATTCGACTGAATGGACCAAGTCAAGCACGCAGTGAAGAAAATATAGCAGCCGTAGCTGAGAGTGTACACGAAGATAGTGGAGAGTCGATTCAACGCCGTTCGCAGCAACTTGGACGGACGTATGGAACGACTTGACGTACTTTACGTCGGGATCTTAAATTGAAAGCCTACCAACACATCTTGTGCAAGAACTGAAGCCCCTCGACCTTCCTAAGAGACTTTGCTTCACTCTATGTGCTCTATGGTTTTCGAGCCAAATTTTGTTCAACGTTGAGGTTTCAGGCTCAATGGAACCATACATCGCATCAATCTTTTCACGCTTTGGGCAGGTCCCTTGGACCCCAAGATATCTCCTTTACCTTGAGACTTTTTCCTGTTGGGAATATGTAAAGTCTATAGGCTATGCGGACAATCTCGCTTCGATTTAGGCCTTGGAACTAAACATCGGCAAACTACTGTTAAGGACTGATAAGGAAGGAACGACCTGTATCAATGCTTTGAATAGAAAGCTACGGTCGAAATGCCAAAAAGAACTTCAATCAAGCCAATATTTTTAAAGATCTCCTCATCTACATGTGTCAGACAAGGTCTGGTTGTGAAGGAAATCAACTCTCCTATCAACAAATCATCTTCGTATTCACTACTTGGTTTACTTGTTACAGTTGAGAACCATAACTTTGAAATCGTAAATAATTTCGTCTATCTTGGAACCAGCTTAACACCAACAACAATATCAGCCTTGAAATCCAACGCAGAATCACTCTACCCAACAGGTGCTACTTTGGACGAACAAAGACCAAACTCTAAAAGTCCCTCAAATTTCACGGCCTGCTAAATGGTACGGAAGCATGGACCATTGACATCATCTGACGAGTGGACATTAGGAGTGTTCGTGAGAAAGGTTTTGCGGTAGATTTAGGGTTCTGTCCATATTAATAACGACGAATACCGTAGTCGATGGAACGACGAGTTATACGATATATTCGGTGACATTGACATAAGTAGCGATTATAGAGACAGCCCTTATGCCCCATCTTTGAAAGTATTCGATTCGGTACCTGCCGGTAGAAGCAGAAAAAAGCTTCACTCCGTTGAAGAGATCTGGTTGAGAAGATCCTGGCTGCACTTGATGTCACCAGTTGCCTCCAAATAACGAAAAGAAGAAACGATTGGCGCCCTGTTATTAACTCGGCTACACTCGCGTTAGAAGAACACAATATTTTAAACAGCCTCTATTATAGTTTCCAATTTACATGCCCAAAATTGACCGTCACTGAACAATTCCTTCTCGACCTTAATGAAAATACGGTACAAAGTAGCCGGAATGGAAGGTTAAATAAATAATCTCATTGGTGAAACAAACACTTGTAATGTTATAATTATTTGAAATAAAACTAATTTTAGAATATATTTCAACAAAGTCTGCGAATTTTAAACTGTTACTTTGTGAATAATGTTAGTTTTATGAGCCGCGCAGATGTGCGCACCTAATATATCTGGTATATAGTACATACATAAATGCCAGGCTCTTTCCTATAAACACACAATCAAATACCCAACAAATCAAACCAAATAAGTATAGGACGCCACAGAATACGGCAGAATGTGGCTTGACGTCATCCCGATTGATTTGCAACGGAACAAACGGAACATTTGCCGTGCAGCATCCCCTCCGTTGCCACGTGTAAGGCTATAAAAAGTTGCTCAAGTGCGGATAGGCGGTGGAATCGGCAAATCGACGTACAAGTAGTATACTTCGAACTATGTATGTGTATGTGTGTCTCTGTGTGTGTGTGTGATATAAATTCATTCGAGTAGTGCAATTTTTAAATGTGGCATTTGAATGGCTGAAAATAAACGCAATTATATTGCGACGCCACATTCACTCATGCCGACACAGGGAAAACCGCACACAAATACAAAAACAACTAGGCGCATCGGCGACTGAAGTGCCATATAAACTAACAACAAATAGCAGCGGCGAGTAAATTTCCATAAATATTTTTCAGCAATGTGTTAGTAATTGAACGTGTAAACAGTGTTTTTGCCTTTTTGTTGTTGTAATTACCTTAAAGGAAATATCCCTATTAAAAGCGCTAATGAGTGCGCCTGAATTAGCACACTTGAGTGTGTGCGTAAGCAGATACGCGTACAAGTGGTGTGTGTAAAGGTGTGCGTTTATGCTTAAAACCCCTGTAGGAAATTTTATTTCTAGAAAAATTTTGGTATCATATTTATAAATATATGTATATATACATTAGGGTGATTCAAAAAAAAAAATTTTTTTCGATTGGTACTCGGAAAAATAAGTTCCTAGACAACTCTAAGAAAGCCTCTCCAAATATGGGTTTTTAATTGTAACGGAAAGGTCCTCCTACATACAGTTTTTTATTTTTTCTTATTATCAGAGAAAAATTTTTATCTCGGCATCTAGCCCAGAGCTTACTAAAATTATGGAGGGAACACTTCTCCAGCCTGCTGTACGGTAGTGAAAGTGTAATACCTGTAGATGGCGGTCCCGATCCCCCAATCGATGACCTCTCTCGACGAACAAAGATCAAACTCTACAAGTCTCTCATAATTCCTGTCCTGCGAAATAGTGCGGATGCATGGACAATGACATCAACTGATGAGTCGGCCTTAGGAGTATTCGAGAGAAAAGTTTTGAGGAATATTTATAGTCCTTTCCACAGTCGATGGAACAAGGAGTTGTAGGATATTAACGACGAAATCGACATAGTTTAGCGAATTAAGAGACAGCGGCCACGTTGGCTAGGTTATGTTGTCCGTATGGATGATAACACTTCAGCTTTGAAAGTTTTCAATTCCACTGGTAACAGCCGGTGGAACCAGAAGAAAAGGAAAACCTCCACTCCGTAGGAGAGATCAGGTAGAGAAGGACTTGGCTAAACCTATTATCTCGAATTAGCATCAAAAAGCGAAAAAAAGAAACGACTTCTCAGTTGCAGATCGATATCACAAAAACTGAAGGACTTCTTCGCATATAAATGTATTTAGACGGATGGAAATGGCAAAATCGAATCAACTCATCACGCTGATCATTCACACTGACTAAAATCTAATTTCTTTCCTCAGAATTAGCTACATGATTCTGCCCCATGTCGCATTAACTATGCTTATTGGAAAATCGTAATAAATTTCCTGCAGGGTGTTACATTAATAGTACAACACCTATGTATGTTTATAAATATAGGGTGATTTTTTAAGAGCTTGATAACTTTTTTTTTAAAAAAAACGCATAAAATTTGCAAAATCTCATCGGTTCTTTATTTGAAACGTTAGATTGGTTCATGACATTTACTTTTTGAAGATAATTTCATTTAAATGTTGACCGCGGCTGCGTCTTAGGTGGTCCATTCGGAAAGTCCAATTTTGGGCAACTTTTTCGAGCATTTCGGCCGGAATAGCCCGAATTTCTTCGGAAATGTTGTCTTCCAAAGCTGGAATAGTTGCTGGCTTATTTCTGTAGACTTTAGACTTGACGTAGCCCCACAAAAAATAGTCTAAAGGCGTTAAATCGCATGATCTTGGTGGCCAACTTACGGGTCCATTTCTTGAGATGAATTGTTGTCCGAAGTTTTCCCTCAAAATGGCCATAGAATCGCGAGCTGTGTGGCATGTAGCGCCATCTTGTTGAAACCACATGTCAACCAAGTTCAGTTCTTCCATTTTTGGCAACAAAAGTTTGTTAGCATCGAACGATAGCGATCGCCATTCACCGTAACGTTGCGTCCAACAGCATCTTTGAAAAAATACGGTCCAATGATTCCACCAGCGTACAAACCACACCAAACAGTGCATTTTTCGGGATGCATGGGCAGTTCTTGAACGGCTTCTGGTTGCTCTTCACCCCAAATGCGGCAATTTTGCTTATTTACGTAGCCATTCAACCAGAAATGAGCCTCATCGCTCATCGGACGTAAAGCGCGAAACACATTTCGAACCGAACACTGATTTTGGTAATAAAATTCAATGATTTGCAAGCGTTGCTCGTTAGCAAGTCTATTCATGATGAAATGTCAAAGCATACTGAGCATCTTTCTCTTTGACACCATGTCTGAAATCCCACGTGATCTGTCAAATACTAATGCATGAAAATCCTAACCTCAAAAAAATCACCCGTTACATAAGCGAATATGAAAATATGTTTTGAGTAATAGTCGGGTAGTAATGATTCACTTTTATGATGAGTTGTTTTTAGAATTGCGTGTGACTTTTTTATATGCATGTACATATGTATGTATGTATGTATGAGTGTATGTTTAGGGCGTTGAACTCAAAAATGTATGCAAACCTGTGGGATGAAAGGGTAAGTGTGTGCTTTATACTCGTATAACTCATAAACTAAAGTTATTTATAAACGGATTTTAATATGATATATTCATTACATAACATTTATTATCTGTTTTATATATGTACTTATATAATTATCATTGTACATTCAGATTGGCTATCGTGCAATAAGGAATTACTTTGTATAATCTGGGCGCATATGGGTATTATTGACGGAGTTGTCATAGAAAATATTGAATATGCAGAACATCATGCTATCCGAGCCCTATTGTTAAAAGACCGGTAATATTGGAAAGTGCTTCTTCAGAATGCAAAGCAGTTTTCACTCATGAAATCCATACTGAATGTAATTCTGTTTAAAAGCGAATAATTCGAAGTCGTTGCAATATTTGATTTTTCTCTAGTATTTTTTAGCATCTTCTATTGGCATAGACATCGCTTACGCGATTATTGCCGAATTAACAACAGCGTGACAGTCGTTCTTCCTTTTCGTTGTGTGGGTCTAAAAGGTGATTCCCAAGTGTAGCCATGTCTTTCTCCCTCTGGTGTACCCGGCGGGTATTGTGTCAAATATTCGCAGAGCTGGAGTGATTTCATCCATTCGGATGACCTGACCTAGCCGGCGTAGCCACGTTTCTTTCAATTTAATACAGTTCATGGCTCCTTCCAATGCGCAAAAGACCATAAATCTACCCCAGAACCTTGCTCTTGAAAACTCGTAACGCCTGTCTGCAGAAAGCGCAACTAAGTGGAGAATGGAGTCATGTGTAGAAGTTCATGCAAGTGCGGAAAGTTCTCTGTGCGCTATCCACTTGGGAGTATCCAGAAACGATTTTTTTACATATGGCTCAAGCAGCTCACGTCCAAGATCAAGTATCTTCTGGTTTTCGAAAAGTTTGTTAGCCTAGTGAGATAAGCATAGTTTAGTTTTGGTTCTTAGCGATGCCGGGTGGAGTGCCGTTATTAAGTTCCGAAGAAGTAGTCATGCTTCAGGATGCCAGCGCTTGACGCGTATTTCAATTCTTTTGCGGTCTTACTATCTATACTTCTGTGTCTTGTGGTCCTTAAATGCTTAATGTTCACAAGAGATCCTACATTGTATCTCTAGTGCTTTACTCTTGACATTTCCAGCAATCACCTCTATCTTTCAGCTCCATTTTGAAGCCGTGTGCTGCGACCGGACTGACTAGTTAGTATTCTCATCATGTTCCTACAGTCACTTCCATCAAGAGTGAGCAAGAAGTTTATGTACTTTTGACCCACCGCTCAGCACAAGACTTTTATATCCCTTTAGATCATTGTATTGCGTTTTCACCTTCCTTGTCGTACTTTTGTCCAGATCGCCTCAAGAAACTGCGTGGGTTTACCAATGTCGTTCAAATTTTCGGATAACAGTCGTACACCATTCTTGGCAATTTCGTTCACTGTCTCATTGCCATCGTTGCCTTTGTGACTTGGAACCCAGTCGAAGTGAAGTCGGTTACTTCTGGCAACACTTTTCACTGCTGCCCTACTTCCCAAGACACTAATGGCCGATATGCGGTACGAGGTTAGTGCCTTGAATGCTAATGCGTCTCTGGAACTGACTACAGTTGCATCAGAAAAAAGCTCCGTGGCCTTCGCATTAGTAAAGACCTCAGCTCGAAATACACTGGAATGGTACGGTAACTTAAAAGGCTGCCTTATGCCTAACTCTTGACAATATATCCCCGCATCAATCATTCAACCAACATATTAAGAACCAAATACGACTGTATTTGATTTTGATAGTCTGAGAAAATATATACATAAACGAAATATTCCGAACCGGTGCTTTCGAGTTGCTGTCCAGTAAATTTTTTAAAAGACGAGCGTAAAAAAAAATTTTGACACTTGGGCTCCTAAGAACATATTTTTCAACACTTTTAGCTGAAAATAAAAATTTGTTGTAATAAAAAATATTTGGAATAAAGTGTCTCAAATTCTACATAAAAAATTGTTCGAGAAATTCTTTTTCGAGAGCTCCACTCGAACACGCCAATGACGCCCTAATTTTTATTTTTATGTTCATTTTTATTATATTTTTATTTTTATTGGGTGCAAATAATAATTTGTAAAACATTTTTCCAATTTGTCAGTGGTGTTCTTGGTTTCGTTTTCTGTGTTTATCGAGGTCAAGTGTTCCATAAAAAATAAAGTTTTTCTAATGTTCTTGAACATACACACACACGAGTGTGAAAGCCGCTTCGAATGGACTTCGTCACAAGAGTGAAGAAGCGAGCGCTGCCAATTATTGCGAAATACATACATAAATTGAATAAATATCAACTTTACAACTGCCATGTTACTAATAAACTTCAGCAATGCGCAACTATTGGCAATGTTTAAGTGTTGCCAACGATAAAAATTAAATTTAAAATAAACAGACGCACTAAAATAATTTCGCGTACTGCGTTGAGAGAAATTCGTGTCGCGTTGAGTGATGACTGTCCAACATGTAATTCAAATTTATGTACATTTGGGTGGCTACAAAGAAATTAATATATTTTTTGCTTGTTATTCTGGACAACAGATTCGTAGGCAACTCTAGCAGTAAACTTCCTACGAAGATGCAAATTTTTTATTTAAAATTATTATTATTTTTTTTTCATTTAGAATTCTTAAAAAAAAGTTGCTTTAAAAAAATAGAGGTTCCCACTTTTTTAAAGAAAAAAACCGGAAACTTCAAATTTCGTGGGGGATGTTTATTAACATTCGAGAGAACATTATTTAGCATTTTTTTTTTTTTTTTAGGTTTTTTCTTTGAAATGTTGGTCCTGGCTACGTCTCAGATGGCCCATCCATTGAGTCCAATTTACGATCATTTGTTCGAGCATTTTGACTGGTAACTGGCGAATGACACACGTGATGTTTCGCTCCAAGGAGCTGGTGTGTCCGCATAGACTTTACATATCCCCAACCGTGTGACAAATGTCTCCGAGATCAATTTCAGATATCGTGTAATCAGTTATCATGGCACAATTGGCTTTGTCAGTTACGTTCTCAGCGCCATGATTTTAGAAGATATATGTTCCTATGATTCCATATGATCGAAAACGTTGGGTCTTTTTGGAACTTCTTAAGAGTTCATAGAGCGAAGCGCCGTCGCTTGGGAAAGTCAAGCGGCTTCAGGTCTTCTACAAGCTGAATTTTGTACGCTTTTAATCTAAGATCTCTACGTAAAATGCGCCAAGTCGCCAAGCAATGAAAAACATACATTTTTTTACCACCCTAGTATATACATATGTATAAGAAAATGTTTAAATTGTAGGAATGCATTTAAAAAAATTAAATTTTTATATTCTTTTATGAGAAAACTACAAAGTATCCGGCAGCAAATAAAAAATAAATAAAAAGAAAAACTAAAAATCTGCAACAACTAGAAACACATTTTTGTTTGCGCTCCATCAGCTGTGCTGTCTACAGACAGCAGTTGTTGTAGTTGTGGCACCGTAATTGTTGCTTGCCACTCAGTTGCTGCTGTACTCCAAGCAAATCTGCCAGCCATCAGCGCCAGAAGGCGGCACTTGATACTCTGCCACGATCACTTCAGCCAGCTGCCGTTAAGCGAGCGTTTTCCGCTTAATACCGACTAAACAATGTGCTCTTTTGCTTACTAAATGCTAAATACTTTTTGCTTCTTGATTTCTGCTTGTGCTTTGCCTTCCTTTTTGTAAACACCCCAGCATTTAACATTTAATATTATTATTCGCCTTTATTTCGGTTGTTATTGTTGTTGCTATTGTTGTGGTTCTTTTTGGATTTTGGCACGTACCCAACTGACATTGACTGATGCATATACAGTCTGCCCCAAAGCCTCCAATGGCTTGTGTGGGTTAATGTTTTGCTTTGCGGTGTGTATGTGCTATACGGATGTATATATTTATGGATGTATTTATATGCAAGACCATGTGTATATGTATGTATTTTACAATTTAATTCTTCCTCCAAATGTCTGCATATTTCGGTATGTTTGAGAGTTTACTTAAAAATTCACATATCGACACTTTAGTCTGCAACAAAACGCGCAGCCAAGCGTTTCCCGAAATATAACGGGTGATCCAAATAGGGGTACAAAGCGTTCAACTTTATTAAGAAAACACACGTTCTGTAAAGAATGTGTTTCGTGAACTTCGCTCAACTTATGGTCAACATAATCGGCCTACCAAGCGCCCAGCTTTCACTATTGGCATGAAATAAAGCAGCCGTAGGTGAGAGTGAACACGAAGACCTTAGAGAGTTGATTCGGCACCATTCGAAGTAACTTGGGCTAAGATCCAACGTTTTCGAAACGGATTTTGTTTAGCAATGAGGCTCATTTCCGGCTCAATGGGTATCGAAACAAGCAAAATTGCCACATTGAAGACGAAGAGCCACCTGAAGAGATTCAAGAGCTGTCATTTCACCCAGAAAAATAATGGTTTGGTGTAGTTTATGGACCGATGGATGGATGGATGGATCAAAAATTGAGCCGGTGAGAATGTAACCGTAAATGACCGTTATCACGCCATGATAACCTACTATTTGATGCCCGAAATTGAAGCTCGCGATCTCGGCGATATTTGAATTCAACAAAACTGCACCACTTCCCACACATCGGATCAGTCAAAAGATTTATTGAAAGATCACTTCGGTGAACAGATAACTTCACGTTTTGGGTCGGTCAATTGGTTACCAAGATCATGTGATTTCACACCGTTAAATTTTTTCCTGTGAGAATATGTAAAGTCTAAAGTCTATGCGGACGATTCCACTTTGATTCAGGCCTTGAAGCAAAACATCTTGTTTGTCATTTGCCAGTTACCAGTCGAAATGCTCGAACAAGTTATCGAAAATTTTAGTCAATGGATGGACCATCTGATACGTAGCCGCGGAAAACATTTGAAAGAGATAATCTTAAAAAAATAAATACCAATGTCAAATGTTCTTTCGAATGATAATAAACATTACCCATTAAATTGGCAGTTTCTGTGCTTTTCCTTTATAAAAGTAGAGAAGTTCGAAATGGATCACCCTTTACATACATACGTATATATGTATATATGTCATATACGTTAGTACCTACATTCGATCTGTTCAGCTTCATTGAGTCGATTGTGACGCCTTGATTGTTGTTGAAAAGCAACCGCCAACCGTGGTAAGCGTGAGTGGAATCGTGTCGAATATATTTTCAAGATTTTGGCGAGCATACAACAAATGTACGTATATATATTATTAATAAATTTTTGGCTTTTAATGCGTATTTATTGCAAATAATACGAAACATGACATGCCGCGGTATTTACCATACTATGTAGTTGAAATTTGCGTCTCCCATTCAAGTCCATATTTCGAGAGCTGATCTAGACATCCGGTCGTGTACTAATTTTAGCAGAAAAAAACTATGCTTCAACATTTTTTCGCTGTACTATGAAAGATTCTAAGTTATGCGAACAAAAATATAGGTGATTTATAAGAAAAACTTTGAGAATAGAACATACTTTTTCAAAATTTAATTATTTGAAACATGACACAGGCTTTTGATGTTTCTGAAATTTAAAGCAGAAAGTTCGAGGTTTATTAGAACTACTATATATCTCTTATTTTAGAGTTTATATTTCTTCATAGTTTTTATAGTGGTTCTATGGGTTATTGATATTCAAAAGAAGCTGCGATAAATTTTTTGACAAACTGGAAATTTTATTTACCTCTAATGTATTCTGAGCACCAAAAAATTTTGAAGTCATTTTAGTAGTAATTATTACATCTGTTGTTAAATCGATTCATGAATTGCAACCGAGAATCTTTCAAAATCAAAAAAAAGGCTTTCTAAACCACGACTACTGAATTCTCGTAGATAAATTTGAATGAGGAAGTTACTATATCGAAAATAAATCCAAATTCTCGTCATTAACAAAATGTTTGCCTTTGTAATAAATTTTCAAATATTGGCCTCTAAATCGATTGATAACTGCCCACCTAACCCTCAACGGTAATATACTCCATGTTAGCATACATTTTACTTCTTTATTGGCGTAGTGTTAATATATACTCCGTTATATTAAGATCTTTGATCTTTAGTCACCTTTTCTTCATTTCTATTTCTGTTTTTATTATTTTGCTTACTTCAAAAAAGTATCTAAATGTTCATCCAGCCAATATTTACGTTTCTACAAGTCGCATAATGCCGCATGTAGGGTGTTCGGCAAATGCACATTAATCTTTTGGCATTTTCGTGGAAAGTTCAGCGTGTGTTTTTCCGAGCATTTTCATTACTATGAATTTGTAAACAAAAATGCTCATTTTAAATTTAAAAACGCCGAACTTGTTGTTGCTTGTCTGCGTGCTTAATGGAAAAGTGGAGTTTTTATTGTATAAAATTTATTAATTTTAGAGTTATTTAGCTGTGAGCACATTTATGCCTGTATAAACAGTTCAAGTTAAATTATGGCATCTCAAGGTCGTTTTCGGTATAAATAATTTAGTGGAGGCTGTAGATTCGTGTAATTAAGCGTGTAATGTGCGAGAAAATTATTTAGTAAATTTTTGATGAAAGAGAAATTGAGCAAAACAAGCAATTAGCGAAGAAACATAAATTTTAAAATTTTCAAAAAAAATGGTTGTTTGGAAAAATTAACATAACTGCTGATGATAGATATGAATTTGTATAATTTTGATTACTTTTTCACATTTCTAATAAAGTTTTGTTATGATTTTCAAACTAAGTCTCGAAAAATTAACTTTTAAATTCCATTATTATGATCTCAAAAGTTTTTATGTGCGATAGGTTCTCAAATGAGTACTTGTGCGTAGGATACACCAGTTATATACCAATTCAAGTGGTTAGGATTCTGGTATTACTTTCATATTTTTAATACTTCAGCTTCATGACAATAATTCTGTGTGAGAAATCATCGCCTACATTCAGTTTCAGTTACCGTCAGTCATAAGTTTCTCGATTCATAGAGATTTGATGTTAAATTTTGTTAGGGACGCTGTCAAGGTAAAGGTTAACGAGATAAAATATAACCTTATTATTTTATAAACTTCCTAAAATACATTCTTTAAAAACACAACAAAATTTTTTTTCTTTTAACTGCAATCCGAACCACACCTCAAATTGAACAGGTTTCCGTTGCGTGAATATAAAAATTGCATATTTAATTGAGGAATGTCAGCATGCTTACCATTTAAGGAGCACATACTCGTATGCAACCACAATATTTCTACTTCATACCTAATTGTTTTAAATGCACAAACTGCTTTGATTACTTACAATTGTAATTTATGGCGCTTTCCTCGGCCTTAATTCGCTTTATTCGCAATTCACGACGAGAATCTTCTGGGCACAGCCGGCCTTCAGCCTACACACTGAACTTCTGCGCGCATCCAGCAACTTGTCGCCCGATGTCGGCACACCCTTTCACTATTAGTTAACTCGTGATGACTTACCGGTCATGCAACAATAGCAAAAGCTGAGTTTGAGTCACACACACTTTTAATTTCCACGAATTAATTCACTGCGATCAATTTCAGCGTGTTGTTGTTGCTGTTTCACTTTAATTACTATTTCCAATTATTATGATTAATTTGTTAAATATTTCCAACTAAAAGTAAATGTATAAAAAATATTAGCGAGCCATCCACACTCACATACCGGCTCCGTCGAGTTGGAGGCGTACTGTCGATCTAACGCGCGATCGCTACTGCTTGTAGTTATTTGGCCAACAAAGCCATGCGGACAGAGTACACGTTCGACCGGCGGCGCACACTTGTAGCGACTGAGACGTCAGTCCATTCGACCTGCCAGCCAGCCAGCTAGCGACGTCTTGGGGAGATGTCGTGCATCGCTGAAGCGCCGTGTTGCCCCAGCGGTACGGCTCTTGCCGCGCGGCGCCTGCATCCACCCACCCGACAGCTTGCTACTTGAGAGCACTTTTGCAACTACACCGGGCCCATACACAAGACACTGACACATACATTCCCTACATACAAGTGACAACGACAACATTGCTTGTTGTTGGCGTTGAGTCGCAAGGGGTTGGAGACAACTGAAACATGGAACGCCAAATGCGAGATAGAAATTGAAAGCGCTTAGCGGTGATCATCTACAATGAGTACTAGAAATATCGCTAACGCGCTCACTTGTTAGACGCTGTATGTTTGTATGTGTGAGTGTGTGTGGAGGAGTGTGCAATTGTTGGTATGCCGTCAAATAGACATTAGCATTTGATATTGCTTTTGCTATTTGTACGCACAGAGGCGGCACGCGTGTATGGATTTATAGCAATGTTTGCATAGTGTGGTCCAAATACTTCTTAGAGCTGATAAAATTATCATTTCACGTATTACCCATTAACAAATGGACTGCATATCTAATAATTGATACATAATGGACTGGTACCTATTAACTGATACCTAATTGGTTATTTGGCGTAAACTTTAAAGTTACATTCAGAAAAGAAAAAAAAAAGAAATTCCTCCTTGCAAAAAAAGTCAATTAGTCGACAATAAGTTTACACTGGTTCGGAACCCAGAATCGTCTGGTCGGCATTGTAGAAATCTTAAAAGAAAACAATTATTTCACTTGGTGGTTAACTCTGCTGATCTTGACGATACAAATTAGGAGAAATATGCGCGAGCTAGAAGGCTTTGCCAGCATAGTTTGTCATATTCCAGTAGTAATGTTACCTGCTCATTTGAACTTCTATTACCCCTTTCATAACCTAAAATATAAAATATTTTAATCGCTTAATGTCATGTTATGCTTCTGAAGGTGCCTTTATTTATGTAGTTTGAGAAGTGATCTTAAGACTGAGATATATTTTATATATATAATCTATCATTATACACTATTGCCGAAGCTTTGAAAAAAATATTAAAAAAGGAAGAAGACCATTGAAGAATGATCTGAGAACAACTCCAACAGCAGCTCTTGAACTGGCACTAGACATGCTACTTATAGACCTCTTCGCTGAAAACTGCGCAGCAAAATCGGCGGGACGACTACTGGCTGCAGGAGAATTTACATATAGAACATTCGCGCATAACACGTTGGGATATGGCGGTTGGGCAAACACCGACTACATGATCCCACTTTTCAACTGGGAAAGAAGGTTCAAAGTAAACATAGAGAAAAACGGCTAGTTAGCTACGCGCAACACTCTAAACATCTAAATGGATGGCTTGAAAATGGAGGATGGAGTTGGTGCGGGGATATATTGTTCAGAGTTGGGCATAAGACAACCTTTTAAGTTGCTGTACTACAGCAGTGTATGTCAAGCTGTGGTCTTTGCTATTCCGAAAGCCGTGGAGCTGGCCTCTAATGCACCTACAGGCAATTCTGGCGTTAATCAAGGCAGTAACCTCGTATCGCTTATCGGTCAGAAGTGTTTTGGAAATCAGGGTAGCAGTAGAAAGTGTGGCCAGAAGTAAGCAACTTCACTTCTACTGAGTGCTAGGTCACAAAGGCATCGAGGAAAATGAAATAGTGGACGAGATTGCCAAGAGTGGTGTAAGGCCAACATCCGAAAACTTGAACAACATTGGGAAACCTATGCATTGTCTATACGAGGACCTCGAAAAACGCGATGGAACGAGCTACCAGGGTGCAAAACTGCAAAAGTGATTTGGATAGCGGTAGTTTGGAAGGACGCGGCATTCCTATTGGCTCGCGATAGAAGAGACTGTAAAAGCATGATGGGAATACTAACTGATTACTGTGTGGTGGTGAAACACGCCCTCAATATGAGGCTGACAGATCGAGAAGACTGCAGGAAATGTTTAGAGCAGGGTACCTGGGAAACAATGGGGCATCTCTTCTGCGCTTGTACCGCATCATAAAGACAACACTGTAAGCACAGTATGATACACTGGAGGAGGTTTCGCGTCAAGCGCAGGCATCTTGAACAAAGGAGGAAAGGAGCTTTGACTTAGCAAGTAAACTCCATCTGGTATCGCAAAGGACCAAACTGATCTATGTGTGGCTTATTGGCCTACCAGATTAACCTAACCTAACCTAGTAGAATGATACTCATCGGAAACAAAAAATAAAATAACAAACGTGAAAGGAAAAATAATTTACGGACGATCTGTGAAATCGATCGAAAGGGGAAGAGGAGGGTAGTGGTTGAATTTTTAAAGATCAAAGACTGTTTATACCGATTTATGGCAAAACTACGAGCCCTATAGTAAAAATTTATATGACAATGTAGCAGGTAATGAATAGATCAATAACTTATGATTGCTTAAAGCTTTTATTTCTTAAAAATTTGTATATACACCTCTATGGTGAGTTTGCTAAGAAAACGAAAAACTTCCTCACAGGGTTTGTCCAGTTTGTATGGCAGCTATAGGCATATGTTATAGAGGTTACGTGAGCAGCTCTGAGAAAAAGAGTCGTGTTTAAAATTTCGCATCAATATCTCAAAAACTGAGCGACTAGTTCCTGAATATACTGACGGACATCACTAAATCGACTCCACTCGTCAAACTGTGAACTTATATCCACACTTTTAAAGTCTCCCAGATTTTCTTCTGGCTGTTACGCACTTCCTGTCTTGTGACCCTCTTCAGTGTATAAAAAAAATAGTATTTAACCGACCAATTTTCAGCTTAAACTATCTTTTTCGATTATCATTTGTACATCTCAAAAGTAAAGAGGCATTCTCTCGATAGAAAAATTAGGATTTGGGTTGAGTAAATAAATTTATAAAAAAATAATAATTTTCAATAAAAAAGTAGTTTTTGAACCACCCTGTATGCTAAACTACCAGCGTACAGTACAACCAACAAAAAAAAAATACAAAAAAAAAAAAAAATTCCTGCTCCAGAACTGTGTGCTGTAGGAAGGAGGTAATAAAAATATAAACAACAAGAAGAAAGTTCGCGAGAGAACAAATTAACAATACGAAAATCTAGAAAAACAACAAATTAATACACATTTGGAGCAAATAAGCCACAAGAGCACCCCGCCACCTAATTTGCGATTAAGTGATCGGCAATTTGACTTTTGCCATTTGTTAGGCGCTGATCTCTTGCCAGATGGGTGCCAACATTGCTGAAATTGTTTTTGGAAATCCGCACTGGAGGCAAACACACAAATAAATATAAAATTTTAAACTCAAAATAATTAAAGCGTAGGTACATAAAATTGCGCATGTGTTTTCCAGCTGGTATTTTCTTTCTCGCTTGCTCGTCTTCTGGCACAGACTCACTCCAGCGCTCGAAAGTTAATGAAATATTAATTTGCTACTTTAAATACACCTTAGATTCCAAATCAATAAGCAGTTGAATTTCACATTTGTTAGTTTATATTTTACACACACCCACACACACATACATAAATCTTGTATAAGTATGTGTAGCTGAAAGAACAAGCCGAGTTTGCACGCTTATTTGCGGTTGCGGTTAGCAGCGAGGCGTGACTTTGCTTCGCAAATCGAGCATCTTCACAATGACAAAGTGCCGATTGAGTGGGTTGACTCACGGTTTAACGCTTGTTAATATCAATACACTCAAGTACACCCGCCCACAGTGAGCTCATAATTATGTGCTCGTGCTTTTGATTAATGGCTTTAATTCAAGTAAACACTAATTTACTCACCCACACACACCCATACACACACACACAGCGATTTAGACTTCCAGCTTTCAGTAAATAAAAGCGCGGTTGTGCGCTCTTTTAGATATTTACCGGCAAAACAGTTACTCACGCACTCACAAACACACAATTGAAGACTTTAAGTTGGCTGCTCAGGTGTTATTGTTGTTCATGAGTTGAGTGTGGGTTTATTTGCGCAAATCTGCTTATGCTTATTAAAGTAGTATTGAACAATAATTCGACAATTATGCCATAAATGGAGCTCTAAGCTACTTCAGAATATATTTGCTTTATTTGCTTTTGAGTATGCTCTTTGGTTTGCTAAGTGAGTTTTCTTAAAAAGGAAAAAGTGTGAATGCAAAAATAAACACTGTAAACAGCATACTTTTGTTCTTAGGTATGTAGGTAAGTCCGGATTGTAGGCGATGCGGTACCCATTTTCAAATACGTTTTTTAAAATATGATAGTGATAACTGTTGGTAGAGAGTTGGATATCTTTACCACCGTCCAACCTTTAAAGTACATAGACAAAGTGTTGTACTACATATCAGTAAGTATATTCGAAGTTACACTCCAATTTTGTGATAAAAAATAAATAAATTTTCTTATTACAATAGGTTATACTTTTAAATATAGTATCTCAAATAGTTTTTGAGTTATATATTTTGCTTTGGGTTTTATTCTAGGAGAAAGCCGGAATCACTGCAGCAGTTAAGGTCCTTTCTTTTAAACCATCGGATATCGCGCATAAATAGAAAATTATTTTTTTCTTCATATATTTTTCTACATATTCGCAAAACAAATGTACTCTTACTCTTAAAACAATCAATATCGAATATTTTACTTTTTAAATTCTCATAATCGTTATTTTAAGTTCTTAGAGTAGGTCCGCCCCTTATTTAAGGGGGTATTCTACTGTAGGATTTTGAAAAATTCGATTTTTTTCATATATTTAAAGTTTAGACACTTAAGAACATATCCCCCAAAGGATTTTTCAAAACTAAAATTATTTTAAGAGCTACAGTTTCTTTAGTGACGCAATACCTAGCCCGCTAGGTAGGTAGACTCACTTTTTTAAACGCGTTTTTCTCGAAACTACTTTTTTCCACACGGTACCGGCATTATCTCAAGTTCTATACAACCGATTTACTTGAAATTTTGTGTGAACCTTCTTTATATAATCCTTTATTGTTCCTAACAGCATTGTGTCAAAATTTTTGTTTTTAATATTTAAAAAAATTATGTTTATTTTCAGGCAGTCGCCATTTTTCAAAAAAAAATTTTTTTCGTATTCCCTGATTTAGGGACTATAACAGCATCCTTACTGATTAAGAATTTCTTTTGATTTTTTGTACAGACCACCAGGAGAGTCAGGATCAATGTCACCAGGATGCGCCATTTTTTACACCTGTCTCTCCCCACACTCTAATTATTTTTACTTTTAATATCTTTTTGTAAAATTTTTTTTCTGTATTCTTAAGATATCAATAAAAACACCATAAAAAATAGATAGTAAAAATATTTTTGGTTTTTTTAAAATAAAATTCAAAAAACTGCGCATAATTTGATTTCTAGAGTAGACTACCCCCTTAATATAATATAATGAGTGATCCAAGTAGAAATACTTTCTTCAATAGTCTTATTTTGACAGATCACTTATGAGTCGTATCGGTGAAAACGTAACCTTCAGTGTCGTAAACCTTCAAATCAATTATTTGATGCCTGAAATTGAAGTTCGTGATCTCAGCGACATTTAGTTTCAACAAGTCGACTTCACTTCTCAGATATCGCATCAATCAGTGGATTTATTGGGAGTATACTTCGGTGAGCAGATAATTTCACGTTTTGAGCCGGTCGATCGCCACCAAGATCGTGTGATATCAAACCGTTAGACTTTTTCTTGTGAGGATATATAATCTTCAAAAAGTAAATGCGAAATGATAATAAACATTCTTCATTACATTTGAAGTTTTTTTGTTTTTTCCTTTAAACCATCAAGGAGCCTCGAAATGGGTCACCCTCTATAACACATCTTAAAAATACTGCAACCTTTGAATTAATGACAAGAATTAAACGAAAATTTATCTCAACTTATCATAATTCGTCATAGAAGACTTTCGAATAGTGATACAAATACCCTCTACATACTGAAGGGAATTTTCTTCAAAAGCCGGCAAAGACACTCCCGATTTTAAATGAAATTCATGATCCTAAAACAAATCTTCTAAACAGTTACAGAAGACATTATTTTGAATGCCTTGTCGATCCGTAAAAGATGTTGCATCTCGATCAGCTGAAGATTGATTAATTGCAAAGATAATGCTCTAAAGTCTGAACATTTTTCATGCATTTTTTTCCATTTTCTGAATCTGCTCAGTAACGGCAAATATCCTGTGCTAATCCTTACCACTTTAGTTTAGGTCTACCAGCTGCACTCTTCCTAAGAAATTTTTTGGTAAGTCATGTTTTTGGAAATTGGATAATTCGGTTTCCTCTAATATTCTTTGAATCAAGCAGCAAAGTCCAATTGGTTAGCTCTTTTTTATGCAAATAAACTTAATCTGTTATTTCAAAAGTTCACTTCGTTTCTTCGGTGGAGGGAGAGGAAAATACGACATTAAAAGATTTCTCTTTCCTTGGCTGGGGCCTCCTATATTGGCCATTAGTCTATTAAGTTAGGAGATGACTTTCGCTGCCTTTCCTGCGTCGTGCTGGATTTGTACTAGGAAGGTTAGCTTGGGGTCCAGTTTTACGTTTAGGTAGTTTACTGCTTTTTGTGTCCTAAGGATATCCGTAGTCGTTTTCATATTTATTTCGAAAGGTGTGTACTTATTTGTTAGCACTAGTAGCTCTGTTTTGTAAGTTGAGGTTGTTGCGTCCGTATCATGACCTGATTAAGCTATCTTCGCACTTCTTTTGTGTCTCGTGCTGTAATTACTGTTGCAATGTCGTCCGCATAACTAATTAAGTACGATTCGTCTGGCATTTCGAGTTTAAGTATACCTGATGATCCACATGTCTGGGAATAGAATAGATCCTTGTGGATCCGCTGTCTGTCGTGATCACTCTCTGGTGAAGAAGTTTTCTGTTACCCCGCGCCACAGCTTTGAGATAGTCGGGGATTTTAAAGCTTTTTTCAAAAGCGTCTAACTCTGTTGAAGGCGTTTCGGACTTCTAAAATCGCCAGCAACGCTATTCATTTCTATTTGTGCCACCTACGCTGTGTGGCTTCTACACTTTCAATGACTCATTTTAAAGTTCCTAGAGTTGATCTGCAATGTCTAAATCCATGTTGTCTAAGGAAGAGTCCTCCAGTTTCGTTGAAAGCCGCTTCGAGACTGGGTTTAAATAGACTTTGATAGAACTTTCCTGCTGTCAAGCATGCTTAGTAGACGGTATGCTGATGAAAAGTTGGTATCTCCTTTTCCCTCTTGCCTTTTCTGATTAGTAGCAGTCGTTTCTTTTTCCAAGGTTCAGGGAATATTCCGGATTCGAGGCAGGCGTTGTACATGTTCTGTAGTACTGCCAGTCGTTCTGCAGCGATTGTTTTTTGGATTTCAGCATAGATCCCATTCGGGCCGGGTGATTTTGAGCTTGAGCTTGCCAGTGACTAGTTGCAGCTTTTCGAAGGTGAACTGGGAGGTTTTCGGAAATCTTAGATTATATTTTGGACCACTAAATATTTTTTCGTGTGTGGAGAAGTGTGGGCATACGACGAGTTCAATTTTGACAGCGGTTATGTCAGGTGGTTTTGCTCGAGCAATGAGTATCTTTATTACTATTTTATAGCAAAGTTCCCAGCGGTTTTTGTTAATATTCTCGGGTAGTTCATCACATTTTCTTTTTTTTCTATCATCGATGGCATGCTTCAGCTCCTTTTTTTTGCTTCTTGGCTTCTCTCGATTCGTTTCCTCTGCACTGTCTTTGACAATCCAACAATCTCGTCATTTCTAGTCTTTTGTTGGCCATATGTATGTATATACTGTATACCAACATTCTTTCATCTTTCCTTTTATGCGAACGCATTGCCAATCTAGTTAAAGTTCTGTGACCAGATCTTATTTGATGTTGTCAGTTGTTGAGCTGCACCTGAGTTCAGTGGTACAAACTTAGATATGGTTTGAATAGTATCAGCAGCGGACGCACTGCCACATATCAAGATAGCATACATATATATGCAGGAGGAATATGACTTTTATACAGCATACATCTCTAGTATTCATACTTCAAAGGGCTGTGGAATTTTGCGATCAATGTGCTCTCAGTAGACCACACTCTTAGCAAAATATTGAATTGAAGGCGGGAGTTAAAAAAAAAATTTTCTTAATAATAAAGCTCACTACTAAGAAAAATTTTCCAAATTGAAGAATTTTCTCCTTTATCCCTGTGAATTCTTTTTTGAAAGATCGCAGTGCATAACCCTTCTGCGTGCTCCCTTACAAGCGAAGAGTTCAAAAAACGTGTTCCACTTTATTTTAAAGCCCTAAAAAAGCTCACTGTGAAATAGCCACATAATATTGAAAAATTAATTGAATTTAAAATGAAATATTTGGTGTGTTCAAAAAAGCGATCTGCCACTTTGCGGTTAAATTTCAATTGTGTCAGCAACACATCTGTAATTTAACATTTACAAGCGCTCCATATTGGTCGCGTACACAGCGCATTTACACCCATTTACCGAATACCCCGGGGCATTTAAAAGGACCACAAAACATTGAGTGCGAATTTTATATAAATCAGATTATGCACATAATTTCAGTTTTGGTCATTTTACCATTCATGTAGGCCGTGTCGTCCATATGGGGCAATTTAGCCGCTCAAACCAAGCGAGTAGGTGTGAGAGAGGGAGAGCGAGCGAGCGAGTGGGCGGTAAACGAACGCCCACATAAATGCCTTTGAAGTTATGAGCTTGTCATATGAGGTCCATGCAATTTACGTACTTGCGGATGTTTTTGTTGAAAATGCACAATAATTTTATTGAATATTAAAAGAGAAAATAAATCGCTCGTGACACAGCAAATTTGCGCACAGACACACACACACACACAGCCATGCACAGGCGTACAAACTTAAATCGCTTAACCGAAAAAAGCGTATATTTATTTAAAATCATGAGCAAAGTTGGTGCCGAGGTCAGTATGTATTAACCGCAGTCAACAACAGCACGCCAATGGCACACACAGTCAACGCTGACCAAAAACGCCAACAACAACAAACGGTCATTGTGCAAGTGCAGCGGGGCCGAGTGACCGATGGCAAACTTGCGCCGAAAATAACTAAAAACAAATAGAGAAACAGAAATTTTGTTGAAA
Organism: Bactrocera zonata; assembly: GCA_037783105.1. Taxonomy (NCBI): domain Eukaryota; kingdom Metazoa; phylum Arthropoda; class Insecta; order Diptera; family Tephritidae; genus Bactrocera; species Bactrocera zonata. The sequence continues at coordinate 227,603 of JBAWJQ010002006.1, read as the reverse complement.
TCAAATTACATGACCGCACACACACATATGTACATACATACACGCTTACACTGTGTGAACGCGGACATGTTTAAACTTAAATTGAAAATGTCGTACAATTTGACCATTATAAGCACCGTGGGTGAAAACAAAGTTTGATCGTAATTCCAGATTCTCTCGATGTGCCTATTTAGAAAATCAGTCAAATTGAAAGGAGCCGAAACATGCCTAGACACGAAGCAATAATATTTCATCACGTCAATGCTCTTCTTCATGTTGCCAGACCGCTTCAAAATTATTTAGAAAAAGCGGTCAGGTAGTTTTGCCTCACTCGCCCTTCGGAATACCATGCTTTCCGGTTGAACCCGGCAGAACCCCCTTACTAGAATATGGTCTCCATCAGAATGGAGTTTCAAAAATTACCTTGATTATTCTTAGCCACCAAGCCGGCACAGTTCTTTTGGGATGGAATCTACTACTCCAATTGCCAGTAAGATGGGAAAATATCAAAGCTTCAGTTAGGCAATTCTTGGAATAATATTATTGTACATACATATACTACTGTTATCAAAAAGTAAGCTGAATTTGTTTATAAAATGACAATTCTGTTTCTATTTTTCAAAATCAATTTCCTTTTCTTCATAGTTGGCCTCATCCATTAAAAAGCCAACGTTACTTCCAGTACTCGAAATAGTCGGCATAACCTTTTTGCGGGACATCCTTAAAGAACTTCTTCGATTCGATTTTTATCTCCCTTACGGCTACTCGGCCTTTTGAGTTTGCTGGAAAACCATGAAGTGGATTGAAGCCATATCAAACCAATACGGTATTTACTGTGAGATAGGAGTTCAGCTTTTGGAAAAAAATCGCAAAGAACCAATGCAGTATTACATGATGCTTTATCGTGATTTTGGCACCAATCAAAACTTGAGGCCTTTGAGACATAAAATATTCTTCAAAATGGTTTGGGCTGAGCCAAAGATATTCCAACACTGTCAGCGGGGTATCTAATTGCCAATCGACGATTTCCAAGCATCAAATCATGGATTTTTTGGACTTAGCTCTTGTTGTTGCTGGTAAAGTAGCAGAATTATGTCAGTTGACAGTTTTTGAAAGGATGAAAATACGAGTTTGTTCCGCTTACGTAGACCCGACTGTCCTCGGAACTGTAAAGCTATTGACTATAGTTGGCAGTGCTTTAAGGTTCACCAGAGCTCGGTTCATCTTTAATGCGCACTCAGCCTTATTTGAACTCTTTGGGCCATAGTTTGATCACCAAAAACCTTACGCAATATTTTCGATGTGTGCGGATAAAAATACTCGTTCCAGACATCATGGTATTCTCCTCAAACGAGAACTCCTGCTGTTTTTCCTAACAATCTTAAAATCCTCTTGTAGCGTCGTGCCTTTTATTTCGAATTGATGTATTTATCTGTTCTGGTTAATTGTGTCATGCCATATACTTGATGAGATTAGATATTTGAACTAAAAATTCGCCATATTCCTCATTTTCGTTGTCAACGCTTACGCGGATATAGCCGAGTTTACAACAGCTCGCCAGTCGTTCTTACTTTTCACTATTCGACGCCAATTGTAGATCCTAAGTGCAGCCATGTATTTCTTCACCTCCACTATTTCCAACGTCGTGGAGGTCTTAATCTTCCTCTGCTTCCTCTGGCGGGTATTGCACCAAATACTTTCAGAGCTGGAGTGTTTTCATCCTTTCGGACGACATGACCTAGCCAGCGTAGCCGCTGTCTCTTTATTCGCTGAACTATGCCAATGTCGTCGACAACTAGAAAACTCGTGACGCCAACTCATCAGATGTCATCGTCCATGCCTCTACACCATATAGCAGGACGAGAAGATAACTGACTTGATGAATTTGACGAAATTATCTACTAATCCGAAGTTATGACTGTCAACAGTGACGTGAGAGCCAAGTTGCGAGTGCCCCGACTATTTGTTTACAGGATATATGTATGTCGTCTTGCCTTCGTTCACTACCAGATCCATCTATATATGCTGTACTTCCTTATTCAGTCTGGAGAAAGCAGAACTAACGGCGCGGTTGGTGAGGCCAATGATATCGATGTCAGCGGCATACGCCAGCAGTTGGACACTCTTATACGAGTAGAAAAGTATGCCTTCTCGATTCAGTTCTGAAGCTCGAATTATTTTCTCTAGGAGTAGATTGAAGAAGTCACATGAAAGGGAGTCGCCTTGTCGGAAACCTCGTTTGGTGTCGAGCGCCTCGGAGAAGTCCTTCTTGATCCTGACGGAGATTTTGGTATTGATTTTGAATGAAGCCAAAATCTATAAAACTGTTCATTTGGACTTTAGTTCTAATGAGATACATATAGCTCTTTGCTCCTCTGAACCTTGTAAACAACGTTTTCATCGCAGAAAATCACGCTCGGGTGTGACGTTACCAACAATAAAAGATGGAGACTCTTTATTTCTTTCCAATATTTTATGCAAGGCGAACCACTGTGCAGCCTTTCAAAGCACACAAACCAAAAAACGCGGTGTAAGTTTCATAAAAACAAATACATGAACAAATTCACACGCACACACACTCACGCAAGTAAGGCTAACCACATTTTAAAATTAAGTCATAAATAACATTGTGGCACTGAGCAATGTTTGTTGCGCCACCGCACGCGCCACAGCATGTGACAGTTGCATTGTGCTGGTGGCTATGACACCTGTCCTAACGGCAATTACACCGACAGCAGCCAGCACAACGAACCGACTGTTGCATCGACCTCAGCAGCCCTCCACCCCCCTCCGAACAAGCGGTCACTTGGCCAATAGGTGAGAACGCAAAAGGTGACTGAGCCAGCCGAACAAAAACTGCAACAACAACAACTATTGTGTTTTTATGCAGCAAATGTGTGCCAGCGGTACTCTCAACGGTACTAGAATTGTGCCAATGCGCAGCGGTCCTAACGGTTAATCACCAATCAACGACCGATGTGGCAGTGCCAACGAAACCAACGCGAATGTATTGGTGAATTCGCTTTATGCGCTTGACTGTATGGGTTGGTGTATGCATATGTTTGTTTGTATGTATGTATGTGTGTGTGTGTGTATGTGTGTGTGCGTGTCAGGATACTCACTAAACATTGTTTGACAGCAAATTATATTTGAATGGACAGCACTTTTATGCCTTGCGGCCATATTTTAACAAGCAGGCATTGATAAATAAATATGCAAGAGTGTTTGTGTTCGCGTGTGTGTGTATGTTTGCGTAATTTGCATTGAATTGTTGCAGCTGCAACAAAGCAACGAATTAAATTGTCGGCCGTACATATGTTTTATATTATTCACTGGCATTTATCGACTGGCAAAAACACACACATACACACTTACCCATACACTAATACATGCATCCATCAACAGCCCGCTAAATGCTTGTGTCTTCTTGCTTGTTCACATCCGCATTTTTCTATGTAAATATCAATTTTGCGCTTCAGTGCATGCGCTGATAAATATATACATTTCCATTTACACCAACACATACATATATAACATATACAAATAGTGTGCCGTGTGTGTGTGTGCGCCTATAACTGATAGCGTTGCTTTTTTCGCCTGGAGACTAATTTTCGCAGCAACGCAAACAAAGCTGTTGACGGCGCGTTTTGCTGCTGACAAGGCAAAGTCTGCGAGTGCAAATGCCCAAGCACACATTCGCACACACACATAACGGTTATGTCCTGCACGTACGCGTCTATCAAATGGAAAGGTGAGTTGTGCGCCTATCATGTCCCAGTGGCATAATTAAATTCTTTGCCGCATCACAGCCGAAATCAGACAACAACGAATGAGCCGAAAACGCGCCGCCAACTATTTATTTACGACCTCAATAATGCCAAATTAAATTATGCCCACTATCACCTATGTACATACATGTGTAAGCGCCTGTGCACCTGTGTGCGTGCGATAGTAATTTCAAATCGCTGTGATGAAATAATAATGATGCGGAATTGTTGCGAAAAGTCCGGCGATTTTATAAGCAAATATATGGGCATTAGCGGCACGCAATAATTTTGTATAGAAAAATCTACCTTTAACAGCTTCCAATTTATTTAAATTATTATATAATGGGAGGTTAAATTTTTGATACAAAAAGTCGTTGCTAATACTTAAGATATCAAAAATTATAAATTTTCCAAAATTCGTCAAATTTTTAGATTTCATTATCTAAACAACCGCTGAAAACTTTAACCCTTGCATGGAAATTTCAAATATTAATATATAATTTAGTAATACTTTAATTTTTTTTAGTTTATAGTGCAAATCTCGTTTTTCAATTCATACATTGTGCCAAAAAAAGTACCCGGAAATTGTAAATAAAACGCAAAATATCAATCAATATTTATTTTGTCGCCTTCAAAGTAATCTCCATCCGAAATAAAAGACTTATGCCATATGATTTATGATTTTTGCAGTTTTCGAAACACTTCTCATAAGCACTTTTTAAGATGACCTTCAGCTCCTTAAGCGTTTTATCTCTTTGATCGACTGAAATCCGGTTTCATTCCGATGACTGTTGACTTATTTGTTCATTAAACTCATAAACCCAAGTCTCATCGGCTCTCCATGAATATGGGATAAGAATTCACACAATCAAGAAAGTCCAAAGAGACCTGTTTACGGTGCTCTCTTTGACAAGAAACAGCGGTATTGGGACGAGTCGAGCAAGAGGACTTTTCAAACCCAAAATATCTACCAGAATCATTTGAACGGACTCGCGAGAGATGTCGAGCGCTCTTACCGTCTTTTTGGCCCTCGCGTGACGATCTTCAAGTATCATATCCTTCAATTTTTTAATATCTTCATCAGTTGAAGAGGTCGAAGTCGTCCAGAACGGGGCATGTCTTCAACGATCTCTCGACCATCTTTGAGTTCTTTTGTGTTTTTGAACCCATAAGCCTTTTCCAGCATTCGCAACGAATTTGCATTTGACTAGAAATATAAAATTGTAGACAAATTCTTTGTTCGATATTATTATCCATTGAAAAATTCACCACACACCACTGAGGTGTGAGCAGCTGCTGAAAACAAACTGGCTGACACATAGCGCTCATATTTGGTATAGTAACTAAGGACTAAGGACATACCAAGTTAGCAAAATACATTTTCTGAAACATCATTTACTCGAGGAATTTAATTACAACTTCTGGGTGATATTTTGCCACTATATACACTGCCATTAGTCTTTTGTAAATACAAAATGCTATTTTATTTCATTTGAACAAAATTCTATAAAAAAATACTCGTTTAAATTGTTCTTGGCAAACGTTATGATTCAGTTATATAATGTTGTCTCGATAGCCCAAAACCTACTATTTGTCAAAAGCAATTGGATCCATAATGTCAAAATCAGCTATGTCGTTTTGCATTGCTTTGTTTTTAAGAATCAAAAATATGTCTTTCAAAGATTTCTATCAATGAAAATGCGTGTTGTGTGTGATAACTGAATACGAATGGTTTATTAATAACACAAACCATCAAAATGTGAACAGAAAATTCATCGGAAAACACAAGTAATTTTGACATATCTATAACTTCATATCCAACTTTCCTTATCCAACATTTCTTTTGTAAGAGAAAGCACGCTTTGTATCGACATATTATATTCTATAATGGAATCATGGCAAAAGTGCAAATAATGTACAATATTCTCGAATTATGTTTATAAAAACGTACCAATTTCGGTTTTTTCATCTTTTAAGTCGATTTTAATACCATAATTAATGTGTACGCAAGGGTTTAATGAAGCACTTATTGCCTTCCGCTCACACATTGAAAATTCTTTAATTTTACACAAATTTTTTATGAATTTGCCTTCTATATTTCGAGATTAGAGAACAAAAATAAATATCCGTCATTGAAAATCGCTTTGTTGTTTTAAAATATTCTCCATAAGGATCTATGCACTTTTGTATGGGTTCGCAACAATTTTCGAAACACTTTTGCCACTCCGATTGAGGTGTTTCCGAAACATGCGTTCTGAACGCATCAACCGCCCCTTTAGTGGAAAACGTTGACATCTCAGCTTTTTTAACATATGTATGTGAACAAAAACAAAGTCAACCGGTGGCAAGTCAGGAATATACGTTGGATGATTCATCAAACCGTTGAATAGAGTACTCAAAATGTTGTGTTCCGCTGCTGGTTTTCCTGTTTACTTTCGGGCTAATGTGCTTAAATCTACGATTCATCATCTGTCACGAAGTCATAGACGGTATTCGAAACACCGCTATAAAATTTTTTTTAAATTTTTCTCGAACAATCGACACGATCTTTTTTTATGAGCGATTGACAAATTGTGTAGGATCCATGTTGAACAAATTTTAATACAGTCTAATTATTATGCGTTAGTGATTGTGTACTGAACTCACTAATACCAATAGTTGTCTCAAACGCCCGACATGCCACATGACAACCTCGATTGAATTCACTATACCACCAATGAACACTGATACCTGTTTAAGCTTTATCGCGAATAATTTAATTAGGGTCATCAATGTACTTTTGCACAGTTAATCCATGTTGATAATTGAAAAAATAACTATAAAGAAATTTTCGCTATTTAATTCGATTTTTTGACCGAAATTAATATTTTATGTTACTGTAAACAACACAAATAGCGTTCATATGTCCAAACCATATGTGTATTTATAAAATCAAAAATGTTAACCTTTATAATAAAGTTGTGAGTTACCAGATTGTAACACTAGGGTTGCCAAATCCCAAATAAATGACATACGTGTTTCAAGAACCTTCGGAAAACAGACAAATATGTGCCATTGACCATATTTGACTCGGACTAATGAAAAAATAATAATTTTTCACGCCTTCCAAATGGGTTACTGAGCCTTCAGTTCGTTCAGCAATTTTTGGTTTTTTACTTTCGGTTCGTTTTGAGTGCAGTATTCGCTAGATCGTCGAAGAGTTTTGTCGTCATATTTATAAACCTATGTACTTTAAATTCACAAGCATCTGTGTTGGGATTTCTACTCAAAGTCGTTTTTGCAAAAGATTCAGGTACCAAAATGGTACGAGTCTAGCACCAAAATGTGTTGAGTCCAATTATAATTCAAAGATCCTATGATAACGAAACGATGACTTTCAAACACTTATTCCTTAAGCTAAGATGGATGACTCCTTGAAGCAAATTTTCGTTGATTTTGCGATTTTCATTTAATGCTTTGTGCCGCTCAAACACCTTGACTCGTGATGAAGTAGACTCTCCAAAGCACTTCGGCTAACTTTTTCAAAGATTCCGTAGCTGTGAATGCATTGAAAGCACAAAATCTCAAGAAAACTCGTTGTCCAATTTCTTCCCGTTGTCAAAATTGCCAGACAAACTTTTCGCTGCATAAACAAAATCTGCTAAAAACACTATAACTGACATATGGAAAACAAACTTCCACTAAAATAAAAAAGGTTGTACCACTCTAAATTCAGTCCGGGCCAAAATTGATCTGATGGTACATATATGTACATATATGTATAATATTTTTATCGCAATTTTTTAATTAATTAATATTTATTTTTATTTCGTTTATTCTGATTTCAGGAAACATAATAATATCTGGATAATGTCTTTAAAATCACAGTTTTATAGTATATCATCAAACCGACCCAGGCAGAAAAGAGTAATACCTATCACTATTATTTACATAAAAAATGGTTCGTATTGAGTGCAAAAAAAAGTTAAAGCAGATACATTTTGTTGAACCAGGTATCTGTATATTAATAGAATGTGCCTCTTTATATAACACACATTTCTTATGCTTATACTATACTCTATATCCCTAAGCTGAAGTTCCTAACTTTAATCATAAACCATTTTCACAAACGCGTAAGACATTATTTACACCATAATGTAAGTACATAAAATGAGTACCCAATTTTTCATTCGAGTCTTCATTACTTAAACATTTTTCTTCAGTCTTCAGTCGTCGCCTCAATTCTCAATTTTTCCTCAATGAGCCGCCATCAAATGGCATTGCAATTAAGCAGCTGCTGAATTCGTCTACCTCAACGCCATTTTATCTTATCCTTTTGATTCAACTGAGCTCATTATCATTCACAGTCCCAAAAGACAAGGCCGCATACGCACACACACACCCACACATCGGCAGACAAAGAGTGTCTTACTGCCAGCAAACTTCTAAACTATAATGCTATAAGCACTCGCATTAAGCACCTTCCGTGCGCGTTGTCTGGCGAAATGTCTAAATGCTTAAGATTTCCGCAATGTCTAATCCGATTATTCACGAAAATATTTCGCACTTTCGTTTCGCCGAAGTGAGTGTGATAAAAATGTCCGACTATTAATTTGCGCCAACCCGACAGCAGACAAGCAAACGAACGAAGGCAATGGCAGGAAGCGCGCCAACGCACAAATGTGCTTTGTATATGTATATTAATGTGTGTGTGTTTGTATGTGTGAGCGGGTGCTGACAGACGCTTTAAGCGCGCACGCAGCCAACAACGCAAGCCGTTACTCATACGACCCGTTGGCCAGGCAACACAGAACGTACAGCCCGCAAAGCGCAAGAAATGCGTAAACTGTACTAATCGCCTTGTTTGCGTATATATATGTACGTGTGTGTGTGTGTTTGCTCATCACATCTTTTCTCGGTTTTTGTCACCCATTCCGCTGCTGCTGCTGCTCGTTATCGCTTATCCCTTTTTTGTGTGCCAGCCAGTTGAGCGGCGAGTTTGAGAGGTTAAGTGGAATCGGAAAAAGCGTCATACATCGTAGCCAAATGGCAACAACTGTAATAATAACAACAACACAGCTATGGCATTCACATGAATTACAAGTTGGCTCACGCTCATTGGCGCGGCGCGGCGCATTGTTTGTGCAAAACTAACTAAGTTTCGTAATTTCTTGCGATACTTTCGCAGAACAAAGCGATCACACAAAGTAAATACAATGAATGCGAACACTTAATCCTGCTCATCCTCGGCGTTTTTTATTATCATCTACTGAGTTGTTAAGCAGTCAGCGCTGCTGAGCTGGCACAAAGAAGGCTTGGGCGCATTCACTGCAATGGTTTGCAATGGAGAAGAGCAAAAAGTGTGGTAAGTGTGGTATATAAGTATATATGTAGGAAAGGGGTTTTCGAGCAAAGCGTATTTGCGTTGTGTTTGACAAAATCTTTTGCTCAGCCACAACTCATTTTTGAAGCGAAAAATTAAATATAAATCGCATTTCCGGAGGGTGACAAAAAAAGTGAAACTTTTCACTAATAATTTTGGGAGAAGGAAAATATTCTCTTTTACGAAGTTGTGAAAAAATGTAAAATTTTCATGCTTCTTACTTACCGACAATACAATAATTGTTTTCTCATAAATTTTGAACAGTTAAACTCAGTAGCCTAGGAGAATTAGACATTCCGCTCAAGTATTTAACTCCACTTTCCTTTTTGAGTGAAATTCCTTTCAAACAAGTAGGAAATTCGATACTCTTTGTAAAAAGACCGTTTTTTGGTTCATCTTACCGTAAATTTATAATTTTTTACATACGGTAAGCCTACATATTCGATATCAATCTGTCGTACTTGGACCTCAACCATAATAGAAAGCTAACATAAAGTCCAATTTAGAGGAGAGAATGAAGAAGGCATTTGTTGCCTTATATTGTGGTAAAGCAGCTATTTGGAAGCGGTGGGGCCTGTTCTATAGAGTAATTGTCTGATGGGCTGGGCTGGGCTGGAAAAAAACGCAGTGAGTTCTTTCACGGCCGGATTGAAACTTAAAGGGAAGCTTCGAGGGATACGGGTGCTGATGGGAGCTCTCGATCCACTCTTCTTTCAGACCACTATAGTGCATCTCAAGTAGACGTTGTAGCTAACAAGGAAGCAGCAGACGAACTTCTCCGTAGCCTATCAAGATATTTTCATTTAAACTTACCTGCGTGCCTGACCAGATCTAGCAAAAAAGCACCCTTATCCTTATTCCATCAAAATAGGAATTAGCAGAGGTTGCCCTGTCTTCGTGCGTTCGAGAACTGGATGTCGGGCCTCGGACTTGTGGGACTGCGAAAACCCTCTAACTGAACACTCTCTCAGGCAAAAAATTTGCAACACTTAATTTGCTAAAGTTGCAATGAGGAATATGAGGTTGAAACGTCTACCTTCTCTATTGTCCAGGTTTTGTTTGATTAGTTTCATATTTTCCGTAAGTCAGTTGAATTTTAACTCTTAAAGGTTCTGTCGATTTATGTAGGTTTTCATGATCAATAAATAAGAATTTTAGACATATCAATGAACCAGTTTTAGCTTATTTTGGCTGTTCACTTGGGTCCTCAGTGGCCTTTATATTAAACAAAGAATCATTACAAAATACGTGTGTCAAATTAAAAAGCGTTTAATTGAAAATTGTTAAAAAGAGTTGCCATCTTTTAAAACTTTGCTTTAAATAAATTAATTTTATTGAATACTGCATTGTTATTAATACTTTCAAAAGATTTTGCCAAGTATTTAAGCATCTTTCTGGCAATTTGTGGATACCATGCCAATAGAACCATGCATTGAACGAAAAACGATCCAAATGTTCGTCTTTTGAAGCAAACCAATTAGACACCCAATTTTCGACTTCTGCGTAGGAATCGAAATGCCGCATAGACAATGCTTGTCCCATTGATGAAAACAAATTGCAATCGAAAGGAGCCAAGTTTGGTGATTGCGGGGAGTGAGGTAGCAGCTTCCAGCCAAGTATTTGAATCAAGTATCCTGAACCGATTTCACTTTGTTTGCAGGTGTATTGCCATGTAAAAGTATTACTTTGTCATGTCTTCCAGTTTATTCTGCTATATTTTCGACCAATGCATGTTTCAAATTGATCATTTGTTGTCTGTAGCGATTAATATAAACAGTTTTAGCAACTTTTAGCAACTTTTAGAAGCTCATGATATACCAGACTTTTCTGATTCCACCAAACACAGAACAATCTTACCGCATCGATCTGGTTTTACATTCTATGTACATGGTTGTCCCGGATTAAGCCATGATTTCTTTGTTACGGATTCTTAAATTATATAAATTATTCACCGCCAGTCACAATTGGATGCAAAACTGATTTTATTTCGTGCCTTTGAAACAAAATTTCGCAAGTGTTTTTTTCGGTTTTCGATTTTTCTTTCATTCAATTCATGTGGCAGCCATTTTCCATACTTTTAGATCTTTACCACCGCTTTCAAATGGTCTGAAATTCTTTGCTTTGCAACATTTAAAATTAGTGCCATTTGCTTTTTAATTGTATCAATTGCTTGCACCTCGGCGCCTTGAAACTTTTTTGGTGGTCTTCCATGAATTAAAATTAAAATCATTATATTTGAACCGCTAAAACCATCGTTTGCTTGTAGTCTTGCGGTTGTCTGAGCACCATTCACTTGATAGTGACCAGCAACGATTCTTTAACATATGGCTCAAGCAGTTTACGACTTCTGGTCTTAGACCAATTATCATCTGGATAGCCAAAATCCATCCTTTTGAAGGCGAGCTAAAGTGAGAAGACGAAATATCCCTCTCTAGGATTGTGCACTGGGACCCGTTCAGGTAAAAAACACACCCAATGAGAAGAAGAAAATTTCCTGTGAAGTGGGACCCCCTTTTGAAGTAAAAAAGGGCTATATGTCGTTCCGTAAGAGTTGCCAAGTATTTGAAAAATTAGTCGCGAGGAATTAATAAAGAGCGTGTTTACATAAATATATAATAGCTATTTAGAGTAAAGGAAAAATATATGTGCAATTTGCTGCCAATTCTCACTGGGTTGAGCTCTCCATGCGCCTAAAAGTAGACTCCAGCAACGCATTTGATAACACAATTTAAATTCAATTTACAATTTATCATGATCTTGGGTCAACATAAGTGATTTCGAAAATGAAATTCAATGGAAGACTCTCATATTTGCCCGCAGTAAGTGCACTAAATCAGTTTTATGATTTACTTTATCCGCTCAACGAGTCCTATGAGTCATATGTTTGGATTTGCTGCTTGAGTGTGTGTGTGTGCGTCGACAGGCAAATAAGCGAAACCGGAAGCGGAACAAAGTTGTGCAGTTGCGCTGGAAAAATAAAATGTGAAATAAAATAAAATAAAATAGAAAATGCAAAGAGGACAACTGACCCAACAACATTGGTGTCATTTTCGCCCAAGCACATGACAGTGCAAATACAACGCAAATACCGGAGCTAAGCTTGCGTACAAATATTCGCAAATGAACACACACTCTTATATACATAAATACATACATATATATATATATGTATATGTATATATGTATGTATTTGCGAGGCATTTGCCGGAATATGCGAAGCGAAAAAACTGCAGAAAATTATTTGCAAGGAAATCTAGAGAAAATGCACAGTAAATATTGCAAATTCTACACACACCCACACACACAGGCACACTCACAACCACACATAGTGGCATATGGCAAGGCAAGTGAAAATATTTGCACACTCCGACTGCATTTCGCACTCCGCCATATATTTAATGAAAATACAGGCAAACGACGAAGGAATAATAAAAGCATAAAAGTAAATGAAAGCGCACGTTTTACAGCATTTTTACGAATGTGTCAGCTAAGCGGAGCGACTGAGAAAAATTACAAAACTGTTAGCTACAACATGCAAATGTCTATGTGTGTGTGAATTTGAGTGTATGTGTGTGTGGCAACTTACATACCAAATGAATTGTTTCAACTCATCTAAAATGTATTATAGTGCGCGTGTAAACACTGTGACAACTAAACAGAATGGCAATAGGGACAATAGTTTACTCACAACAACAACAACAACAATGAATGCGAAGTGTAGTTTACAAGCAACAGGAAATAAAAAATAAAAGTGAAAGTGGAAAATTGCATGGATCATGGAAATTCTTTAACTCGAAAATAAAGTAAATAAAGTGTTTGAAACCCCATCGGTCAACTCTTCTGCCAAAACGGTATGCTAAAATTCAAGGGTACGAGCAGATGCAAGTGAAAAATACTAGACATTTTTATACACTGATCACACGTCGAAAGACAGAACGTCGGAGAATATTTATATTGTACATATTATATTATCAAACCAAGCTGTGTCAATTTAGCCATGCCTGTCTTTCTATATAAACGCCAGCTAGCGTTTATGAGATATCGACCTGATATTTCGCAACCATCCTTTTTTCTCCCAGCAGCTGCTCTGATGCCGAAACAGTCGATATCGGACCGTTATAACATATAGCTGTCATACAAACTGAACGATCGATGTCAAGTGCTTGTATGGATAACTTTGTCATCTGACGAGATATCTTCGCGTAACTTAGCATAAATTATTGCTTAAAGCAATTATGCAATCTCCCAAGAAATTGTTCAGATCGGGTCACTATAACGCATAGCTGCTATACAAAGTGGATAGTCAAAATAAAGAGCTTGTATGGAAAGCCGTTTTATTTGACGAGATATTTTCTCGAAATTCAGCTCAAACCATTAACTAAGGCAACCCTACAATCTGAGAAAAATTTGTTCAGATGGCATCCCTGTAGCACATAGCTGCTATACAAACAGAACAACCGGAATCATGTGCTTGTATGGAAAACTTTTTTATTTGACGAGTTATCTTTCCGAAACTTGGCATGAATTATTGCTTAAGAGAATTACGTAATCTTCTAGGAAATAGTACAGATCGGCTTAGTATAGCATATAGCTGCCATACAAACTGGCCGATCAAACTCAAGTTCTTTTAAGAAATCTTTTTTGTTTGTGGAACGTATTCCAACTACAATGTACCTAAAGTTAAATTTTTTTCTTTTCCAATATAGCCATAGATATAATATATTTTATTGCTTTCAATTTACTCTTTCCATAGCTGTAAGCTGAAAGTCTAAATTCTAATTTGCATGTGTATCCACTGATTTAATCAAATCATAAATTAATAATTAATCACACTTGAATCCCTACCAACTATATTTAAACTAAATACTTGACATTCTACCCTCCACATATCATAGGGTAGCTCTGCCCTTGTGCTTTACGCTCGTACATTATCCTTAACAAGTGAGGAAGGACGCCACTTGCTGGAGTCACTCTTTGGCCATTTCCGGTGTGTAAGTGAAAAACTTTATGGCATTTACTTGTGGCTATTTTTCTCATTTTCCACAATAAAGCTATTTTCTTGCTCCAGCAATTGTCATTGCCACACAGAATTATACACATATGTACCTTCCTTATCCCCCTTCGAAATAAGAATACCTTCCTCATGCTCATCCCAAGCATATATTTGTACACAAGACACTTATTTGAATAAAAGTCTGCACGTGTGAATGAGTTGTGCATATGTGTGTAGGTGTCAACATAACAGTGTATTGGTCAGCCATAAATCTCGCACTGGGTCAGCAAGCCACTGTGTCACTATAATTCACTGCATGGATTGAGTTAAATCGCTGCGAACTGCGCTGAACTGCTTGACGTCGAGGTGAAGCTTGTTCTAAGGATGAATTCTCAAGTGTTTTTAGTGGGAAAATAGAAAAGGAAAATTGATTTATTAAATCGAAGTTCAAGGTTTTAAGTAACACAAATTTTGAGCCACTTTCTTGGTGTAGAAACTTGATCATGTGTTAATAGTATAGTATAGGTGGCAGAGAGATATTTTATACTTTTGCTGCCTAATATTGAAAAACGGCTATTTTTATAGCTGTGTGTGTGCTCTTGTGGGATCTTGCGGAGGAATAATTTAGGAATTATTTCTAATTCCCCTATACCATACTTCTTACTATTGGTAATATGAGATCAGTAAATTCCATTTTCTTCTATTTTTGAGTTTTATTTTAATAATTTCTTGGCGAACTAAAGAGGTTCATCATTACCATAATATTTCTATCGTATCAAGATGGTATGAATATGGCAACCTTTTCAAAAATGTCGATATTTACATTTTAGTGAATATTTTCAGGTTTATATCCATTTCTTAATAGCTCGTTGTACTTGATGCAGTAAATTAACGGCAACCATTCATCTTATAACAGGTTTCTGACGAATTAGCTGCCTAATGAAAACTTTTGGACTTGGAAGGTTCCAAAAACCCTGTTCGCTCAGTGTTCGCACAATTTTAATTAAGCATTATAACGTGTTATCAGTAGGAACGCTACAAAGGGACAGCAAAAGACGCCATATTTTTTCCTCTTTTAACACTTTTCTTCAGTAAGTTTTGCCATTTAATCATGGAAACACATACGATCCAACAAAGAGTTGAAATTATTAAAATTTGCAACCGAAATTCGGAGTTAGTGGTCTCAACTTTAAGAGCGCTACGCCCAATTTATGGTCGTCATAATCTTCCTGTCAGATTAACAATTGAGCGTCTAGTGGAAAAATAGGAATCCACAGGTACAGCATAAAATGTTCTCGTGCTAGAAGAGTGCCAGAAGGAGTGCCCGCAGTGTCGAGAGTATTGCTGCACATCAATTGAGGAAGACCCAAATTAGTCTCTCACACGTCGTTCTCAAGCGTTGGGCACTTTTGACACTTCGCTGCGGCGAATTTTGTGAAAACATCTTGGTCTACATCCTTACAAAATTAAATTGATGCAAAAACGGAAGACCCTTGACCAACAGAATAGTTCTACGTTCGTGAATTGGGCTGAGCAACAACTTGAAAATGATCCCGATTTTCATCGAAAAATCATTTTCAGCGATGAGGCTCATTTCTGGCTGAACGATTGCGTCAATAAGCAAAATATGCATTATTGGTCAGTGAGCAATCCACACGTATTTCATGAGCCACAATTGCTTCTCGAAAAAATTATGGTTTGGTGCGGTTTATGAATCGGCTCCGTCATTGGGCCGTATTTATTCTGTGATGATCAAGTCCGGCAGATTACTGTGAATGCGAATCGCTATCGTTCAATGATAACCGAGTATTTTTTACCTGAATTGGTTGATATAGACTTGGACAATCTTTGGCTCCAATAGGATGACGCCGCAAGCCACACAGCGAATGTCACAATCGATTTATTAAAAACCAAGTTTGGTGAACGAATTATTTTACGAAATAGTCCAGTCAATTGGCCAGCCTGGTTTGAGGCTACATTAGGTCAATGGCCTATGCCAGCAAGCCAGTGACGATTGGTGAACTTCGTACGAATATCGAAGTTGAAATTGCAGCAGTATCGGCTGATTTATGCTTGAAAACCGTCGAAAATTTGATTCAGAGTCTCGACTTCTGCACGCGAATTATGTTAAATAAGGTCGAATTGAAAAACAAGCTTAAGCTGTTATATCTTCCTTTATTCAAGTGAATCTTAAGACTGATTTTACAATAATTTCGTTATTGCTTAAGTACAAATATTCCTACGTAATTTGATATTACTTTGACTTTTGCTTATAAAAGTAAAAGTAATAACATTTCATGTAGTACTCATAAATTTGAGTTCGGTGACATGAAATTTGAGCCACAATGTTTAAATTTGTTTACATTGCAAGCATCGTTGTTTAATTTTTATGAAGCAACGACACTTGCATTTTCGTTATACATATTTATATGAGTGTCAAGTTAAATCAAGCCGACAAATAAATAAATGTTTTATACAGTAATGTTGTTGGGTTGATTTAAGTATTTTCTTATTATTTCATCTACGTTGGAGTTTTCATTACATATTGTTGTTTGTGGAACTATATATGTAACTCGCGCGTCCGTGGTGACCATGCAAAAGAAGTCGTGTGCCATACATAATGGCATCGAACTAACTTTCACAGGAATAAAGAATTCCATTGATATCTCACACCGTTTTGTGGTGCTCTTACTGAAAACCATGTTATGTTGTCCTCGCTATTGATTTAAACAAACTACTTTTTTATCAGACACGTTTGGATGCCTGGCCATAGTGGAGCCGATGTTAACAGCAAAGTCGATGAGTTGGCAAGGCAGGATACCCTTGTCTCGATTATGATGCTAGGTATCCGCTGTTGTCTAGCGTTCCAGACCTCCTGACTTCGTGTCTGATTTAGATAGCGACCGCCTTCCGGTCTCGAGTCCAGAATTCTTCCAGTCTCGAATCCAGAAGCTCTTTCCATAAATACTTATAAGTAATAGATATCACACTGGATAGATGTTTTCTGCTGCCCACGTGGGATCTGTTTTCGATACCTTTAATGCTAGTATATAACCTCACTTTTATCAAATATCTTAATTTCTAAACGAGTTATCTGTAAGTGGTGTCATTAGCTCCCCTCACACCTCTACAGTACTCTCTACTATCACTTTGTGGTACTAGATTATTCAAGTAATTCGCAGTGTGATCAAAAACTTACAGTTATCCAATGTTTGGCAAAACACAATAACAGACATTTATCTCGAACGTGTAAAAGTTCGCTCGATGAGCACTTAATATGGCAATTTTAGTAGTCTTCTAATTAAAATAAATGCTAATTTGTTTGCAGCAAAACTACAAGGCGAACCACAACATTGCAAAACCCACACAACACAGCCATACGCAGTAGCAATAAACTGCAAATAGCATAACAAAATGGGTGGAAACTTCGCACGCCCAACACGGCGTATGAGCAACCCAAACGAGCAACTACAAACGCACACAAAGCCAAGCCACAGCTATTATTGCGGAAAGTGTAAATACAGCCACAACAAATGCGGATATTCAATGCAGCTCATATGCACCGTTATGCAAGCTGCAGGCTGCTGCTATGCCACACAGACGCAAGGAGTGCGCCAAAGGAGCGAATTTCGGCTAAATTGTCATATTGTCGTATTTCCAGCTCAGCAGGGCTTATTTGTCGATATACTGGCAGCTGTGTGCCAGCGTGTGTGGGCGGGCGCGCATGTGCTTACGCTGTGAAATACAAGGCGCACGTGTACAACACTGCTCATTGCCACCAAGACACATGTAAAGAAGCAGATTCGTGCAAGCAGACACACACACCGATAAACACACGAGCGAAGAATACGAAAATTTCTGTAAAATAGCAAATGAAATTTAACTGAAATAAAACCCTAATTTATGTGTAACTATGCGTGTGTATGTGAGTTGGTTGTTGTATGTTTTGCATGGCGTTGCGCTTGCCATGTGGCAGCTTCATGCTCGTTCGCATTCGCTTTTGCTTTCGGCAGCCGCAGCCGCAGCACAACAATGACACAATTTGTTTTTGCCGATACGATTGTTGTTGTTGTTTTTGTCGAAGTTATGGATTTTCGTTTGTATGCCACACGCAGACATCAACAACAACAACAATAACACGTTGTTGCATTATGAAATGCTGCTGCTGCAGATTGGTTTTCCCAAGTTTTTCAGCCGTTGCCGTTGCAAGCGAAATTATGTGCGTCTCTGTGTGAGTGCGCCAAGTGTATTTGCACTTGTGTGCTTGTGTGTGAGTTTTTGCAAGTGCGTTTGCAGTTTTTCTGCAAACTTAAAATATTTAACCCTTTCGCACATTAGCACTTGCCACAATTCTCAACTTTCAAACTAAGTACGTACTTACTTACAGCCACACACACACACACACACACACATGTATTTATCTATCCAGCTGCGTGTGTGTGTGCGTGTGCCGGCGTTAGATAAGCAGCTGCGGTGTGTTGCAACGCAGGAATAAATAGCAAACATAAATGAGTGCAATGGGGTAGTGTTGTATGAGGCACAAAGCGAGAAACAGAGAAATGCGGTGCTGCGAGAGGTGTGGCGGTAAATGTGGAATCCTTAAAATAATTATGTGAAATGTTTATCGCGTTGAGTGCAGTTATGTGTACCGACGGTGTAAGTGCTCACCTACATTTATCTACTTTCAGAGCTGCATGCCGCAAATCCGCTTCGAGAGCAGCGCAAAGAGGGGGGAAAGCAACAATGTCAGCGCTGAATTGTTGTCTTTGCAAAAGAAGGGCAATATACCGGTTGGCACTAAGCGCACACTTTGAGAAAAAATATGGATGCTAGCACTCATAAATACGGTAATTTAGTGATTATTATCAGTTTTGTAGATCTTAGTAGCTCAGAGCTTTGTACCTTATGATAGGAAGTGAAATTTGACCATCTCCAACAATTTTTAATGTGTGTGGATGTATTTCGTGCCATCTCAAAGCTTTTATGATACCAGGTAGTAGCGCTAAGCCCAATAAAATTGAAAAAGATTCGAGATATTGTTTTAGTTAAGTCACATACCTATTATAGAGTGCAAAACTCGACTAAAGTTCTTACTGGACACTGTCCAATAGGCATTCATGTAAGACTAAAAATCTTGTCGAACCCTAGTTGCCAAGCTTTATGGAAGAGGCTGAGTTGGAAACATCTACACACTTTCTCCTCCACTGTCCAGCCTTTGCACGACTAAAGCTGAAACATCTGGATAATCTTTACTGCGGCAAACCAGAAGATACAGCCAATACTGACATTAGCCCTCTCAACAAATTTGTAATGGTCTTAAGAAGCATTACACAAGACTGTTAAGGTATCACAACGGACCGACGTTCTAAGCATTCAAAGAGAGAATACTCTCAGTATCGACCTCTCAACCTAACCTAGCCTAACTTTACCTAATTAAAGAATATAAAATTTAGTTCTGTCAATAATTAGTTTCTACCACAATAACCAAGGTCTTAAAAAATGAGATTTCAAGGCAAGAATATTTCACGAAATAATACTTAGCCGTGGGTTGCGTAGGAGAGTCTTGAGTTGAGAGTAGGTTAGGCTTAGCGGATTAAAGTTTCAAACTCCGATTTTCGATGCTTCCCCCTACAATAAAAAAGAAGTATTTCACAGTTAACCACACTCTTTTACTTCTCCCTGAAATAGTTGGAATCGAAAAAAATATGTTATCATCATACCAATAGCTGTCAACAATTCAAAAGCGGCTTAAATTTATTAGTAAACTCTACTTTTTATTTAAGTTGAGACACATACCTACTATAGGGTGCAGAACTCGACTAAAGATGTAAATTTTCAACCAACAGCAGCAAAGTAGCTCAATATTTGCGCGGCAGCCACAGAAACCATTTTCTAGTGGTTTCTCCGACACACTTAATATACACAATTAAAAAGAACCAACCGATTTTACAAAATAAAAATTAAAAATTTAATAAAGCAAAGACTCATACCTACAATTTGTGCAAAAACCTGACTATAAATAGTAGCCATCAATTTTATCAAAAAAATTAAGAAAGTGGAGACGCACACCTAGAATTGGGGAGGAAACCTGACTAAAAGTGTTAGCTCCACAACAGAAAAGTACTACTGATCTCCAGCTTGCTAAATGAAAAAAAAAAAAATTAATCGTTCGAACAATGATTGGAATGATATGAAGTCTCCAAGAATCCAAAGTATATTTTTTTGACGAACCGAATTTATATTGTCATTACAAATGAACGTCAGCAGACACACACTGAACGCATTTCGATTGCGCTTTAATATTGTCTAACTGCAAAAGACCTAAACTATACTTCGTAGCTTAGCTTAAACCGCTCAGTGTACCGGATTATAGCACCTGTGGGAACTAAGGCGTTTGCCAGCTGATATAAATGCCGTTAATGTAAGTAGAAGTGTGGCAAAAAATCGGCATTAAGCTAATTTAAATGAGAGAGTGCAGCTAACTAAGTTTCGCCATAGTTTTAATTTTCGCGCACAATGCGAATGAAGAAGGCTTTATATGAAATCGGTGAAAGTTCAACGGTACGCGCCAGCAAGCACGGCAAGTGGAAAGAAAAACAGCACTTTAACGCGATAAGTCCCACATTTGCACGGCGGAGGCCCAAGCGCTGCTTTAATGCGCGTCGTAATCAAGCAAAGCGAGCGGGGCGCGCGGCACGGGGGCATGCGGTGAGTGCTCTTAAGTGTTTACGCGCCGCACACTAACCGACAACTGCGTTTGCGGCAGCGACGCCAACAGCGAATGCATGAGCACGTGAGGGCGCGGGGCCGGGAATCACTGTTAAAATAACGCACTGAATTGCATTTTCAATTTACTTATCTGCGAGCACTCTCCGTGAATGGAAGTGACTTTGTGCGAAGCGAGCGAAATGCCAACGTGTCTTACAAATTTGATTAAATGTCGTTCGCACCGGAAGTGCTGCGGTTGCGTGCGATCACGCGCCAATGACTGAGAGTGTGTGCTCGCGTACATGCGTGCGTGCGTGTATGTGAGCGCGCGGGCATGTGTCATTGCGCTATATGTCAACTGTCAACACCTCATTTGCAATTAAAGGATGAAAAATAAATAAAATTTATAGCGCGACGCTCCACTCACAAACTTGAAGCTCACTGCACGAGGCGCCTGCATGTGTGTGTGGGTGTGCGTGTGTGTGCGAGCTGATGCAGTGGCGTTAATGTCGTTGCACGCAGCGCCGCGCGCCACTAACGCCACTTGGCGTCATCAATAATCAATAAAGATGCCAATGTGGAATAAAATGTATGCGCGCGTGAGAGTGGCAGAGGCGGGCAGCCAGAGAGGTGCGGGAATAAAATAAAATAAAATTTTCGCCTGACAATATTCCACTCAAAGGATAATTTAAAATTCCTTTTTTCGGCAATATGTGCAGCGAGGACACAAAAGTGCTGTGGCATAGAGACTGCCACTCGGCAGCCACTGAAAGCTGACAACTGCCAGCCATGCTGGCGCAAGCTGTTGCAAGCCGCTCACATGCCCCTATGCATACGCAAGCAGCCGGTGTGTGAGTATGTGGCTGTGATGGCAGTTTTTGCTTTTTACATATTTGGAAATTCCTTTTCGTATTAATTTTTATTGCAATCTTTTGCCTTCGTCGCCCCGCCCGCCAGCTCGGTGTACATGCCTTTGTGCGGCTGCCACGCACATTCGCTGCATCTGCATAACTAAGTGCAACGGCGCTGCCCCCACCAGCACCCGTTTCACAAGCCGCCGGCGCTTTCAAGTGCCAATCGCTGTGGCCGTGTCAATTGCTTTCAGGGTTGCAGTCACCTTGTACCTTCTTTGTAGTTCTGCCAGTGCCCTGGCTCGTGCAATGTCGCACACTGCTCCGCATGCTAATCCCTTTTAATGTTTCTATTCACAGCGTTGTGAATTCACCTCAATATCCTGAACCTTCTTCCAGTCGACAGCAGCTTGTGGCTGCTCACATTTAGAAGTCGTTCGATTTTTTGGCTTTCCTTTTTGGCAATAAGCTGGAAATTAATAAGACTTTGATCGAGTATTGAGCTCACCTTTGTACTCAGCCGCTTTTGTGTTTCAGCTTAAGGATTAAGCATATACTTTATGCGTTTGACTTATCACTCCTTCGAATATATTACACTTGAGTTAAAAAGATAAGTTTTTAATCCTTTTCTCTTGCTCAGATTAGCTGCACATCTAAGTGTTTGTATATACATAGTATATGAAAATTTCAATGAATTAAGTACACACAATACGGATACTCCCAAAACAAATTACTTTTTCATAATTTAACGTTGCAAATCATTAAGTGACTATAACCGAAAGAATGAGATACACAAGGTTACCAGCTTTTTTTAACAAACTCAAAATCAATTGAAAGTCGTACTACATTTTGTTTTCACGTCACACTAAACGAATTAAAAATATCTAATAAAATGGTATTCGGAAACTATTGATCGCAACTGTGTCTCAGGCGACCCTTTAAGCTTCCGTAATGCTATAATATCTTCCAGGCTGAAGTAAATGGGCCCTGAGATAGCTAACACCGCAGGGAACTACATAAAGAAGATCAATATATACAGGCAGCACTTAAGGCAATAGCCTCACATCGCATTACGTCGGTGAATGTATTAGAAGCAGAGAACAGCAAATGTAGTGGATGCGGGAGAGAGGCTTCATATACTAAAATGAGCAAAAAATAGTAAAACTCTGTTCATAACTTTAAAATTCTGCATTAATTCTAAAAAATATAAGTCGTCACCCTCAAAATTATTCTTTATGACCCATATACACTTGTGCCAAGGTTTTTTCTAATCTTTGAAACAGTTGTTAGAGTCAATTTCTCAAACTCACGAAGAATCTATGTATGCAGTATGCGACGATGCATCATTGTGGTCATAAAACCAAGAGTTGTCGGCTCATAATTTCGGCCTCTTTTTACGAACAGCTTCGCGCAAACGACACATAACACGCAAATAGTATTTTTTGTTGACAGTTTGACCGGTGGGAAGGAATTCGGAGTGCACCACACCTCGTTAATTGAAGAAAACTGTTAACATAATTTTAATTTTTGATCTGCTTAAACGTAGTTTTTTGGGCTTCGGCTCACGATATTCGTCCGATTGATCATCTGTTCCCGGGTCATAAGCATAAATCCAAGACTTATCGTCAGTAATAATATGTTTCATCACATTCCCGTAGTCGGAAATCCTTGTTTCACAGACGTCAACGCGACGCTGTTTTTCGAAAAATATTTACAGATTTTGGAACCAATCTTGCTTTCACTTTTCTTAAACCCAAATGACCTTTCCAAATGGGTTTCACTGATCCTTTCAATATTCCAACGATGTCACAAGGTTTCTGACTGTTAATCGTTAATCGATTCGTAAGTATCAACTCCTTTGTTTTATTGATGCATTGATCATCAATTGATGTTGATGGCCGTTCTGGATGTGGTTCGTCTTCACCAATAAAAACTTTTAGTTGCGACAAACAATTTCCACCGAAAGCATTTTCCTACATTCTAAATGTTGCGCTTCCAGAAATTTGATTCCGCTTGCACAGTTTAGTGGAACAATAGTACATTGGGTTCTTGGCCACAAAGAAAGCGAAATAGATCAAAATCATGTCAAAAGAACGCTCACACTGTCTCGAAAGCATCGCCGGACGGTTGTTGGTATCTTGATAAGTCACAATGCGAACCGGATGAAGAAAGTAGAGGGAAGTAAGCTCGAAAGAGACGCTGAAACTCTTCTTATGCTTCGGTATAGTATAATCTAGAAATCGTCTTAGATATCTAGAAACTGCAGGGATCAAAATTAGATATCAAGTTGCTCTTATACTTCGCCTCAAACTTAACTGAACCTCCATCTGACATTACTAAGGACCAGTAGGTTTATGGGTGGCCAGTATAACCCAAACTTTTGTCTTATGATTAATTGAATATCTTGAAAAAATAAACCAAATAAACACAAAAAGAGGCCAAGAGTAATTTATTTTGAGTTCTTTGTCCAATTAATTCTAGACGTTTTATTTTGTTACTATGTATTTCAGACACAAAACTTTGCGAAACGCACTTTAAAGGTCCTCATGTAATACCATAGTCTTTATAACTAGACAAACCTATATTTTGTTACCTCTTGTATGACTTATAAATTATTTAAAAATATCTCAATATATTTCACACGTTTCACAAGGTATAAAACACTTTATTCCTTTATTACCCAAAAAAAACAGTTAAAATTATATTGACATTTTATTAAGCAATGTCCTTCGCAATCATGTTAAGCT
Source organism: Bactrocera zonata (assembly GCA_037783105.1). Taxonomy (NCBI): domain Eukaryota; kingdom Metazoa; phylum Arthropoda; class Insecta; order Diptera; family Tephritidae; genus Bactrocera; species Bactrocera zonata. The sequence goes on along the minus strand of JBAWJQ010002006.1, from coordinate 203,196 downwards.
GCTAGTTTTCTATAATTTTCTCTCGGAGCGCGTATAAAAGGAGTCCTCATGTCGGCGATCATCATCATCGTCGAAGTCACCAAAGTTATTATTTCCACTCACGTGACCCTTTGAAGAGTCTGAAGACCAGGTATACGACGAAAGTGGAGAGTTGCTCGAGCCACGTCTGAAAGGTGAAGAAGCCGAGCTGTAGGACCATGGATGCGATGCCTCACTGTAGCCCCTATTAGGGGGCGATGGACGACGATTAATGCCATAATTTTGGTGTTGATGAGTGTGGAACGAAGACTGTTGTTGAGGATGCTGAGCGGGATAATGATGCTGGAAGTGATCGTGTGGCGGGTGAGGGACCGGTGGCTGATTATGATTGTACTCGTGATAGTCTTCATGATGATCTGTTTGTTGTTGTTGTGCATAGTTGTCATTTGGACGATTTTCCTGGTAGTGCTGTTGATGTTGTTGTTGAAACTGATTATGGACGGGATGCTCATGTTGCTGATGCTGTTGTATTTGAGACGGCGGTTGTTGTTGTGGCGACTGCGCCTCATACTCTTCTTCTTCAAATTGCTCTGGTGGATATGGACGTTGTTGCTGGTGCTGATGAAGCTGCTGCTGGTAATAATGTTGTTGGTTGAGACTAGTGGCGGAGTTTATTGTCTGATTGCGGTACAGATAGGGTGGATCATACAATTCTGGACGTGGATCGCGATTAGCGGTTATTATTGTTGGGGTAGGTGAGAAAGAATAAGTGTCACCATGATGGCTAGCACCGTACGCTTGATTGTTATTGTTGTCGTTCACGTTTTGGTTGTGTTGGTTCTGCATCACCGCTGCGCCACCATGATGCTGCTGTCCACTGTTAACACCGTTGGTGCCATAACTATATTGAGGCTCTGCGGTTTGACGATTGCCATTATCGCTGCCACCGTGATTGTTATTGTTGTAATTACTAATGTGGTTGTTGCTACTGGTAACGCCAGCGCCGCCAGCGAGATTGTTGCCCACATTCACGGCACTCGACACACCAGCTGCGGCAGCACCGCCGCCGCCCCCACCATCACTGTATGGTGATGTTTGTAGCGTCACACTGGCCAAACCGGGCGCTCCTGCCGCCACTGAGCTGCTGCCCGCCGACACCAAAGTCTCCGGTGCCACGACAATATTCGCGCCCGATGTGAATGCCGACGCCGGCGAACTGCTCTGCTCACGCGAGTTCATTTCCGCCAGCTTCGTGTTGCGATTGCGCACCATATTCGTTGTCATCACCATCACAGTGGGATTCATCGCCTCCATATTCTCCTTGAGGCAGCTCTGCAGCAGATTCACAAAGAAGAAGAACGCCAACAACGTGAGTGCGTTCATTGTGGAGGCATTACTGTCGCTGGAGCTATGCTTCTTTTTAAACCCTTTGGTCGGCACGGTCGGATGGGGGCGCGCATAGATCTTTGGCGGAGGCGGTGCATAGCCGCCATAACCGCTACCGGCTGTGGCATGATGTGAATACGAGCTACCGGTAGGCACATGTACCGGTGCATGTGCAGGATAACCCCCAGCTCCGCCGCCATAGGGCGCCCCATAACTGTTAGCAAAGCATTTCGAGAAAAAAAAGGAGATTTGAATCAAAAAATTAGATGCTGCTGAGTGAGTTCAGCATTTTTGTACAATTCCATACTAACCCATATCCGGAGGGTCCAGTACCACCGCCAGTGCCTGTTGAGTCATCGCCCCAGCCCGTTCCCCCGCCACCACCACTTGGATACAAGCCATGTAAATTGGTTGCTTCGTCCATCTCGCCCATTTCGGGTGACATTGGATACGCCATATGACTTGGATATCTGGCGCGATCTTCAGCACTTCTGCAATGGAATTTGGGATGATATGGAAGTATATTAAGTTATATTTAGGAAACCAGTAAACGGCATTTCTATCTCAGCCTCACTAAAGTTTTTATTGTGCTGTTCCTGAGGTCGTTGTTTCGTAGTAAACTTACACAAGCCGCTGATATTTTCCTATTGCCGCCAGTCGGCTCTACATAACCAGTTTTCAACTGGTCTTAAGTCATGTTAAGGACTGTCCCTTCAGTCATATTTTTTACAAATATTTGTGGTATTTTTTTGGTCTTAGGTTATGATAGTTAAATAGACTGATTCCTAGTTCTTACTACAACAAGTCCTGATATCCTCAGGAGAATTTAACCTTTAGAATTCTTATTATTGCCCTACTATATCGAAAGTTATAATACAATATTCTATAAGAACCGTTAATTTCTGGTACTCGACTACTAGTAATCTTGGTAAGAATTTCGGTAGTTAGACTTGAATACTTACGAGTATTGATCCATATCAAGGCCAGCTGCGACCGAAAAGGGATTCACCGACATATCACTGTATGTTGGTGCATGATTGTGGGGTAAGTTCCCGTAGTCTGCAAACATTTTTACCCTTTCTGAACCACGCTTTTTCCAAATATATAGTTGTATTTCTAGGTCAAAATCAAGTTTCGACTTCTTCAACTGCAATTGAAGAGATTAGAAGTACAGGCTTTTAAGCTTAAAAACATACTTCCAATGGACAGAATATGGAATAAGCTACACTTAAAGTTATAAAAAGCAAACTTTGAAACTCAAAGTTTATGTTTCAGTAATCTATTTTAGTAATGATTTTTAAAATCCACGAGAAATTTCGGTTTAACATATACGGTTTTTATTCGACGTTTTGTTAAATACATGTTTACTGTTACTGTTATATTCTATCACAAAACCTGGTTCATGTCCGTTATCCAGATATAGTTTTCTTGTGAATCACACAACAACTAATCCGGCGAGTTGCAAACAACGAATACACGGCTATTAAAGAAAATTTTTTCAAATAACTGCATATCATTGATGAATTGTCTAGTTCTAGCTATGTTGAAGTCAAATCTGTGGCGAAAAATTATTTTAGAATAAGTTTGTGGATTATTTGCTTTAAGGTGTATCTTACCTGGGTAGAGTCATAATTAGGTAGTTGCACTCGCATGTGCCTACGCCATGCAATCAAAAATGCAACGAATCACAAGGAAAAGTCTCCGAGGTAAATTTAGTTCAATTTTCTTTCAAAAATAATAAATGAATGAATGATAATTTGAGGCCGGCTATGATTTGTTCAAACAAAAGTAATTGATATTTATTTTTTTACAAGTGAGTGGTGTGACGAGTATTTCAAGTTTCTTCAAGCATAGTCTGAAACAACGAACTTTGCGGAAGACCTCATATTTTTCTAGCAACACAGCGCATACTCGTATCACAAAGGTGCTTTGGAGACAGTCCAAAAAGTTCGCTATTTTATTCAAGAAATAACTAAGTCACATAGTAGGTGTTTTCACAGAGTACCCACCTCTAAGATACCAATGTTTAGATGTAGAGAAATATTATGTTATCTTAACTCGACTTGAAAGTTGTTTATATCATTCAACCAGGCTAGGAAGAACTAACCAAGCATTTTTCGTTATACTTATATACAAAGTCATTATCTAGAAAGTCGTAGAATGCGTAAGGAGATGGAATTTGTCTCATGGGAGGTTGATCATATCTCTAAACTTTGCTATGTAACCTCCCAGTAGTGGAGAAGCTCCTTTATGATATGTATGGTTCTGGCCCATCATCTCGGACGTCGCCGCAGAGTGAGCTCGTTCGTCGGCCGACTCATTGCCGGTTATCCCTTTATATACCGGCACCCAGATCAGGTGTAGACGTTTGCAAACTGATACCCTGTACCATCATCAGTGTACCACGGCTCGTCCCTTTACTTATCAAGTAAGATAAATACAATTTCTTTCACTATAACTTTGGTCAACTAGATAGACATTGTCGCACCGAAACTGAATTCTGATTCTTCTTAGGTTATTAATTAATTTTAAGTTCCAAAATTTATTTTATGCTCAATTTAGTCATCTGATTTTACGTTACTTTATATAGATTATATTTTTTTTTTTTTTTTTTAACACCATCAATTAGTCACTTTTTGATTTTTTTTCTATCATAAAACATCGTACGAAGAATATCTTCTAGTTAAACAAATTTTTTGTATTTTTAGGTTTCAACCACGGAGAATCAATGCAGCAGTGGAGGGCCTTTTTTAGCGCCGTCGTAGATCCGGTATAACTACAAAACACACACTAGGTATGCCCCTTAACCCTTTTTCGCTTGTGTATTTTCAAACTTTAACTACTCTATCTTCAAGATGATTTTTCATAACTCCAGTTAATTTCAGAGATATACATAGGTATTTTATGAAACCGACATCCAAACTGGTTCGGCCGAAACTTTAAGGACTTACATGGGTTTGCGGGTTTCAAAAAATTACACATTAACATTATTAAATTCTACAACACCTCGAAAATATTGTCCTAAATTTTCAAGTTAATCCGATTGATAGTTTAGGAGATACAGCCTCGAGAACTTATGCGCTAGAGGCCAGCTAGGCTAAGTGCGCCGTCTTCAAACGCATTTTTCTCGAAACTGTATTTTTGAAGTCGGCTGGTAAGTTTTGTCGAGAACTAATTAACCTATTTTCATGAAATTTTACACAAGTTTTTGAGATACAATTCTTAATGACTTGGATGAAGGATTTTTTTTCGATAATAACTATTCGAAAAAAAAAATTAGCGAAAATTTCACTAAAATTTTCATTTTTTTTGTAAAAATGCCAAAAACCGATTTTCAGCTTTTTTCCTTTGTCCAAGTTCTAAGCTAAGGTTTTAACTAAAACACGTATTTTTTCACTTTAGATGATACTGTAAGGACTTATCTTGCCAATGTGGCTGCATATTTTTTCCGAGGGGTCACCGAAAATGGCGTCGCAAACGGCCGGGCTTAAAATAGTTTTTTCCAAAAATTTTAGAATTTCTTTGTTAAAAATGTATGTATGTTTGTAATAAATTCTGATAAAATATTTCAATTTTTATATGAGAATAAATTTGTTGAAAAAAGGCTGTTTTTCACCCTAGCAGGCTTCAAGAAATTTTTTTGAACTTTTTACATAAATTTTGAGGTTATGTGGAAAAAATCAGTTTACAAAAGTTATAGATTAGAACATTACCTACAACATTGCCATAGAAGTTTTTTCTATAAAGCACGTAGCATAGCCGGAAATCGAGATAAATCGTTTAAGGGGGTATTCTACTCAAGAAATTTGAAAAAATCGAAAGAAAAAAAAATTTTCATAATTCGATAGTTTTGATATTCAAAAATATCTCCCTAAAAGGATTTTTCAAAACTCAAATTATTTTCAAAGTTATAGCCATTTTAGTGACGTGGCAACTAGACCGGTTGAGCGAAAATCGTATAACGTAAAATTTTAAACGCGTTTTTCTCGAAACTACTTTTTTCCACACGGTACCGGCATTATCTCAAGTTCTATATAACCGATTTACTTGAAATTTCCTGTGAACCTTCTTTATATAATCCTTTATCGTTCCTACCAGAATCGTGTCAAAATTTTTGTTTTTAATATTTTAAAAAAATTCAGAAATTTCAAAAAAGAAACGTAAAAAATTATTTTTATTTTCAGGTAGTTGCCATTTTTCAAAAAAAAAAAAAAATTTTCGTGTTCCCTGAGGTAGGGACTATAACAGCATCCTTACTGATTAAGAATTTCTTTTGATTTTGTTTTCAGACCACCAGGAGAGTCAGGATCAATGTCACCAGGATGCGCCATTTTTTTACACCTGTGTAACCCCCCCTCCTCCAATTATTTTAATTCTTAATATGTTTTTGTAAAATTTTTTTTTTCTGTATTCTTAAGATATCAATAAAAACACCATAAAAAATGGATAGTAAAAATATTTTTTGGTTTTTTTTTTAATAAAATTCAAAACACTGCCCAAAATTTGATTTCTAGAGACTAGAATACCCACTTAAAACGCTTAAAAATTTAATCTTGGCCCGCTTCTTTTCTTCCGACCTCAGATCGCCCGTAATTTCGTTCGTTTAAATTTTGTTTGTTTTTTTATCTTTCGTTTTGGGTGGTTATAATCCTACTATGATTTTCTTTCTTTTTTATAATTTTCAAAAACTTCTGCACTAATCTAATAGTTTGAATTAAAATTGATAACCATCACTTGAAACTCATTTTATTATTTCACTTTACCGCAATATTAGTAAAACATATCGTAAAGGCAGTCGCTGGACAAATACCGTTTAGTGGATTCTATCAAATATTTCATTTTCAGAGACACGAATGAGATTTCAAACTCTTAGTGCAAGCAGATTGCAACTACAACCAGCAGATATCCTAAGCAAACAACCGCATCTGCGATATCCACCACACACACGAACACACAACGGTTCACGTTAACTAAACAACGAAAATAATTATCAACTAGAAATGCACTTCGAGTCAAGCTGTGAAGACGCGTCAATTCCCCGGCTACAAATTTCCGAACCGGCTTGAGAAGTGCTCCGGGCAGAAGCGAACAGCAGCCACTAACCGCCAAACCAAGAGTCGTCAGCCGCCAACGCGAAACCACAATTGACAATGTCGTGTGGACAACTGAGGCAGCGGCGACGCCGACTGCGACTGCCGCAGTGTCAGAATTTTCAAGTTTGAGGCGAAGAAGCACAAGCATGCATGTGCGAAGTGTCTTCACACCAAATGTTTCACAGACAATTGGTGGCAAGTGATGCAAATTACACGCTGGTGGTTGTTGTAGCGCTTGCCGTTGCGGTTGCATGCACGCACAGCCTCATAATCTGTCACACACATATGTGTGCACCCATAACGGTAAATGTTTATGCGCACATTTATTCAATTGCAAGCACGCTTTTAGGCTGCCCTCCGCCGCCCAACCGCCCAAACGTCCAAGTGACCCACACACACACTCACATACGCAAACACACGCATACACACGAATTGGAGCGCGGAGAGCTGAGACACGCACGACAATGGTCGCAACATCAGCGCCAGCAAACAGCCAGCGGAGGCAACAACGCACAACTGGAGCAAGCAATAACTGTAGCAAAGGCAATAACAATAACGAGTGCCCCATTCCATGCCACTCCACCGCAACGGCGCCACAAGTGCTACATGTGCACCTGAGTGCTTATCTAGGCATGAACTCGAAAACATCAAATGCATGGCAATTGTGCCGCTGCGACGCCTAATGCTCGCTGCGCTCAGCTCAAGAGGTACAACTGTTAACACAATTTCTAATTGTTGTAGCTGTTGCCGCATGGTGTGACAGTTGGCACCTCACCGCTTGGCTGATTGCTATGCCGATTGCTTGTTGCTCGACGCAGCGATACCCAATCCTCCTCACTGCTCACACTCTCGCAAACTCTCAAGGCTCAATGGGCTTCTGGCAAATCGCCACTTGACCATGAAGTGTTGATGGCTCACAGAAGTGGTTGACAGTTGCAACATTGTGTTGCCAGCTGCGGGGGAATAGTAAATTTGATCTAACCGCAGACTCAAGTGAGAGATGGCTAAGCAATATGTATATTAATGTTATTGTAGTGCACTACCGAAGTAGAAGCAAACTAGTTCTGTTCAATAGATGTTATGCTAGTATTATTATTGAAACCGCAGCAATTCAGCGTCCAATTGTTTCAAAATTGTCATCGCTTTTATTGATCTGTAACATTGTTTTGATGATATCGCACTTTCTTCCTCCTAAATAACTAAGTTTCCCATGGTTTTAAGTTAGGCTAGGTTCAACTCGTAGGCCAATAAGCCACGAATAGACAAGTTTTGGTCCTTTGCGATACCAGTTGGACTTCAGTTCCTAGGTCTGAGAGAAGTAGTCATCCTTTCGGATGCCTGAGGTTAAAGCGAATTTTAATAGACTCTCCAACTTTTTTATCGATACCTCCTCCAGTGTACCATACCGTGGTGACCCCTGATACTTACAGAGCAGTCTTGTCAATGCGGGACAAGTGCACAAGAGATTTTCCATTGTTTCTCTTGTGCCCTGCTGTAAACATTTACTGCAGTCTTCTCGTTCTGTCAGCACCGTCTTACGGTCATGTGTCGCCACCAGACAGTGACCAGTTAGTATTCCGATCATATTCCTACAGTCTCTTCTAACAAGTGTCAATAGGAATGCTGTGTACTTTCGATCTACCGTTTTGCACATGACTTTTGCAGTCTTTCATTCAAGTAGCTCGTTCCATCGGGTTTTTATTTTTCTTTACCATGCTTCTGTCGAGATCATCGTACAGACAATGCATGAGTTTAACAATTTTAATCACGTTTTCGGATATTTTCCGTACACCATTCTTGGCAATCTTGTCCACTATTTCATTGTTCTCAATACCTTTGTAACCAGGCACCTAGTAGAAGTGAACTTGCTTACTTCTGGCAACATTTTCCACAGGGCGGCAGCTTCCTAAGATACTTCTGCGACACGACGTTACTGCCTTTATTGCTGCTTGGCTGTCTTCATAGATATTGACGCTGGAATTGTTTTTAGATGCTTTAGAGGCCAACTCCGCGGCTATCGCAATAACAGAGACCTCAGCTTGAAATACACTGCAGTCGTCTGGCAACTTAAAAGGTTCCCTTATGCCTAATCTGGACAGTATATGCGCCAACTCCAACGTCCATTTTCGAGCTATCTGATGTTTAAAATGTTGCGCGTAGCTAACATACCTTCACGCCAACCATCTTTACGAACTATGTTTACCTTGAACCTTTTTTTCCACTTGAAAAGTGGGGTCACGTAGTCGGTGTTTGCCCAACCACCATTACCCACCGAACTATGCCCGAAAGTTCTGTATGTAAATTCCCCTGCAGCCAATAGTCGTCCCGCGGATTTTGCTGCACGGTTTTTAGCGAATAGGTCTATAGGTGGCAGGTTTAGTACCAGTTCAAGAGCCTCAGTTAGAGTTATTCTTAAAGCTCCCGTTATGCACAGCGCAGTGCGCTCTGAACTTCCATGGCTTTGTTCGGAAAAACTTGCATTATCACTTTTTAAGGCGTTGAGGACTTACCCCTTTTCCAGTAAGTCGATGAAAATGATTACACACGCGACCAAAAATATAGTCCTAACTTTACCAAAGAGCTATTGAATTTTTTACGCTTTGGATTTGGTTCAAGGCGTAGAGTCCACTTGAATGGCTCTCGGTTAAATTCCGGAATGTAAAGAAGGAGCCTTGAATAATCCATAAAGTATCAAAAATTCTGGTTCCATACACTTCTCAGGATCATCCGGTCGTTGTTCTTTTTGATCGATTGCGCGGCCGTACGGTAAGTATTCGAACGACATTAAAATCAGATCAAAATAAAATCTGACGGGTCCTTATATACAAGCAAAGCAAGCAAACTTGACTCATGCGAGGCGTCCATTCACCGAAGATATTGGCGATAAAATAAAAAGTTGTAGGAACAATAAATGAAAATCGTTATGTTGGCAACAGCGAATGACAGAGGCTCTCAATGCCCCTTTTAGATCGACTTAGACATTTTGTTTAATGTTTTGGGCAAGAAGCGTTTCAATGCTGGACTCGTACCAAAAGTTCTGAAACTTTTATAAAACTGTCGTCGAGTAGAGGTCGCAAAAAAGAAGCTTGACTACGTAGCTGAGGCTCCTACATTCACCAAAGGCATCACTACTGCTGAAGTGGCGTAGGTTTCTGAATATGAGGCCAAAACTGTCCAACAATAAAGTGAATGGCGTTCCAAAAATCAGCCAAAGTCGAAAAACCCAAAATTCGCTGAAAAGACTGTTGGCCATGACTGCGGAGGCTTATAAAAAATGTATGGAAAATTGGATTAAGTATGTTTCCATAGACTCTGAGGCTTATTTTTAAGGCGATAATTCAGATTTGTATTGAGGTATTTGTAAATGTATTTATGCTATCAATACGAGTCAAATTTTATCAGATGGTAATTTCAATTAAAGACCTAAAATTAGTTTTATTTTTTATGAAAGAATTTTACGTATAAAATCTTGCCGGAGATTTTCGAAGAAAATGTTTAGCTATAATACCAAATCAGATTCCTCAAGCGCACATTTCAGAATCTTCTAGCAAAAACCGTCGAATATACATACCACCTCCTTCTTCTAGCAACTCAAACTTCAAACTCTACGAATCAGAGCGCATAACTACATATGGTATGAACCTACCATTGGTGATCAGCGCCAACCACCTCGTGTACATATATTTATTCTGGACATGTATGCCTACACTAGAATTAAATTCTGAACAAGTTGAATACATTTAGGAAATAAATTTCCGAAATCAGAAGACCACACAGTAATTGTACGCAAGAGTTAATTACAATCACCAAAAGTTTTTGAACAAACAAAAAGGTTTCGAAATCAAAAATTCTCACAGAGCGACAAGCAGAAACGTGTCAACGCCGGCCACGCCCATGAACCAATTCGGCACGGCGAGCAGCAGCAGCAGAAACAATTGTCATGACAATAATAAATCCGCCGCAAATGCCACCCTAATCATTTGTAAATATCCTGAACAAACAGCCTAATTGGATACGCCAGCGGCGCCCAGCGCCGACACAAAGCGCCAATCGCTCCGCACGGGCAGCGAAGAGTGGCGAGCGGACGAACGGCAGCGTTGAAGGCCAGTGAAGGCTGCAAAGCTACGCGCACACACATTCACATACACTCCTTTATTGCTGAAAGCTTAAGAAACATCAGCGCTTTGGCTTTGTTTTTGTGCCGCTGTCGTCAGCTCATCAGCAGCTGTGTTAAAAGACTATCAAAATGCCGAAAAGGAAAGGCGAAAAAAGCATAAACTGAAGAACTGAAGCTTTTGTTGATTACGGTTTTAATTGGCATCTTTAAGTTGTCATTGTTTCGAGCAGCGCACAAATAAAAGGGGAAGCGCGTGAGTATGTGTGCGTAGCTGCTTTTTTGGCTATGTGTGTGAATGTGTCTGTTTTCGAGTTGCCGTGTGTGTGAGTAAATGAGTTAACTTCGCAAGAACGGAAAGGACTCAGCAGACCGTACGACAAACACGTAAAGCAGTTGACTAAAAGAAAGTAATACAAAAAAGCGCAACAACAACAAAAACTTGTGAATACATTTAATTACAGAATCAAGTTTAATTTTTAATTTAGCACAGACACACACCACACAGCTACATACACATACATATATTTATATATATTGTGTTTGTATGGTGTACATAGTTGCATTTGGAGCCGCAGTCATTGAGACAAGTGAGGAGGACTGTTTCTACGCACAAAAAGTACAGTTAAACGCTTAATTTCGGCTAAGAAAACAACCGCAACACATACATACATATATACTATATGATTATCTACACATATTTACAATATTATTTAAAAAGTATGGCCTTTCATGTGCGTGAGCCAACATATTAACATAAGTATGTTCATGCAAATGTGTGTGTGCTTCAAGCTGCTTGCCACTAACGAACTCTCAGTTCGTATTCGTGCAACTAAAGCAGCAGCTGCGGCAGAAGAAAGGAAGAACAGGCTCTCTTGTAAATGAAATTGTTTAAATTGTACTTTGCCACATACATACATACATACACATACAGACATAATGACAAACATACTCGTATAAGCACAGCGAGTATTCTTAGCTTAAATTAATTTCCCGGCAGAGCGGAAGCGAATAAAGGAAGTGGTGTACGAAATTCAGCTGCAACCGATTCTTACAAATACAATTCTTTCTACAATTTCTAAGAGAAAACATCAGATAACCTAAGATAAGATAGATATTGATAATTTCCAACATACTCCCAGATACTAGTGAGCCCATGTGATCCCTGTTTGGAAACCTGGATCCAAGGGCCTTTTTCCTGCGTCTTCAGACTGCTATGCAGTCAATTAGCAGGTGTTCTGTAGTTTCAGACTCTTTGTCGCAGAACCGGCAATTTACACAAGAAGCTAGACTCATGTTAAGTGTCTCTTCCGTTTACAGTTCCCATTGTTGAATGCGACAATTAGCCTAAGCTTGTCTCTAGGGCGGTTGATTGATTAGCAACTTAATATTTATGACGCATGCCTTGGAGTTGTAGCCGATACTTCTCTTTGCCTATATAAGGACCCAGTGTAATGAAGTATTCAGGTCTTACCATGTTAGTGGATATTGCTGAACGGGCGACTTCATCAGCCACTTCATTCTTGGCTGTTCCTTTGTGATCGTGTACTCAGATGAGATGCACTTGGTTACGTTCCGCTAGACTATTCAGCCGTTTGATCCCATAAACAGAGATTGCTTTTAAGAGCCGCTTGGCTGTCGCTAAATATGGTAATACTTTTATTGCAATAGTTGCGGTGAAGGTTTATCTTTATGCACCGACTAGTGGCAAAGGTATCTGCTAGAAAAATTCTCAGAAAACTTCCCATAGGTATGAAGAGTTTGGTGGGTGGTCCTGCGACTTCTACACCAATCAGATAACATAATTATATGAGCAAGATAACCTTACATCGGTTCAAGTATGTGGACAAAGGGTGATCAGTAGGGTGGGTAAAAAAACGGGTATTTTTTTTCGCTTCGTACTCTGACAAATAGGTTCTTAAACATTCTTATTTGCAACGGAAAAATCTCCGACTTTCAGTTAAAAAAATTGTTTCTTATTTATCAGATAGAAATATTCAGATCTTGCTTCCGAATTATTTAAAAATGTATATTGTTACTCTACAAAGTGGTCTCTATATTGGTTTTTTTTTTCTTTTTTTTTTTTTTTTTTTTGATTTTTAACGATGAATATCTCATAGTCAACTTCTTCGTATCATGGTGTGTAATAGAGAAATATACTATTATTTTCTATGCTTTCCAAGCTACCCCAATATAACATTTTACAATCGGTTATTAATCGAATATTGTTTTTATGCAAACTTACCTCAAATTTTTACTTCACATAACGTAAAACAAGCTACAACTTCAAATATTTCAAAAAATATCAGCCTCTAAAGTCATTATATCTTATCCAAAGATTTAGTAACCAGTATACTGGTTATACTCTTAAAGGTTTAGTAACCAGTATACTTGTTATATTCTTAAATTACGACCCTCAGTCGTTCAGCAAGTGATAGAGCGTCTCGGAAACATTCCCCGTGGGTATAAAAATGTTAAACATTTCCAACATTCAAGACATTTCGTTTGTTTCGCAACATTTTTCCTACTCTTTCTTCTTTTTGCGGTATTGCTGAAGTGTGCCACGGTCTTACAGTGTTCTCGAGTCACAATAAAAGTTCTTGAAATTTAGAAAAAAAAACTATACAATCTCCAATGAGGTTGAAAAGCGGAAATTTGACCTTGGGAAAATTTCTAATTTAAAAGAATAAAAAAATCATATATTTTCTAACGATTGGACGCTTCTAAGTATGGTCTTGCAGTATTTAAATTATTTTAATTTTTTTTAATATAAAAAAATGTTTACACTTTTACTTTAAATTGGATGCGTCAAAAGAAATTCCTTTTAAACACATCTGGACTAACTTCACTTGAAAAGGACTATTAGCAAGGCATAGTGCTTGAAAACGCAAACCTTTAAAATTGATTTTTAAATGTCATATGAGAATATTGAGAGTTTGATTAGGTTTTAAAGAGACGTTTTCGATGAAATATAGAAAGCAGGTATTAGCCCGCTTAATATTACGTATCTACAGCAATCATAAAAACTCTCAGGAATGCTGAGAATCAAACTAATATTGAAAAGGAAAAATTTACTTCTTGCCAGAAGTCAACATTTGGATTACAGTCACTGGTAAACCTAAAGATACCTGTATGAACTGAGATTTCTACTCTTTAACGCTTCCCTCGTGAAAACCGACTTTGGCTGCTTTCTTTTCGAACAAAAGGCATAATTGCTTAACATACTGATTCTAAAATGTAAAGATAAAGTTGTCGCTAAAATTATGTGACTCTTTTTTTCATTTTAACTGAACTCGAAGCACTGTGCGCTTTCGCACTCTTTTCCTTCACGCACTTAAAGAGCGAATAACATTTTACGATAAAATAATTGCTTTTTATACATGTGTACATACAATACATGTAAATAGTATTACTACACGGAAACGAAATAAATTTAATTTAATTTCCAGCTGAGAAGTACTTATGTACTTAACAGTCAAACTGCGATGTAAAACAAATGTCTAATTGCCGAAACAAGACTGAAAATATAAAATTCAAATAAAAATAGAAAATATAAAATATAAAATATAAAAAATAATATCTCAGCCATAAAAACCTTTATCTACATATTTTTAGATGTTTGGAGCTTGTTTTATTTGTGTAATCTGATCAATTATGATTCGGACTGTAAACACTAGCATTTCAATGTTTCTCCTAATAGCAAATTAGTTGCGTTTTACGGGACTAAAAACATTCTACTGAAGCAGTTGGTAGAAGTAAGTTCAATGTTAAGATATTCAAAATGAAACCTTTTTCCAGAGAGGGAACTGTAACTCTGGCGAAACGTTTACTTTGTACTATCATGGTACCATACAATTTTATAAGTAATTTTCTTACATTTTGGCCTTAAGGGCTTGTATCCATTTTCGAATATCCAAAAATACTCATGTGAATGTATATAGCCGTTATTAGACAAATTCTAACTTATGGAGCACTGGTTTGAGGACCAACATTAAAGAAAAAATATAATATCAGGAAACTAAATGAAATATATATATACTCCTACATCAGCTGGCCATAGACGTCTATACACTTAAAGTAGCAACAAGCTCTCCTATTAGAATTAAGGAATTAGGAGGATAAAGCCGGAAAGATTACGAACATAACGTCATCCTAAATCAGAAAAGTATAAGCAAAGCAGACTATATCCTCCAAGGGTTAGATTTCAATAGTCACTTTCTGTGAGAATTCCCTCCAGACTTGAATAGGGAAGAGGTACCGTAGGGAAGGACAACATCTTCCAAGCGGCAGTACTTGTAGGTATAAAGAAAACCTGTAAAGTTATATTGATTAACTTCGGGAGGATACAAAAAATAATCACATACACGGACAGCTGGGAGGCAGTGCTTGCCTTGTGGACACCACAGATTCATTCCAACGTAGTCAACAACTGGAAGAAGTCTTTGGGCTCACTGGCAGGTCAGCTGAACTTGTCCATTATTTGAGTTCCCGGGCACAGAAGCATTTTCGGCAAAGAAAAGGCAGACGAATTGGTTAAGCTATTAGCATCTTTAGGCGAACTCGAGGTGGAGCTAATACGATGGATACAGTGTAAACGAAAAACAACAACAAGCTGCAGGACAACAAAGCAGATATGGGCCAAAATGTCAGGAATAGAACCAAGTATCTACCATCTGATATAAGATCTAGATACATATTTCAGACAACAAATTTTTACTATTGCTTCGATCATTACCTGTATTCATTTACTTCAACAATAAATTTTTATGATTATTGGATTCGAGATAGTTTTAAGCAGAAAAATGTTCCTCGCCGTCAGACACCTTTTTTCGGAGGTTCCTTCTGAAGATTGGCTCCCAAATCAAGGAAAACCAAATTTTTTCAAAATTATTTTCTGATTATAAAAATACATTAAATTCACCAAATTATAATTATTTTTATTTGTTTAATTTGTTAAAATGCATCTTTAAAAAAAATCACAAAAAACACTTTTTCGGTCGGATCCACTTCAAATCCTTAAATAAATATGCATCTAACAACAAATTTGTGTACTGTTTAACGACAACAAATAAAATCTTCAAATATCCTCCCAAAAACAATTCACATTCTCACATCCACACTCGCCATCTCCAACCAAATATTTTTTGGTATTGCGCTTTTCTTTGCTACAACTAAGTAAATAATTTATTCTGCTTAGGTAGTAAGCACTCACTAACGGCAAAGGTTAAATGTGCCTTTGCGTTTGTCATTGCCGGCGCGTTAAATGATTTATGCCATTTAATTTATTGCAATGAAACAAGACAGCACACTTTTCCAAGAATAAGAAACACAGCAAATGTAAATGGTGCCAACACAAAGCAACCTTATTGTTGGCAAATTCCAGCTATAATTACTATAAATCACCGCCGCCGAGCTGAAATGCGTTTGCGCCTCCCCAATTTCTTAGAATTCGAATGTGTTGCATAAAATCAGGCGCATACATATTTAATTGCAGAAGAGCAGCCAATAAAAATAGCCACTTTATTTACTTGTCGCACATCTTGACCGGGATGTCGTTGGATATCTTGCAACAGCATATGCTGTGTCTTCGCAAGTGATCGCTGGTGCTTGTGTGTGTGTGGGGCGTATACGTAATCACGGCAATTAACAGCGTATTTCGCAGGCAATTTGTTACTTGACGAACTTTCGACAAAACTTTAAATGAACTTTAACAAACACGTGCTTATACGGATGACACACGCCGTATGAAGTGTTTGGGTTTATGTGTGCCATCAATAGAACTGCAACAACAAAGCTATGCCAGCAAAGCGTTGCAGCTGTCATTCGCATGGCGTCATAACCGGCACACATACTCATGCAGACACGCTGAAATATGTTAAAACGAGTGTTGCGACTTGAAGCCGCTGTCAATTTTTATGCCTCTTACTCTCCACCCCCGCCCCCATCCCCAGCATTGTTCCTTCGTGTACCCTCAACACTGAAACATTAAAAGTCGTGCAAATATTTGCTTTGCATTTTTCCCCCAGCGAGTGGCGTCGTCACATACATATGTGCATGAATGTGTCTTTCCGTTCATGTGCTTATGTGTGCATGTATGTGTTTGAAGTCTTAAAAAAATCCACCCTCGGCAATTGCTCGTAAATGGCAAAATTACTTGTATCTGCTGTCAAATCGTAATAAAATCCTCTTTGACGCAAATAACGCTCGAATATGTTCGGCTCTTGAAATATGTGGCGAATGGCGCCAGTTATGCCCCTTACCCACACCCTCGTAAACAAGGCATATTACATACTCTTAAATGTGTTCCTGTTTATGCTCATATGTCTGCGGACTCAGTGTTCTATTTTTTGCGAATTCCTCGCCTTCTAAGCGTTGAGTTGGAAGTTGGTGTGTGAGCTGAAACATAAATTGCGTCACTCACCAAGCGTGCCATCTCACCGAGAGATGGGGAAATAAGCCGTTAAGCGGAGCTAATTTTTAAGATAGACATCTTACTCCTTTAATTGTAGTCTAAAGAAGAGTATTTTAATTTTCCTGTTATATGATAACATTTCTGATAAAATTGATGGTGATTTTATAAGAAAATAATTTGATACATTCTCACCAAAAAGTACCCAGAAATTGTAAATAAAACGATTTACTTACGCTGGCAATTTGTTCAGTCCTCGAAATACTTTAAACACTTTTTGGGATGGCCTTCAGCTTTTCCAGCGAATTTTGTTTTATTTCTTCGATTGACTGATTGCGAGTTTCACGGAGCTGCAGTTTCAGTTTGGCGAACAAGAAAAAACCACACGAAGCCTAATCTGGTGAATGCGGTGGTTGATCGATGATACTCATTGCGTTTTTGGCTTTAAATTCGGTCTTAATCGTAACCTTTTTGAAAACAATTCAGCTTTATCAGAACAAGTCGAGCAAGAACGCGTTTCGTACCTAAAATACCCACCAAAATAATTCGAACTGACTCGCGAAAGATATCGTGCCCTCATGCCATCTCTCTAACACGTACTTGACGATTATAAAGTACTATATCCTTCACTTTTGTAATATCTTCATCAGTTGAAGAGATTGAAAGTCATCCAGAACGCGGCATGCCTTCAACGATCCCTCGACCGTCTTTAAAGGCTTTGTAACACCCTTAGGCTTGTGTCTTTGATAAAACAGAATCACCGTGAGGCTTTTCCAACATTTTCAATGATTCCACACAAGAAATTTGTTTAGGAATACACAATTTGAGACAGAATTTGTCTCGATATTTTGTCCATCGTAAAAATGGCAACGCACTACTGAGGTGTACCAACTTAAGCAGCTGCTGTAAGCAAGCTAGTTGAGAGATCGCGCTGATATTTATTTGGCATAGTAATGAAGGACAACTACCAACTCAGCAAAATATATTTTTTTGAAAATATCATTTACTCGGGGAATTTAAATTAAAATTTCTGGCTGTTTTTTTACCTTAATGTATATAACTTAATTATAAAAAGGCCTCATCGTACCACTCTTTAATACTAAATATGGTTTCTCCAAATTTTCATTAAAAAATTTTGAAGATTTTGGATTTTAAATATTTTCAAACTTGGGGTATACTGTAATAAAATCTAAAATATTTTTGTATATATCAAATTATTATTATTAAGATAGAACTCACTTTAAAAATTGGTGACTTTAGTTGGAAGTCATAATAACTATCATAGCGTAACCCAATCAAAAATTAGGCGCTATAATTCATCCCTTATCTCTTGACCTTCAGTACATGCACTAGGTATTATCTCTTAGCTCATTTATATGGAAGGTCTTACATACCATGTTTCGACCGATAGTTATTCATCCAATATAAGCTGTTGAGTAGAGTCGATTTCAGCACACAAAAATTACCCTTTTTAATCTCATCACCAAGGATATTTGAAGCTATTATATGCGAAATATCTCTGTGCAACTCTGATTGAGTGTCAGTAAGGAAATTTATCACATTATCATAGCCGAGTTAGACACTATAAAGATAATTCTGAGGTCACCTAGTGATAGACTTCGCAAATGAAAAAAAGCGTCCATTTAAAAATCACTAATGGAAAGGTCATACAGATTGAAGCCTATAATAAATGGTTTAGAAATGGATTGCTCTCTACTCCATATATCAACTCAAAAAGATCTGGAAGAATTTGGAGACTATAATTACATAATATTCAAAGATGTCCTTTTTGATAAAATGAATTAAGGTTCTTCCAACTACTAAGTAGAACATATATTGGGTCCCCCCCATACCGTTGGATACCAATATTTAAGCATAAAGTTATTGTCGTATTGGTCAACCGTTATCAGGGGTAAAGGTTTTATCCACTCGCAAACCAAAAAAACGCGTTAGCCTTTGAATTTTTTTTTTTTTTTTTTTTTTTTTGAAAAGGCATTTAATGTATTAATATAACATAACTTAATAATGGGTTAGTAATTTTCAAAACTTTTATACTCCTGATGCGTTAGAATCTGCTATCTCTATCGATTGTTCAGTGAGAATTTCATGACATTTCATAGATTGGAAGTGTAGTTATTGCGTTTTAAGTGTCAGTATCTTTGTGTTATCAGTGCGAAAATGAGCTTCGAACAAAGATCCAACATTAAATTTTGATGTGAGGACATAAATGAGTATCAACATGTGGGCCAATCAAAATCCGTGATCACCGGAAGTTCCATCGAAACTGTGAGTGAATTCATCAAAATTAAGCGAAATTATCATAGAAATTCATGGAAATGGAATATCGATTTATTACATTTTGACCGAACATTTGGTGCGTGCACGGTTTGTTTCGCACAAATTTGACCAAAAATCACATTTTAACCATAAATCACTCCCCGTATTCACCTGATATGGCACCGTGCGACTTCTTCGTTTTCGGAAAAATGCTTTTGCCCATAAAAGGAAAGCGTTATACAGACCATTCAAAAGGCTTGCACCGGCATACTGGCGGCCATACCGGCCAACGAGCTAAAACACTCGTTCGACATGCTTTTGGACCGTGCAAAAAGCTGTATTAAAGCAGAAGGAGACTATTTTGAAAAAAAAAAATAAATAAATAAATTGATTTTGCCGAAAAAACTATTTGTTCCGTAATTTTTTTTTTTAAGTCCTGTTTACTTTGGAAAACACCTTGTAAGAGTCTTTGGGTCTAAAACTGATTTTGAATCAGCGAATTTTAAGGCGAACTTTGGTCATAAAAATTCTTTCACCAATTTTTGCGATATCCGTGCGAAATTTAATTTTTTTTTTTGATATTCTATTGATCATTTGTTAGAATCACTAATATCGGACTCCTATATCACATATGTATTATTCAAAAATTTTAAACTTTTTCTTAAAAATCGGTAGCTCGAAATTGGTTTTAGACTCATGGTCTCTTAGGCAGAGTTATTGGTAATGATCCCGAATACGCGATTTTATAGTAAAATCTCGAGCCACTCTTGTTCTTATATAGAAGAATATGCGTTAGAGACTTTTTTTTTAATTTTTACAGTACTCCGATTTCTCTTATCTTCTTCTTCTTTCAGAAAAATATTAAATTTAGTAAACTTCGATTAGAGTACCGTTAAAAATTTATATTAAGACGCTGCCATCGATCTCATTTATGTTAGTCAACAGTGTTTATAGCTTTTCCAAAAATTGTTTACACATATAAAATACAAGTTTTTCATTGCTTTCGAGAAAACGAAAATGAACATGAACACGGCATAAAATACGAGCAATCAAATGTTACTACTCACATAAGAAGACAAACACACATGCATACATATGGAGATACATATAGTAAGTGAGTACTTCCTTTTGGTAGAGCAACGCAATGACAGGAACATTTGAATGGCTCGCAAGACCGTAAGAAACAAAGAAGAGTTCATAAAATTTCAGGCGACAACAAATCAAAGGCGAGACAAAGCGTACGGATTTTATAGTCTTTAGTTGCGCCACACATGACCTCTGGTAGCCGAGGCTTTTTCGGCACATATTGCCGTAGCTTCTCGGAGGCCAGCAAACGACGAAAAAACCACGCTAAAGATAATGATACTCTTAAGGAAATGAAAATTGTAGTCGACAATATTTTTATTTATGAACCCGAATAACTGTAAAGCACTAACACAGCCAAGTGGCGGAGGACACTTTGTGACTTGACTGCAGAAGGTCGCTGGCGAGACAGGCCTGACGCTCGCAACGGGTGCGAACGAACACACGCAGCTTCAATGCGACCGCGTCACACACACACTCAGACACAGAGACGCAGCCGCAGACACACTCAAATGTACTTAATGTAACGTAATGTTTTATGACTGCCTAATGTTTCCTGCGTTGCTGCGTATAGTAATTGTGGGGCCCCGGAATGGAAATGGAAATGGAAATGGAAAAGTTGTGCCAAAGCAAAGCGAGACAAGTTTGTGTACGTGTGTGTGTGTGTTGGCAGGGTGGAGGTGGCCATAGAATTCGAATTGAATGCGGTCTGAAAAGGGCATTTATTTACATCTCTACTTAAAATAACGGCAAACCAAGTGTGAGCGATGATGAACGGTATTCTTGCTTTTGCACGTTGGTTTTGGTTTTTGCTTTTGCTTTTCGCTTGGTGGCAGCTGCTTTGGCGTGTCGGTGAAGCGGGTTGTTTGTTTGGCGGAGTTTTAGTTTTGTTGTTTTGCGAGTTGCCAAGGCAAGCGCATCTAATTACCGCAAAACTGCAGTTTTTCGGCGTAAATTGCACAAATGTGCAACATTGCACAAATTCACTTTACGTTAACAGCGCAAAACGTGCAAATTGTTTACGTGTTTTCCCTTTTTTTTCGCTCTTCGGCGCTTTTCTTTTGCCATTTGGCGCAATGAAAACTTTTCACCCACAACTCACACGCTCACTCGCGTCCCCGCGTCCGCCTCTTCGGGTGCACTGTGAAATGCGCAACGAAGCGCAGCAGCCAAAGAACAAATGCAACAAAATAAAAGTAAAATAAAAATGGAACCGAAAACTCACAAAAAGTAAACGAAATAATAAGAGTAAGAAATAAAATAGATGTTCAGCAAATTTTGAAAAGCGTCGTGTGGCAGCAAGACGCCAACATAAACGCGCTACAAACAACGACAAATTGCTGGCGCTGCTGTTGCAACAAACACTCCCAGCCTCAATGCTAAACAACGTGTGGCAGTCACCACAATCAGCGGCGAAGCGATGCATTGCAGCATAAAATACAACAAAAACACCAACAACAGTGCACAGTGTCTTGTGCATTGTAGCATTCAATACCGGAGAACCGAGTTCAGCATATACCAAACTTCAAATAGGTTTCACTTCGACTTTAATTTCAATTACAACTTCAATTTCAAGTTCAACTTCAATTTCAAGTTAAACTTCAACTTCAACCTCAACTTAAACTACAACTTAAACTTCAACTTAACTTCAATCTCAACTTCAACTTCAATTTCAACTCCAACTACAACGTCAACTTAAACTTCAACTTTAACTTCAATCTCAACTTTACAACTTCAATTACAACTTCAACTACAACTTTAACTTCAACTTCAACTTTACTTCAATCTCAACTTCAACTTCAATTTCAACTCCAACTACAACTACAACTTCAATTACAACTTCAACTTAAACTTCAACTTTACTTCAATCTCAACTTCAATTTTAACTCCAACTACAACTTCAACTTAAACTTCAACTTTAACTTTAATCCCAACTTCAATTACATCTTCAACTTCAGCTTTATCTTCACTTTCAACTTCAACTTCAATTTCAATTCCAACTACAACTTCAACTTAAATTTCAATCTCAACTTTAATTACAACTGCAACTTAAACTTAAACTTAAACTTCAATTACAACCTCAACTTCAACTTCAACTGCAACTTTAACTTAAACTTAATCTTAAACTTAAACTTAAAGTTAAACTTAAATTTAAACTTGAGCTTAAATTTAAACTTAAACTTAAACTTAAACTTAAACTTAAACCTCAATTACAACCTCAATTACTACTTCAACTGCAACTTCAACTTCAACTTAAACTTGAGCTTAAATTTAAACTTAAACTTAAACCTCAATTACAACCTCAACTGCAACTTCAACTTCAACTTAAACTTAAACTTCAACTTCAATTACAACCTCAACTTCAATTTCAACTGCAACTTCAACTTCAATTTAAACTTTTATATGTACCTATACTTACCTCATACTTATGCTTTATTATCTGATACTAGTATCAAAACTTAATAATTTAACAAATTTAAGACACGGTGCAACTGCGTATGCATGTTCCTGCGATACTCAAAGCCATCACAGACACACACACCCACACATACAAGCAGTTGTATGCACATTTGGAGCATAGCATGTCACCATCGTTCCGGTGCGCTCAGTGGGAAATGTGAATGCACCTTCAAGAGTACCAAGTGAAAATGCACTTGAATTTTTTGATTTGTTTGCCACTTCCTCACCTGCCTCGTGTCACATAGCCTGCTTGCCGCTTTACCACAGCGGAGTGCAACACTATAACGATAGCAACAACAACGCGCCCTTCAAAAGTCAGCAAATGTAAACGCCTCGTTGTTGGTAAGACGAAATATTACATGGCAAACAGAATGCGAGAAATAAAAGTAAAAATTAAAACTGTTGTGAAATAAAAGCAAACACAAGCAACAAATTAAAATAAAAATCAGCAATAAAACAACAAAAACGGCGCATCAAAAAATCAAAAGGCTATGCTTAAGCCGGCTGGGGGAGAATTTGCAAAAAGTTCGCCGCTGTCAAACATGAGCCTTGCGCGCGGCTTACACCTGGCCAGATTTGCACCTAGGCGCCGCTCCCAACACACCAGCGCTCTCGCCCCATCACATATCGCACGGACGGAGCACGGAGCACAGGTGACATGGCGCTGTATAACCGAAAACCCCGTTACCGCATAAAATGCAAAGGGACTGCTCGCGCAGCCGGCATGCTGATGAATATGCTCGCGGCGCCGCGAAGTATGCAACGACGTGCGCGCTGCAGTGCTGCAGATTTGTCCCAGGTCCGCCTTGTGGTGCTCGCAGGCGCCTGTTTGACATGCGAGTATTCAAAGTTGTTGTCGCTGTCGTTGAGCATGTTGCTTTTGTTAATATGATTTGCTGTCGTTTTGGTTGTTTGCTTTTACTGTTACTGTTCGACGCGTGCACCTGCATCAGCATCAGCTTTTATTGCATCGCGCGCTGGCGAAGAAAGCAGCTCGGTTGATTCTATTTTTAATTTTATTTCCACTTTTATTGTTCGCCCATCCCTGCAATGGGTCTCCTTACCTAACTCAACTTCGACTTTGCACCGCCTTTGTGGCAGTTGTAGCCGAAGCGTTCATAGCTTCCATTTACTTAATAAAAATATCTGCGAATATTTAAGTTTTTGTTTTATTTTAATTTCTCCGCTTATTCTCAAACTGTCAAAAAATGAACAAAAACAACGAAAAGCGCACTTCAAAAGCGGGCGCAGTAGTGGTGGGGTCAGTTGGTGGCAGCATTTCCATTCTCAGGTGACGTGTTGTGGTAGCACACCGAGGAGCTATCATGAAACCTGCTGTCATATGCGCGCCTACAGATACTCGGAGCCTGTTTGGCAGGCTGTTTGGTTCCGCTTTGTGACAACACCTCACATCATGAGAGCACTGACACACGTTTTTTTGGTTTTTGTTCTTGTTCATCCTCCGTACTTCATTGTTCAACGTGACGTGGTTCCCTTAATTTTAATGTAAGCATGTGAGGGCATTTGCATAAAGGAGGATTGCCACGAGCAACGTGGCGCGAGGTATACTATACATCGGATACATCAGATATTTTCCAAATAATATTACTTCCAAAAAAAGAACTGACAAATGTTTGACTTTCCAAGCAAAAATTAAATTAAGGGAGATTTTAAGTCCAAACCATCTACGAACATTTTACTCAATGATCTTATACTAATGGACTAAGCTTTCTGCCTAGAGGATTCGGTAGCATTTTATTCTTAGATTGGTTCAACCTTTTTTCTCACATAACCCAGCTTATTGATTATTTTGCTCTTCGCTGTTAAGTACTACTCATTAATTTATCCGAACACTTAAACACGAGTTTAAGATAAAGCAAATAAACTGTTAATGTAACACTTTCCACTAGAAATAATGTTGAAACTGTCCTGATGTTGTTGTTGATTGGTTTGTGCGTGGATTGGGTTGTTGAACAACGAAGCGCGAGACTGTTATGTACGACCGTATGCGGCCACAATTTATTCCATCATTAGACCCACAAGGCCCTCGAGTGGTAACTAAATTAATACCTATCCAACAACTCAGTGGATTTCGTGAAATATTTTTTCCATCCCTGCTATGAAATGTCCCTTAGGTTTGAGTTGTGAACCATGGAATATATCTTGTCTCATCGGACGAATGTTGAGCATTCGCAAAGAATTCCAACGTCTCATCAACCTCCGCGCATAGTCTGCAATCCTCCGAATCTATTTTTCCACTTTTGTGAAGGTAGGATCTTAAGAGTAGGTATCATGTGATGAATCTGACAATATTATTAAATTCCTTTTTGTTTAGAAGTAGAAGCTTTTGGGTCTGCCACCATCAGCTACTATCCCCAAGTAAGTTTTTAATATGCCTTGTGTTGCTAGTATCCCAATTTCTGAGGGCTTCATCTATTGTCTCGCTAAAATGGTCGCCTAGATGCAGAGAAACCTAGACGTAGAAGCTCCAGACTTGTCAGAATACTGCACTCCGGACTAGGATAGTATGCCTCTTAATGTCTACTATTGAACACCTGCATAGTGAGACCCTTATGCTCCCAGTTAAGGAGCATAATAAACTCCTCTCCAAGCAGTTCCTGCTGGGAGGCTTTCGCGGAAATAGTCCTTGCAGTCACCCGCTTGGAGCGGTACCGCCTCCTAGGAACATCAAGATATCATTCCTCAACTACGTCGACGGCATCAAACAGACGTGGACCAGACTTCGGAAGCAACTAACTTATGACAAGCACTGACCGCCATTCTCTGTGGAACCATCGACATCTTCACTGACTTCATTTCAGTGAATGTTCACACTACCACCCATCGCAGACAAAGAGCTCGAGTTGCAACAAAAAACGAGAGCTTCGCTATGGATACTGTTGCAAGTTATCAAAAATAGACCCCAACATATCCAACATATGTATGTCCTGCGTGCAATGAGTCTCCTCATGACACTGGTCATCTTTTTGCATGCTCCACAAACCGCACTCATCCTATCTCTCTTTGGTTCGACTCCGTCGAAACAGCTCGTTTCTTCGGCCCGCCGTTGGATGACTTTGATAACAACTTGGCTAACCATTACCGGGGATTAGGTATCTGTTACAACAACAAGGTGTTCTCCTAAAGTCCATTGCTTTAAATAACCCTGAGATGCTGATCTGTCACAGCCTAGGTGAATTCTGTTTCCAGCTGCCTTCGGGCAGGCCAATTAGTCTGCCTTTCCATTTCCTTCTATCTGCTGTTCTTAAGAACAACTTTTGTCGTTCTTCACAGAGAAAAGAGTGACTCCAATATATGATATGAAGCGATTCAACCGTGTTTCAGTCAAAATTCTCAGATTCGTTGAATTCGTTCTTGAAACGGACTTCTTATTTATATTTTTTAGAACAATTTTCCCAACGATACAAGACATATTGTATATGGCACTCCTTTTAACCATTCCTCATTATTATTTTTCATAATTTTCTAATATTAGTTGCTACACTTAACAAAAAAACCCAACGCCTCACTTCTGCGTATGCCAAAAAAAACCTTTAAAGCAAAGACCTGTACACGCAAGGGAATAGCAGAGTGTGGGTTTGATCATTTCGAGTGACTGCTTAAGAACTTATAAGTGTATGTTTACCTATCTGAAATATGAAAAAGGCACTTGCTTTGAGTGTCCCCTATTCTGGCAGCTCTTTTTTGAATAAATAAAAAAGGTAAAAATATAAGTTTTTGAATAGTTTGAGTGCATATCGCTTTCAAGGCATAATTAATTAAAAGACTTCATTAAAAGTGCACTTTCTGAAGGGTGTAAAGGCAGAGGGGTTTGGTTTCCTTTTTATTAACCCACTTATGGTTGGTTTTTTGAATGTACTATATATACTCATATAAAGATGTGCGACATGGGGACATTTTATTTATTCGATTTAGAAAAATAACAAAAACAACTGCATTTCATTAGCGCTATTCGCTTGACGAAGGAGGGGGACATTCAACGAAGTGGCTGTGTTTGCAATTCAGCGGGTAAATATCATCTAAAATCTAAAAATGCAAGAGGAGCAAAAAATGACAAAGAGAAACCTTGAAAATAAGGTTTTTAAAATTCTAACTGTGTGCGAGAAAAACTCAACTCCCGAGAGTAGTCAGAATAATTTATTAAAATTATGGTTGAGTTAATTGAAATATGGAACTTATTATGTGTGCATGCATAATTGTAACTTATAGTTTTTATTTAGTACTTATATTTAATGATATTAACAGATTTTAATGAATAACTTTCAAATACCTCCCTGATAACTTAGCTTTGGTAAAATATATGACAGTCACATAACTTATATAAATTTTGGTGTGTATGTTTAAAAACTTCCTTAGAAATATAATATAATAGTATTTAAATGTTTGGTTATCTTTTCGGAATTCGTAAGTGCTTTCCTGTGTAGTTTTATATTTTGTGAGAAGTGGCCAACTGCGTAGAAATTTTACTTTCCTTTTGTAAATAAAACCTCCATATATCAAATGACAGATATTACAGAGATATTTTTATGAAAACTGAGCTCAGAATATATTCTAGATAGAGTTACCGAATACGTTGGTTGATCGATGGTATTCATTGCGTTTTTGGCTTTAAGTTCGGTCACAATCGTAGCTCGATGCGACGGTGCATTTTCATCGTGTAAAATCCAAGGATTATTCTTCCACAATTCCAACCGAACGTTCTCACGCAAACGCATCAATATGGCCAAATCGAACTTTTTATTGACCGTTTGTCTCTCCGGAACAAATTCGTGATGCACCAAACCACGAATATCGAAAACAAATGGGCATCACCTTGGTTTCTGAGCGGCTTTGGCATGTTTTTTTTTTCGTTATAACTCCATATCTCATTGACAGTTATAATGCTTTCCATGAATGTGAGATTAGAATTCGCGCGATCAAGTATGTCCAAAGAGACCTGTTTACGATACTCTTTTTGAAAAAAATTCATCTTTGTCTGGACGAATCGAGCAAGAACGCATTTAATACCCAAAATATAATATTCACCAAAATCATTCGAACGGACTCGCAGGAAATGTCGAGCTCACTTTCAATCTATCTTACACTTGCCTGACGATTTTCAAGCACCATATCCTTCACTTTTTTAGTACTTTCATCAGTTGAAGAGTTCGAAGGTCGTCCAGAACGAGGCATGACTTCAAGGATCGCTCGACCGGCTTTGAAATCTTTGTACTAATCGTAGGCTTGCGTTTTTGATACAACTGAATCACGGTAAGCCTTTCCACCACGACTCCGTACACGAAATTTGATTGGAAACAGAAAATTTGAGATAAATTCTTTGTTTGATATTTTTATCTTTTGTAAAAATCGCAACGCACTACAGAGATGTATCGACTTAAACAGCTGCTGTTTACAAACTGGTTGAAAGATTGGGCTCTTATTTGACATAGTAATTACTATGTCAACTTAGCAAAATACATTTGACTATAAAAAGTCATTCTTGATATGACACATATTGTTCCGGCCATAGGAAAAATATTATCTTCACGTTGTCCATCTCTATCAGTGGAAGGTCAATGGATGTCTGCAGCAATGAGTTTAATTCTATTTTTATTTTTTATATTACCATCTGATCAACTTTGACGACGGCTTATAAAAAAGAACTACATTTTTGTTGCCTGAGCCATTGCAACACTTCATTGCTGTACGCCTCAGATGAATTGGCCTTCAATGTCTTCAGCGAATTTTGTTTATTTCGGTTAGAGCTCAATTTTAGAGCGCTATTCGTTTGGCTGCTGGACAGTTTCGACGTTATATTCATAAACCCACGTCTCGTCTCCAGTAAGGATGTATTTCAAGAATGTAAAGCCCTCAGTTACGTTTTCAAGCATTTCTCTTGCTACCTCTACTCGAAGTCGTTTTTGCTTCTTCTGATGAAGATGTCCGGATCATCTGCTATTTTTCTGATGCCAACACGATGAGTTCCAAATATTATTATTTTTGGAACCTTTCATGATCGTCAAGCACACAGTATTTGACGTTGGCCTTCAAACTTCAGAAGAAAACATTTTTTCGATGCATTCGGTTTGTGCGTGCAGTTTAAGTAGACCTGTCCAAATCTTATTTGGTCATATGGTAGTTGGTAGGTAGGTAGAGCGGTTGTATGACGATGCACCTAGACCTTTAAGATACTCATTGTGATATATATGTATAATATCCCCTCACTCTATTGTCTTCTTTCTTAACCAGAAACTATATCCTCAGATTATTTTGATGTGATATTTGACACAGATGTCACTGACATTGATACCAAGTTCGACGAATAGATTTTCACGCAAAATTTAAATTAAAAAATCTTACTATTTTTTGCCCCAGTAGTATGTTAATGCTACTGAATTTTAATGGCCGGCATTCATATGGGAGAACCTACATAATATCTTCTCAAAATTCAGATGTGCCTTTCCTAAAATGGATCTCCACCTGAAACTTTTCAATGAATATCTTGAATTGTAGGAGAAACATTTTCATGAAATTTATAAGCAAAATACTTTGACTTTCCCTCAAAAAATTGCAGGAAAAACATCTTTAGTCTAGTTGCCGATGGGTGGCTGTGACCGACTCGTACCAGCAATAAGCAAATATCGCGTGTCAAGCAATTCAACTGGAATTTAGTTTATTTTTTTAGAAGATCAGTATACTCACATAATCGAAAGAATCATTTCTAATATTATAATTATTACCGGCAAGTCAATTGTAAAGAATGTTTTTCATACAAACAACGACAACTTTATCGATATATAATCAATTATATTCGTATTTGAAAAACGTATTATTTTTCAAATTCATATCCATATTTCGCGATTAGCAAAGCAAAACCGTTAGTTCTCAAATCAACGCCATCTTGAAGACAAAGTTTCGATTGCAATGTTTGCTTTGACTTCGAAGCCAAATAAACAGAAATCAATGTAAAGCAAACAAATGACGCTACTCGAGAGCTCAAAGCGCCTGTCACATTTGATTACCGGCACATTCCGCTGCAGATTCACTCATGGCAGAGCGTTCAAACGAAATTTGTTCGATGTTACTAAACGCGAAACTAATAGAATTTCCCTTCAATTTATTACAATTTGTCTCTTTCGGGAAAGCAACGCACCACGCAGTATTTATGCCTCGCATTCCACGCACATGTCCCTGGAGCTGCTTTTGATCCTTGCCACGCGCTGTAAATTAGCCTCATCAGCATGTTGCGTTCACTTAGTTGGCGTTGCTGTTGGCGCTGTTGTTGTTGCTGCTGCTGAGTTGCATAACTTTTACTTCTTACTACTTAGCATGGGTAGTTTGCATCGCCGCCACTCGCCTCTCGCCTCTGATCCCTGCAACTTCGCACGCATCTTAAAGTTTGCTGCATATTCGCGCTGGAGCATCCCTGCGGTATGCCGCCTCCGCCGCTGCACAGAAGTTTCCGCTGCGTTTTTGTTGGTCACGAATATTGAATTTGTTGCATGCATTAATGCAAACTCTTTCGGTTGCAAGCGTGCCTGCGTACCAGTATCTGTGTATGTGTGTGCGTTAATGTTGCACCCAACACACCACTGGAATACATTATTTCCACCAAAAAGGAGGCAAAAAAAGCTGGAAACAGAATAAATGCAGCGCAGTGCACTTTTTGCTTTGTTGCATTTCATTTACTCTACTTTATGATAATTACTTTTAAAATAAACACTATGTATGCATTACACGTGGGGGGCGGGGCGCCAGCGCAAGCAAATGAAGACTCTTAGCAACTTTGCCAAAATGTTTTCACATGCCAACCATGTACACAGTTATACATATACTATGTATATACACATGTCTGTGTAAGTATATATGAAGGCTACAGTAGTCTCAGCGGAATTGTCACCTGGTATCTCAAAAATGTTACTCCTAAAAGCAGATTATACAAGTTTTGAAAAATAATGAATTTTTCTTAATCTATTCGTAAGCTCGCTTTTCGTATAGCATCTGTTCTATTAAGTACTAAATCAAGCTTAATCTAAAGTCTCCAAATCATTAACAATTTTGATCTGACTTTGAAAATTCTAATTTTGTATTTTTATACCCGGAACAGGGTTTATCATGTGGTCTACAGGAATAAATAAGCTAATCCCTGAAAATTTTCACACGTTCCTTTTTTACCAAGAAGCTATTTGTCGGAACGGATCAGACCACTATAGTATATACTACGTAAGTGCTATAAAAACTGAACGATCGGAATTAAGTGCTTGTTTGGAAAAATTTTTCATTTGACGAGTTGGCTTTATAAAAATTGCCATGCGTTATTCAAGATAACGTTGTAAGCTCCAAATAATGTTGTAAGCTCCAAAGAAATTATTTAGATCGAGTAGCTATAGCATATATCTGCCACACAAAGTGGAATAGGAATAAAAGGAATAAAAAGTATTTTGAAGAGATGAGCAGCGCTAAGAACAGTCGCTATCCGACAATCTGACTTAAGGGGGCTTTGGACTTCTACTATTTACTATTCTTTCCTAGTTTTATTCAAAACAAAAAAAAAAAGAAAATACGAAAGTGCACGGAAGTTATAATACCCTTTACATACAAATACAAAATTTCTTACAAGAACTTTGTTGGGTCATATAGTATATATACATTCCTTTAGCGCTTGGATTAGAACGTAGGCCCTTCACAAACATATTATAATCAGATTTCTCCCCACCATTGCCCACTCTCTGAGCTTCGCTTTCTACTTCCCGCCGCAACGTGGAGTCCATGAGGATTTTCTCAAAATATGGCAGATTCATTAACAATTACGGCGTGAACTTTCCACATAGGTTTAGGCAGAATGCCAGCATAATCTTTCGAAGACATCGGTTAAGAAAAGACTTAACAGTAAACACTCGTTTTAATGATCCACAACTCGGATACATAGAGGACAACAGATTTCATGCTTGAATATAATGTTGTTATTTTCGATTTATGTAAGCTTAGAAGGAAACTGTTACGTGCCTGCTGGTTTAGAAGCAATAGTGGCAGTCCCGTAACTAGGTCTGTAACGGAAGGCCCTGAGATTGACACAAATTTCAGCACACCTGACAAGCAACAGGAACGTTTCAAAACGATATCTGGCTATATTTTTCAAAAAACAATACTTTACCAAGAACACAACGGTTTCTGAGACGTCAGAAAGACGTTGGCTTAATAATATAAAGAACCACGAAGTATTTTAAAAGTAATATCCAAGTTTCAAAGATAAGACAAAATCATCAATTGATTCAAAATACAAACAAATATTGTATTTCTAACCGATATTCGTGTGCGGAATCGTTGCTAATGTTGGAAAAGGTTTTCGGAGATTCAGTTATATCAAAACCATAAGCCAACGAGTGGTACAAAGCCTTCAAAGACTGTCAAGAGATCATTGAAGACATACCTCATACTGGACGGCATTCGACCTCTTCAACTGATGACAATATTATAAACGTTAGGAATGTGGTGCTTGAAAATCGCCAGGCAAGTGTTTGAGAGATGTCAAGAGAACTCGGCAAATGATTTTAATGATTTTGATGGATATGAAATGCGTTCTTACTCGACTCGTCTGAGCTGAATTTTGTTTAAAAAAGAGTACCGTAAACAGGTCTCTTTGATATGCTTGATCGTGCAAATTCCGATCCCACATTCATGGAGAGCCTTTTAACTGTCGATGAGACTTGGGTTAATGAGTTTGACATGCAAACAAGTTAACAATCATCGGAATGGAGAGAAAAAACAAAGCCAAAAAAACAAGTCAAAGCCGCTAATTTGGTCGTATTGAGTCATTTGCGTGAGAACATTCATCGAAAACGGCCGAAGTTGTGGAAGAACAATGCATATATTTTACACGATAATAATACACAATCGCATCGAGCTATGATTGTGAGCGAACTTAAAGCCAAAAATGCAATGAATACCATCGATCAACCACCGTATTCACGAGATTTGGCGAAGAAATAGTAC
Source organism: Bactrocera zonata (assembly GCA_037783105.1). NCBI lineage: Eukaryota > Metazoa > Arthropoda > Insecta > Diptera > Tephritidae > Bactrocera > Bactrocera zonata. Next base: position 170,402 of record JBAWJQ010002006.1, on the reverse strand, counting down.
AAAATTCGCAAAAGACCTGAGGGACATTCTGTGCTTCTGAAAAGTGTTTCGAGGACTGGAAAAGAGCTGGCATAAGTATATTATATCTGGTTGGTATTATTTTGGAGGCAATGTATATAAATAAAACAACTTGTATGAGTTTTTCTTTTAAAATTTTCCAAATGATAATTTCTTTTTAAAGATCCGCAGTAATGTAATGTGATGATGTAATCATTTGCTGATCCCATCAACTTTGTTATATGTCTCCTCTTTCTCTTTCTCATTCTCTTTTAGATCGTTTGAAATACCTCTCTCAGCTTCTCACTATAATTAACTAACTTATCCAGATGATTGTGTAAGTAGTTTAACGAGGTATTCTAGTCTAGAAATTTAAAAAAATCGATTTTTTTTATATTTTCAAAGTTTAACTATTCATGAATATGTGTACAAGTGGATTTTTCAAAATTCACCTTTTTTTCGGAGATATAGGTATTTTTCTGACCCGGCATCCAAGCTGGTTCGGCCGGAACGCGAAACTTTTCGGAACGATACCCACGATTTATCAGGTTCTACTAGACCGATTTACTTGAAATTTTTATAAAGTCTTCTTTATAGGCTTGTCTATGGTTGGAACTAGCCCCATTCCCAAATTTTTATTTTTATTATTTTTAAAAAATTCGAAATAGTCAGAAAAAATGATCCAACCTTTTTTTTAGGCAGTCGCCATTTTGTGAAAATTTGTTTCCCTTTTTTCCGTAGTTCCGCTCATTGCGACATTATTCTAGATTAATAATCTTTTTTTCTTTTTGGTTTTAGATTACTAGGAGGGTTGAAATCATGGGTATGATCACATGGAAATTTTTAGAGACCCCCACGGCGTCAGCTCATAATTTTTGAATTTTTTTACATTTTTTAGTTTTTAATTTTTTTCTCCACTCTTCTAAAATTAACAAATAACTAATAAAAAAATTTATAGTAAAAATATTAATAGCCTTTTTTTACGACGCTTTAAAAATTACCTGAAATTCATGTTTCTAGACTAGAATACCCCCTTAACTTAGTACTCGTATTTGCTCTTAGAATGATAAAGCTTGTCAGCTTGTTTTACACAATTCCTTCATAATTTGGTGTTTTATAGTTACCACGGAAAACTTCAAGTATCAACACTAAAATTATACAAGCTTCACTTTCCGGAACAGCCAGAATAGTCAGAACATTGATAAAATTTGTATTTTTTATAAATCGTCGTATTTGAAAACCAAACGTTTCCATAGCAAACTTTGGAAACTTTCAACAAATGTAATTAAAACACTATCCTTCCGCATCATCCGCCTTAAAAATTATTTTTTTCATTCCCAACTTGGTCAATCATTAAATCAAATAGTTCATTTTGAGAAACTAACTTTTGTGTAGAAGTGGTTTGCTGCCATTTACTTCCATTGCGTAAAACTGGACATTTAGTAGATTTAGATATCTAAACGTCTGTTTTTTTATTTTTATAAATTTCTCATATATTTATTTATTTATTTTGTTGCAGCACACTCTACAAGTGCAATATTATGGGTCCGTTCTGTGAACTTAGCCATTCTTCCAGTAATAATTAATATCATTTTGCATGGACTATACATATACAACGTCTTCTTCTTCGCATTCAGTCTCTTATTAATGCGCGTTTATGAAGTCAAACAGTCGAGTGAAGAAAATTTATTTCCTTGAGCGCTTATCGCTTAAATCTAATGATGTCACTGGGTAAAAGAAAGTATTGCGCGCTTTCAGCTTAAAAATGGAAGAAGAAGCACTACGAAATAAAGAATAGCAAGAAAAATAACTGATCTTATCAGCAGCACTCTTCAAAAGTATGCAGCGAGTGGCATAAATGGCCAGAGTTCAGCAGCGCAAATATATTTGTTTTTACCTGCGAGAAGCTTCGTCGCCGCAAAGACTGCATGCAACGGCTTGGTTGTCGATTTAAATTCCATCCATAAATTTCTAATAGAAAACCCAGCTGTTGTAGTGCGGTTGCGAAACCAAAAGTATGCATAGCGCAACACACACATAGCCACACGAGGACGTTAATGTGTGGGTGCACGCCTATTGCGCCCACGATTTGGGGCGTGAAAAGTGACAAGATCTCTTATCTGTAATTGCTTTCCGCAGTCGTTGTTGTTGACTGAGGGATTTTACTTTCCTTCAACTACAAGAACCCATACTTGCAACTGATATTTGTGTGTGTGTGTGTGTGCAACTGCATAGAACTACCGCTCAAGTGCCTCGGCTAATGCGCGCTTATCGACTTGACTACACGCGCTGCCACCCCCGGCCGCATGCAACTTTTGATATTCAGAATGCAGTTACTTTTGCATACAATCATTTTTTTCTGTATTTTTACATTTCTACACATTTATTTGTGCGTGTGTGGGTTTCTCAAGGAAATTGTTGCTTACATGACCTAATTTTCAAATTCACTGCATTTGAAGGGGCCGCAAGAAACGTGCTGACACCGTGCTACACCGGTGAGAGTTGAGCCAAAGCGTGCAGAACATGAGAAGCCTCACACACACACATACATACATGCACACATATATGCGTAAGATATATCTGAAATGCACGCCTTGAACGACAAATTTCCGCAAATTATCTAAAAATGTAAGACTATCTCACACACACACTCTCGCATACTCATACACTCACTTCCTCACACACAAATACACACGCAGTGTGCACGCTACCACAGTGTTGGAGGTGTAGTGATTCGTCTTGAACACGTGTTATAAATGTCATACTAACTAGGTGGCATTTGTTGTTGCAGTGCGAATGTTACATTCCATCAGTGAATGTGTACTTCTTCGTCGTCGGTGTCAATTGGAAAATCAAGAAAATATGCTGCGGGCTAAGCATCCATTTCAACTACATAGAAAGCTTTTCAAAAGTGTTTATCAACACACAAATCTTGCAGCGAACGGAACGAACATGTGCCACTCGAGTCAAGCAAGTTCACACAACTCAAGAGGGGAGCTTTCGGATCTCAGATTTAATACGAGTATTTAATATTAAGAAAATATGAAAATAATCTGTGTAGCTCTCCAAATCATTGCGAGTATTGACGTAGAGGGTTCCCAATCACTGAATGGTTTTGTTCTTACTTTACGAGCATTACTGTTCTAAATTGAGTAGATATGGTTAAGAGCTACTCAAGACTGGAATTAAAACAACTTATGGCATATGTATACTCTATAACTATAATATTAGCTGTCAACCGAAGACAAGCGATTTGAGTAGAAGACTGTCAGCTCTACAAACTTTGATTCAAAAAACCAGAAAAGACGTTAACTTCGGCTACACGAAAGCACCTTCGCAGCTGCGGTGGCAGGACGTATTCAAAGGGCTTTGGAGATTCTGAGCATGTAGTATTTTATTGTACTTGCTTTTTAAGTACAAGGAAAAAACTTAAAACTACACTCGATGAACTCGAACTAGAAAGCTGGCAGCGAAGCAGCAGCCTCAATCATTTTAAAACTGAGGCATATAGATCAGACTAGGCGTCAGTCAGTCCATGCCATAGATGATACCTAAATGTCTTAGCACTCCCGTGAAACAATACTTAATCAGGTGGTTTCGTGGGAGAGTCTGCAGTTGGGAGTAGGTCAGGTTTAGCGGATTGAAGATCCGCACTCCAACTTTTGAAAACAAAACGCATTCGTAAGTGCATTTCACAAGAGCATGATCTAAAGAATGTGTACGAATATTGCAGAAATTCTTTAGCAAAGGCTTAAATGTCAAATTTCGTCGATATGTCTTGTCAAATAAAGAAGTTTTACCTACAAGGACATGGTTTCGATAGGTCAGTTTGTATTTCAGCTATATGCTATAGTGGTTTGATATTGACGATTTCGACATAAGCGCAGCTTCTTGGTGAGACAGATAGACAAACATGCCTAAGACGGCTAGGATCGCCACTCTGATCGTCTGTGTACCATATGTATATACCTTATAGGGTCTCCAACGTTTCCTTCTGAGTGTTACAAACTATGTGGTAAAGTTAATGTAACCAGTTCTGAGCATAATGAGACCTAACTGAGGTTTGGGATTGAAGCTTCTAGGAATTTGTTCATTATAAATACAATTTCGCTTCTATCAAGCCCACAATTATTCTGAGGATATTTATATATAGAAGCTATCTCCACAATTTATTATTATTATTATTATTATTTTATTTTATTTTATTTATTTTTTTTTGAAAATATCATGGTGTTCGAATAGCCACTAAGATAAACAATTATGACCTCCGTAAGTCTTTAAAATTTCGAGGGAAAGATATTGAGGAGAGAACAGTCCCGAGTTCTTTTTTCTGAAGAACTCAACATCAAACGAAAAATAGCCACCACCATAACTTTACCTAGATTATCAAGGTAATGGAAATATTTTAGGAATTTAGTTAAAACGATTCAACAAATCTCAAACCGTGGAATCAAAAATCCTTTTTGTTTCAAGAGTTATAACAGTTAAGCTTCCAAAAATTACACGATCTCTTCAGCTAAGATAAAGTACGGCGTCTCAACGAAATCTCGCAATGTATATATAGTCTTACGTCAATTTTTTACTTATAAAATGATTTTAGAATTAAAAAAGATAAGCAAGAATGATGAGCAGTTCAGATCACAGCTCTTGCAAAGGGAGATCCAAGTAGAGGTACTTTTTTCAAAAATATTGTTTGGCATTTCATAATGGAAAGACTTTAACAACGTTTCCAAATCCGCTCCGCTCAACTTATGGTCAACATAATCGACCTAATGAGCGTACTAATCGTAACAGCATCACTCATCTTGAGACGCACCATTATTCGAATAAACCACATCCAGCACGCAGTCGAAATGCTCGAACAAGTCATCGAAAATTGAACACAACGAATAGACCATCTGAGACGAAGCAGCGGCCAACATTTGAAAGAGATAAATAAATTCCAAAGGAAGTTCTTTCGAACGATACTAAACACTCCCCATTAAATTTGAAGTTTCTGTGTTTCTTTTTTGGGGGAAAAAGTAGGGATCCTCGAAATGGATCACCCTTTATATGAACATTTTTTTTTTATTTTATTTTATATTAAATTGAGTAACTTTACCACAATGAAATTGTTTCATGCAGTGGTTCTCTAACAATACCAAAATGTCCTGATTACCTCAACGCTCCTACATATGGTATATGGCTTTTCCAAATTACTGAAGATATTTTGAGACAAATAATAAAATTTTTTTTATTTATTTTGTTCGATTTCGAATTACATACTTATAGATGAGATCATTCAGCAAAGATATCGAAATTATTTGAATTTACTAGAACTTTCATGATCAAAACTAAAACTTTAAAGTCAAACCCCAAATCAAGCAATAACGAGTTATGTGCTTCTGTTTTTCAACCAAAACTTTTCGCTTTGTGTATCCACACACACACACACACACACACACACACACCTTGACACAGCGCTGCTCGTTGACTCACTTGTAGCCGAAGGCCTCCACGTCATTTCGACTTGTGATTTCTAAATGCGACTTGCATTTTTGATTGCAACTGCCAATAGCGCTTTAAGCGCAATCACACACACACACGCACATTTCTAAATAAATAAATCAAAGTTGAGTATTGTAAAATGCAATATTAATATCTATTCATTGCGCTTAAACACTTGAAATATCTGAAAAAAATTATATATTTTATTATATACGTTATATTCGCAGAGTTCATTATTTTTTTATAAATCACTTGCGGTTACACATTTTTATAAAAATATGTCGCCATTTACCGCAACCCACCGCCTAACGCCGTCTAACTGCACAGACGTACACACACACACACACACATACACGCTGGCACACGAACTCAAGTGCTCGCTTGGCGGCGGTAATTTTTTCATGTTATTAGCGATTTATGCGTGAACTATTTTCAAAGCCCGTTTTAATTAATCAAATGCTGGTCATTTTGTTTGCTTTCATACCGCGCGCCGGATGCTGGATTGTGTTTGGCTTTTGAGCCATTTTTTCCACAACAATATTCCATGTTTATGCCATTGGATGCGCCATTTGCCCACACCAATAACTCAATCAGCTCGTCGCGATTGTTAGACATTTGTAATGAATCAATTTTGAAAATTATGCAAATAGAATTAGCAGCAATTGACGAGCGGGGGGTGTGAGAGTAGGCTAATCCAACACTCTTCAAAACTAATCAAGTTGAAGTCGTTGTAGTTATTTTTAATTTGATTAATTTCATTTAGGTAGCCTTCCATTATTATTAAATTTAAAAATTTTGTCAAAAGTGGATTAATCGGAGGTGATTTGTTATATCGATTCGTCTGACATAATATTTTAATGAGCTCTTGATATTGGTACAAGCTAAGCGATAAGCATCTGAAAAATAAGTCCAAAGCCACGCCTTGAGCTTTTAATTAGAAAATTGAATCGAAGAAAATAATGTCATATAACTATCTGGATATAAACCTCCTGGTAAGGGTACAAAAAATGTGAAATATAATAAATTTGACTCGATCTGTTTAATCAGTAAAAATATATTTCCCTATATACATACATATGTATGATTTCAATTCTTCTCGAAGCTGTAAAATGGTGGAAGATGTTAAGTATGCACATTTTGGTGAACAAAACAACGCAACTCTTCATTTGACTCCACTTTTAACACTGAAGACAATGTATAGCTAACCAGCCAACTGCCGTCCAATAGCTGTATTAAAAAGCTTACACAAAGTATATTCCTTCAATTTAAATATTCATGAGCAACCACCTTCAAAAGCTTAAAGCTCCAAAGCACGATTTGTTTAGCAGAGACCTAAACATATTCAGAACGAAAGCTCTAATGTAATAGATTTGAAATAATGGTCTAAAAAAGCTCTCAAAGTTCAACGTGTTAATGTTTATGATATAAAAAAATGTTCTTGTTCCCTTTTTGGAATGTACATTTTAGAACAACTTACATTTCCGCCTTCTTTTTTCTTTAACATTCTCCGCTTATTATTACGGTATTTTAATGTTGCCGATTGTTAAGTATGTGAACAAAACTATTCGAAAATACTTGAAAATTTACCAGCTTCCACTTGCAAAATAACGTTTTAGTATTAACCCTGGTATTGAACGGTTTTTTCGGCAACGCAGCAGCGGTTTAAAGAAACAAAACCTTAGCTACATAAGGCCAGAAGCGGAAAAATTTTTTGGTAAAGTATAGACTTTGGGAGTCTGCATGAATGTTAGTTAAATCGAAAGGGATGGGAGAGCAACGATGGAAGCAGAGCTTCTCAATTATTTTCTCCAAAACTTCAAACATATATATATCCAACGATTGTTAAAAACTAAACCTTTTGCTCCTAAAGTCCTCTCTCGACGAACAAAGACCAAATCCTACTAGTCACTCAACATCCCCGTCCCGCTATATGGTGCAGAGACATGCACGATGAGTTCATCTGATGAATCGACAATATGAATTTTCGAGAGGAAGGTTCTACGGTTCAGTCCTTTGCGCATTGGCAACGACGAATACCGCTGTCGATGGAACGATGAGCTGTACGAGATATACGACGACACTGATATAGATCAGCGAATTAAGAGACAGCGTCTATGCTGGCTAGGTCATGCGTCCGAATGGATGAAAGCACTCCAGCGCTGAAAGTATTCGATGGAGCACCCGTTGATGGAAGCAGAGGAAGACGAAGAAGAAGACCTCCACTCCGTTGGAAAAACCAAATAGAGTAGGTCCTGGCTACACTTGGAATCTTTAGTTCGCGCGAAAAATGAAGAAGGACTGACGCGCTGTTGTATAGTATACTCGGCTACAACCGTGTAAGCGGTGTCTATGCCAATAAAGAAGAAGAAGAAACCCTTTCTGTTCACGCACTTGAAAAATACCGAACGCTATCAACTAAATTCCCCGAAAAGTGAAACTTTTCAATAAATAATTTTATGATTTTCTATTTTGCCTAGTCAGCCATTAGGCAGTGTCTATGTGAGCATGCTCCCTTCTCAGCCCCCTAGTTGTGTTTTAATTAAACTACTTTATGCGTCTCAGTCTGGCGATGCAAGTAAACGAACTATTTTTGTTATGTTGGTCTTAAAGCGGTACTTTACTGCTTGTTTGGCAGAATTCATTACTTCCAAGCACTTTCCACTAACTTATTAAGTAAACAGTAAAGTGCTACTAGCAGCAGCGCAAAAAGTTCGTCGACAGCGAATTCAGACGCAAGTGCAAACACAGCAATTTCAAAAGCGCTAACTGTAATTCTTGCGAATTTTAAAAGTTCTGTATCGGTGGTTGGGGAAAGCAGTGTGAAAATCATAAACCCGCAACAATCATTAGAATTTCACTCTGCATAATGCAAAATACATTTTCTTCAAGTAAATATCCATTACTTTTCGGTGTTAGAAAACTATTGCTTTAATTAGTGTGTAATGTGTAGTTGCGTCGCTAGTAAAATTTCTTGGAGATAAAAACTTGCTGATTTTTGAATAATTCGCCTAGGAAAATATTGTTGAGTTTCATTGTCATATAAAATAATATTTAAAAATGTCATTATTCAATGATTCGATCGTGATAGATTCTAAACTCGCGCACCACCCTCTTGCACAGAGCTTTGGCATACCCAAAAATTCATGCACAATGCGTTCATATGACATGTCATTCAATCGTTAAAGTGTCGATTATCTGAACCACCCCTATTTTTATACTCTTGCAACGAGTTGCTACAGGTTATTATTGTTCACCTAACGGTTGCACGTATCACCTAAAACTAATCGAGATCGATATAGGGTTATATACAAATGATCAGGATGACGAGAAAAGTTAAAATCCGATTGACTCTCTATCCGTCCGTCCGTCCATACGTGCAAGCTTTATAGAGACAGGAAAGAAAATTGGACTATGGCCGTGGCACCGCCTACTTTTTGGTGAAATCTCATATCTCGGGAACCGACTGACCGATTTCGACAAAATTTGGTACGTGAAATTATTTTCATATTCCTATGTCACTCTGTGAAAATGAGTGAAATCGAACAATAACCACGCCAACTTTTCATACAGCACAATTTCAAATTACAATTGCTCGCTCAGTTTTCAGTACAGAAATCAAGAAACGGTTAATATAACGGAATAAAACTTTGCACGAATAATATCTTTAATGTGTGCCTCCTTATGACCAAAAATTGTGTAAATCCAATAAAAACTGTTCAAGCCCTTAGGTACCGAACATTTGGACCCCAGTACCTATAGTTGACTTTTGACTTAAAATATCGCTTAATTTGTGAGATGTATAACTGAAATTAAGAGATAACCATTCTCTAATAATGTGATATCTGTATGTCAAAAGTGGGTTGAATCGGACCAATACTTCCATTTGCCCACATATACCTAATATAAAGATTTTCGAACTTCCGGGTGACTTTGTGCCGGATATATCGGCCAATATTCCAATCCCAATGAAAATAAGAGCGCGTTTTTTACTCATAACAGTATAACTTTGTGCCTAAATTAGAAAAATTTGAGCGAAAACTTGGCCTTTACTCTATATTATTGATTTTACACCTTAAAGTATTACCCTAGCTTTGATTTTGTAAGTTGCAAGAGTATAACATGTTCGGTTGCACCCGAACTTAACCCTTCCGTACTTGTTTGTTTATTATAGCATCATTAGCTCCACAATCCAATACGAGTCTTCGCTTGCTGCAATTTAACTCCACAATTATTCAACGTCCTGGTCCACACCATCAATCCATCCAAGTATTGGTCTGTCTCTACTTCTATTATTTCTGCATCTGCCCAGAAGAATTTGCGTAGGAGGATAGTTTATTTTAATTGTTGTTGCAATTTCGGTGTGTTTATACAAAGTCTGTAGCTTGTAGTAATACTGCTTCTTCCATAAGTCATCATCGCATATAGCTTTAAAAATTCTCGCAACTCTTTTCGTTCAAACACTTGTTGCTTATTTTCTTCAGTTCGACATAACGTCTACGCTTGGCTGCCTTATGTATGTTGCTATAGAAGCAATTATTGCCTGGTAGATTGAAATTTTCAAGATACGAGGGCTGCTATATATATTTCTGGATTAATAATGAAAATAGGCACATTTATCAACGAAAATGGTTTTTTTTTCTTGGAAAACCCACACGGTCGATTACTGTTTTGTTTCGGGCTCATACGCATAGATCCATGATTCGTCACCTGTGACGATCTTATAAACGTCTTTTGAAGCACCGCGATCGTATTTTTTCAGCATTTCTTTACACCAATCCACACGAGCCTTTTTTTGAGCGATTGTCAAATTGTGCGGGATCCAAAAAGAACAAACCTTTTTACGGCCAGGTGTTCATGCAATATCGAATGTATGCTGGTGGGAGAAATGCATAGGCATGCCTCTATCTGAAGGTATGTTACATGACGGTCTTGCATTATCAGTTCACGTACGGCATCGATGTTTTCTGGCACAACGGCTGTTTTTGGACGACCTTCACGGAATTCGTCTTTGGGCGAGCATCGGCCACGATTGAATTCGTTGTACCAGTTTTTCACAGTGCTATAGGATGGTGCTTCATAGCCATACAAAGATTTTAGTTCATCGATGCACTCTTGTCGTGATAATCCACGTCGAAAGTTCTGAAAAATGATCGCACGAAAATGTTCACGAGTTAATTCCATTTTTTGGCCGAGATGAATTTTTTAATTCCCTGTAAATAAAACAATTCACGATTAACTGACAAAACGTTCTGAGTGATGTTATGCTAAAAAATGTCAAACTTTCCAATGGAAATGTCAGATTGCACCTGGCAACACTTAGTTTTGCCTAGTCCAGAAATATATATAGCAACCTATGTATTTTCTTTATATTGTTTATATTTACAGCACTTAAACTCGTCAACTACTTCAAAGTTATGCTCGCCAATGTTTGAGTTTTCTCCGATACCGTTCTACACTGATTTTGCCGTTGAAGATATCGGAACTTTCGTCTATTCTTCATTTATTTTAAACCAATATTTTTTTAAACATTTTCTTTTTGTATAAACGCAGTTTCGAAATTGTCTATAGATGTCTCAAAAATGTCTATATCGTCACTTTTTACAGGCCGCTTTTTGAAGTAAATTTACTATGTATAGGGTTTCCATACAAGAATGTACTTGTATGGATATAGCGGAATTGTACAAGAATTTTTTCAAACCCGGAAGCTTGCTATTGGCTGACGAGCGGGGAAAGGCAGCATCGTACGCATAAAAGTCGAATAAATGAACGGAAACTAACACCATTTTAAGGTGCTTTGAAAATACATTATAAAACACCTTTAAAAATCATCAGCTAGTATTAAAGGGTCTATAACAACTATGCCAATTAAAACATAAGTTTCTCACGCTCAAAACTCGCTTACTGAATTGAATATACATTTCAATAGATCAACGAATCTGCAAGATAAAACCGTCAATGGTTTCAGATAAGCCAATTCTTTAGATCTATCAACAAATTTTTGATTATTATGAAATAAGTTGACATATAATTGTCTGCTCACGAATATTTCATTTAAGAAGAAACTTATTTCTATTGGACTCAAATTGAGGTTTCAAAAGTTATTGCTTTCATGAGATCTATGAAACGTGCTTGTTGAGCTACCAAGCTTTTTTGATAGCTTCGAATCGCGAAATAAACAACGAAGATATATATTTACAAAATATTTATTAATATAAATATATATAAAACAACGAAGAGAAAGTTACGTGGCTGGTGGTTTACCAGGTGATTGCGAATATAAGAAACGAACTACAAACTAATGCGTGCGCGGGTATCGAATGTAAAAAGCGAAGTAAAGCTATGATGCTAGGCTTAGGCAAAGCTAAGCTTAATTGTTCTTACATGTATGTATGTATAAAAATATTAAAGGATAAAGGGAAACGAAGAATTAGAATAACGAGTAATGATGTGGTGGATATGCAAAATAAGAGTTACCAGATAACAATCAATATTAAATATTTACAATGTTTTCTCACCACAGTTGGTGGAATATATGTGCGCGTATAAATTTAGTATACTTAAGTATAAATAATAACTTAAGATTAATGGTAGTTCCATTGTGAAAGGAGCTGCTCCGAACATCCTCCACCCGTTGAAAGGTCTAACTTTCAAAAGAATCATTGACAGGTAAAACGCACAGTTTGTTGATGGCTCGACGCGTCATCCCGGTGGACGTACGAAGAACGGCTACTCTTGCGACCCCGTCTGTTCCAGCGACAACTTCTGTAACACGAGCCAAGGGCCATTTAAGAGGTGCTGAATTTTCGTCTTTGATGCATACGATGTCATTGACTTCAATGTTTGGGTGTGGTTTACGCCACTTCGCTCGTTGTTGTAGAATAGTAAGATATTCTTCACTCCATCGCTTCCAAAATATCTGTTGTATGTAGGTAACCTGCTGCCAGCGATCTAAACGATTGCAGTTTAGATGCGTGAGGTTCGGCTCAGGAATAGCGATAAGAGGACCACCAATAAGAAAATGTCCGGGCGTCAGTACATCGAGATCTTCTGGATTTTCTGAAAGTGGCACAAGAGGTCTTGAATTAATTACTGCTGAGATTTGACATACTAAAGTACGTAATTCTTCAAAACCGAGAAGTGATGAACCAACAGAGCGATAGAAGTGCCTTTTTGCCATTTTTACTGCTGCCTCCCACAGACCACCAAAATGTGGTGATCGAGGAGGTATAAAACGCCAATCTATCCCATTATTAAGGCAGTAAGCGTGAACTTGTTTGCGATGATTTTCACTAAGAAATAGATCGCGTAAATCCTTCAGCTCGTTCTTGGCGCCAACAAAATTTGTAGCATTGTCTGACCAAATGCATCTTGGTGTGCCACGAGTAGCTATAAAGCGCTTAAGTGCATGAAGAAAAGAGCCAGTTGAAAGATCTTTCACCAATTCCATCCACACAGCTTTTGTGGCGAAGCAAATGAATACGCTAACATAGCATTTTTGAGGTGCTTTCATACGCGTATCGGGTTTGAAGTAAAATGGTCCACAGTAGTCTATGCCCGTAACGATAAAGGGCCGTGATACATGGATGCGTTCTTTAGGCAAGTCAGCCATGATGTGCTCAACGAGGCGAGGTTTCGATCTGCAACAAATGATACATTTTCGTAGAACACTCGCAATAGTTTTTCTTCCACCTATAGGCCAAAATTGCATACGAATGGAGGCAAGTAGAGACTGAGGACCGGCGTGGTGATACTTTCGATGAAAATGAGTGATTATTGACGACGTCAGTGGGTGATCCTTCGGTAAAATCATTGGATGACGTGCTTCGAAGTCTAATGTTGAGTTCTTTAAACGACCTCCAACTCGTATAATTCCAAAATCATCCAAAAATGGCGATAACGAAGCGATTTTACTTGATGTGTGTACAAAGTTGTTCTTCTTCAGGGCGACGATTTCTGACCACAACTGCGCTCTTTGGACTAGGCGTATGAGAAATTGAGTCCCACGATGGATATCTGTAGTTGTGAGCTGTGATCTTTTCGATTTTATAAATTTGTATATGTATCCAAAGATACGCTGCATTGTTCCGAACGAGTTGATATATTTGAAAGAAAAAGTTATATCGGGTCTATCAGATGAGATATGCAAAACCTTTTGACGAGTTTCTGGTAGAGATATATGAGATGCGCATGGTTGAGGCCACGAAGATTCGACGTTTTCCAAAAATTGTGGCCCATACGTCCAAAGCCTTGATTTTAGGAGCTCCTTTGGTGTAGCGCCCTTTGATAGGATGTCAGCTGGATTCATGGAGGTGGGAACGTAACGCCACTGCATGCCTTCAGTTAGTTGTTGTATAGCACAAATCCGGTTGGCAACAAATACGTTAAACTTTGAGGGTTCCTCTCGAAGCCATGAGAGAACCACTGACGAATCCGACCAGCAATGATAAGAACAATTAAATATATTCATTGTTCTTAATTCAGATAATAATTGCGCCAGTAACGCGGCCACACAAAGCTCTAATTTGGGCACAGTCAGCGTTTTCAGAGGAGCGACTCGAGCCTTGGAGCACAACAAGTGGACTTTAATGTCATCATCCTTAACTGAGCGAACGTAAACACAAGCGCCGTATGCCTCCAGGCTGGCATCACAAAATGCATGTATTTGAACAGTAGCGCCAGGCTGAAGAACATAGCGCGGAAATGATGTGTGTTCAAGATCAACAAAATCGTTACAAAATGCTAACCATGCTGTGCATATGGAAAGTGGTAAACTTTCGTCCCAATCGAGCTTGTCTCTCCACATCCTTTGCAACAGTATTTTAGCTCTAGTAAGTGTGGGACCAATCAGACCTAATGGGTCGTAGAAACGTGCTATGGTAGACAATACGGAACGCTTGGAACATTTTTCCGATGTTAGCTGAGGTTTATATTTAAACAAAAAGACATCCTTCGATGGATTCCAAACCAGTCCGAGAGTTTTGACAATATCGCTGGATTCATCGAAACTAAGAAGACTTTCTCTATCAGCAACAGGAATTTCGCTGAGAACATCTGAGTTGTTAGAACACCACTTTCTTAACTGAAAACGACCTTTAGAAAGTAGGTTTGTAGTTTGTTGCCTGATTTGTTGTACTTCCTCCACTGAACTTCCTCCAGAGATAAGATCGTCTACATAGAAATCGCGAAGAACGATTTCTGAACCAAGTGGATAAGATGAGGATTCATCTAATGCTAGCTGATGCATAGTCCGTATAGCCAAGAACGCAGCAGGCTTGGTGCCGTATGTGACCGTATCTAACTTGTATATACGTAGTTTTTCTTCTGGGGAATCTCGCCATAGTATGCACTGAAGCATATTATCAGGAGGTGTTACGCGAACACATCGATACATCTTGCAAATGTCCCCAGTGATTGCAATTGGAAAGGTACGAAAACGAACGAGAATATTGAAAAGCTTGGGTTGAATGGTAGGACCAGTCATAAGTACGTCATTTAGTGACAACCCTGAAGTTGTAGCCGCAGAACCGTCAAAAACAACTCGCAACTTCGTTGACGTACTGTCATCCTTAATAACGCAATGATGAGGTAGAAAGTACCTGCACTTAGAAATCATTCTTTCAGAAACTAACGACATATGACCAAGGTGCTCATATTCCTTCATAAATGAGCTATATTTCGCCTTTAAATTAGGATTTCTACTAAGTTTGCGTTCAATATTCTCGAATCTGCGTCTAGCAGCTAAATATGAATCTCCAAGTGAGTCCAAGCTGCACTTAATAGGTAAGCGAACCGAATATTCGCCCGTTGATAAACGTAAATAATTATTTTTGAAATGATCCTCACACTCGAGGTCTTCTTTAGAAGTTTTGGTAATTGGTTCATGAACATGTTCAATTTCCCAAAAGCGGCGAACTAATTTGTCTAACTGGATATCGTTATCAATTCCACTAGATGATCTTTTGCTTACAATAAATGTCGATAGTTGAGGGTTTTGTTGCCAACCACCAGATAAAACCCATCCCAATCGAGTTTTTTGAAGAATGGGTAACCCAGGTGCCAACTTTATCTGCCCCACACAAATGAGTTCGAAGAAAAGTCCTGCTCCGATGAGCATATCGATGCGTTGTGGTATATTGAAAGCAGGATCGGCTAGTTGGATATTCGAAGGAACATTCCAATCATCGGTCATGACTGAAGTTCCCGGTTGATTATCAGTAATCGTTTGAGCGACAAGAGCAGTAATGTTTGTTGAGTAATCTGAAGTCCGCGACTTTAGTACGAGATTAACTGAGTAGCCATCTGTTGGAAAATTTGCATCCCCAATTCCAGAAACCGAAGCGAAGGATTTAGATTTAGGCAGTTGAAGTTGGTTTGCGAAGCGACTTGTGACGAAGTGAATCTGTGAGCCAGAGTCCAAAAGTGAGCGACAAGGTACGAAAGTTCCGGCACGATTCTTTACTAAAACGATTGCAGTAGCTAAAAGCACAACATCAGATGGAGATCGGGAAGCAGAGATGTAAGGCTGCGTTGGCAGCGTTGCAGTCATGGCATTAGCTTGGACAGAGTTCGATATTAATGGTAAATCGTTACTATTAGCTGATGGTAAACGATTAAAATGTAAAAGTGTTTGATGCTTTGAATGACATTTTCGACAAGAACTAGATTTGCAATCTCGCAACTGATGGCCTTTCTTTAAACAGTTAAGACATAGTAAAAGTTTCTTAACTTCTTTCTGACGAATATTAGGCGAAAGATTCAAAAACCGTTGGCAATTATTAATCAAATGATCAGCATTTCCATAAAATACACAAATACCCAGTAAGCTATTTGAAGCAACAAACGATTTTCTTTGATGTGTACTCACGGTTTTTCCGATTTTACCAAATGTTTCAGCTTGTGTTTGTAATGCATGCTCCACATTCTCGAGGGTACGACATCGATGTTCTAAAAATGCAGCTAATGATTCCCACGATGGTAACTCATTTATTGACCAGCTTTCTTCCCATTTTGCTTGAGTTACTTTGTCCAACTTTTGAGTTAAAAACTGTACCATTATGCAGTCCGCTACTTGCTCTTTGGAACCAAGTGACTGCAACGCACATATATGCGAGTTGACCTTGTCTGACAACGCTCGCAGCTTGCCAACACTACCATCTGCTTTGTCCATCCCGAAAATCTCCCTGATATGTGCCTGAAAAATAAGACGTTTATTATCAAATCGTTTAATGAGGAGATCTAATGCGATTTTATAATTAGCCTCATTTATTTCCAACGATCGTATGGTGTCAAGAGCAGCACCACTCAAGCAGGAACGCAAATGTTGCAATTTGTCCACATCGCTTAGGTCGCTGTCCTTATCGATGACTGATGTGAACATCGAATAGAAATTTGTCCACTCTGTATAGGATCCACTGAATTTAGGCAACGTTAATTGAGGTAAACGAGAACGATTAGTATTCACTATAATAGGCTGGAATTCATTGCTGTTCATCTTGAATGTGGAACAATGTTGAGAAGCGCTACGCTTTCCAAATTCTCGTTGTAAAGTAGCCTTCAACTGAACCAAATTCGTATCAAATTGGATAAGTAAATCACTTCCAATAGATTCAAAGTCATGCTCTTCCAAACTTGTGTGCGCAGCTAAGAAGTTTGATTTCAGTTCGTTAACTGAGTCAATTATTGCCGATAAAGCATATTCGTCCATGCTTTGCAGCCGCTCCGAGTCCATATCAGCACTTATGCATTCAAGGCGCTTATACATGGCCTGTGTTCTCAACTTCAAAAATGTCACCCTGCCCATTGGCGAATGCTGACTTATGGGACTCTCATTTGCAGGAATGTCTCCAGCTGGAGTACCACCGATTGATTGGTTTAACGACATATCCAAAAAATGTAACTAATTAAAAATTTAACGAGGTTAGGTGATCAGCGCGGTAATGTATAGCGGATAACCGTACTGAACCGTTGAAGAAATTAGCGGCCCCCGATAAACGGTGCTTACGGTTTTGAGTAACGTTAGAAATATTTTCGCCTAAATATCCAAATTTACCGTAGTAGTGCTTTCTAGAAATCACGCCACTAATTTGTCACAAATCAAAGTGGTTTTAAACCACGAGTTTATTTATCGATTGTTCAATGTAAAATATGTCCACTAATGTTCCACTAGCACGGTGGCGCACGAACTAATAGTTTGATAGTTAATGTTAAGTATAATTATATCACCAATAAACACACACAGCGATCACGTCGGGGTCACCAAAATGTTGAGCTACCAAGCTTTTTTGATAGCTTCGAATCGCGAAATAAACAACGAAGATATATATTTACAAAATATTTATTAATATAAATATATATAAAACAACGAAGAGAAAGTTACGTGGCTAGTGGTTTACCAGGTGATTGCGAATATAAGAAACGAACTACAAACTAATGCGTGCGCGGGTATCGAATGTAAAAAGCGAAGTAAAGCTATGATGCTAGGCTTAGGCAAAGCTAAGCTTAATTGTTCTTACATGTATGTATGTATAAAAATATTAAAGGATAAAGGGAAACGAAGAATTAGAATAACGAGTAATGATGTGGTGGATATGCAAAATAAGAGTTACCAGATAACAATTAATATTAAATATTAAATATTTACAATGTTTTCTCACCACAGTTGGTGGAATATATGTGCGCGTATAAATTTAGTATACTTAAGTATAAATAATAACTTAAGATTAATGGTAGTTCCATTGTGAAAGGAGCTGCTCCGAACAGTGCTAAAAATTAAATCCTTTGGATATGCCTTAACATCATTTACTTGTAAAATTTATATCAAGAAATGAAGGACGAATTTAAAATTCCTAATTAAGATTTTGTAAATTTCATGCATTATTCATATGTAAAAACTTTGCATGTGACGTTCTCTCCTTGTGAGTATTTTGATACATTCACACATGTGTACATGTATGTATAAATAATGTGAGTAAAGAGTCTCAGCACACTTTTAATTACACGTTTTATGAGCTTAAAGTAAATCACTCGAATTTAATAATAATTAAACAAACATGAAGAATAACAAAGCAGTGGGGGATTACCGACCGAGCTTTTCAAATAAGGCGGGGAAGAACCGACAAGGTTCGCTTCTTTGCAAGCTATGGTCGGACGAAAGCATGCCCAACGATTGGAACCTAAGTGTGATTTGCCCAAAACACAAAAATGTGGACACAATCTACTTCCGTTATCGTGGGACAAGCCTCCTTAGCATCGCAAATAAGGTTCCATCGAACGAACTGATTGGACCTAACCAGTGTGGTTTTAGGTCTTGAAAATCTACTATCGACCAGATTCTCAACTTACTCCATATCTTGGAAAAGACTCGTAAAAAGAAGATCGATACACGCCATCTCTTCATTTAATTTAAAGCCGCCTTCGACAGCACGAACTGCCTCAATGCCGCTATGTCTGAATTTGTGTAAGCTGACGTTGAGCAAGGTTTCAGACAAGAAGACTCCCTATCGTGTGACTTCTTCAATCTATTGCTCAAGGAAATAGTAAGGAGCTGCAAAATTTACCCGATTTTCTAAAAGAATGTACAACTGCTGACGTACGCGGATGATATTAATATCACCGGCCGCAACATCAGCACTGTTAGTTCTACTTTCTCCAGACTGGGTAAGGAAGTGAGGCGTAGGAACTGGATGTGAACGTGGACAAGACAAAGTATCTCCTGTCATCAAACAAACAGTCGTCGCACTCGCGACTTGGCTCCCACGTCACTGTTGTCAGTCATAACTTTGAAGTCGTAGATAATTTCGTCCGCCTTGGAAGCAGCATCAAAACCAACAACAATGTCAGCCTAGAAATCCAACGCAGAATTCCTATTGCCGTCTGGAGCTACTTTGGACTCAATAGGCAACTGAAAAGTAAAGTCCTTTCTTGACGAACAAAGACCAAACATTATTAGTTAATCATTATTCCCGTTCTGCTACATTACGGCGTTACGAGTTTTAGAGAATTAAATTCTGTGGTCCTCTGCGCATTGGCAACGATGAGCTGTACGAGATATACCGTGACAATGACATAGTTCCGTGAGTGAACAGGCATCGCCTACGATGGCTAGTTCATGTTGTTCAGATGGAGGAGAAAAGTACTGCTTTGAAAGTATTCGATTCGGTACCCACTGGTGAAGCAGAGGAATAGAAAGTCTCCCAATCTGTTGAACAGATCAGAAGGAGATGGACTTGGCTCGAATTAGCGACAAACAGTGAAAAGAAGAAACAACGGGCGCATTGTTGTTAACTCGACTATAATCGCATAAGTGGTGTCTACATCAGTAAAGAAGATTACATACCCTCGCCCATATGTCAAAAAACAAACGCGATTTAAAAAAAAATTAACTGGAAAGGCCTTATCTGTTGTTGGCACTTTAAGATACATAAGTATGTTATACATAATGTATCTGTTCTTCTCTTCTCTTTTTTACTTTTTCGTAGCGAAAAGAGTCGTTAAAATACTCACAATCGTGTACTCAAGGGGTCGGGGTAAACTGTAAGCGCCTCCTCCTCACCTCGCTTGTGCGCTGTCGCGGCTTAATCGGTTATGCAGAGCAATGTACGAATGTGTCATTAACTTGAGATATTTCACCTTTTGTTTTGCGATACGCTGGAAAATTCATCAGGAAAGTATAAAATGAAGGCGTAAGCACTTAAGTCGCGAGCATTTCGTGGAGTCGCACGTGTGTTCGTTCAGCAGTTAAAGGAAGGAAAAACCGTAGCAATGCTGCATTTCATCCGTTTCTTTCACTTTTGAATGCGAGCAGTTATGTTTCCACAAAAATGTTTGCTTTCTTTGTTGTTGTTAAAATACCAGATGCCAACAGTTCGGCAACGTTTGCCATCGAAGAAGAGGGAAGCACAATTACCGCTTTTATTGAGTGAGCCTTTGCCGGAACCGCTTTGGTTTGGATTTTATTTATTTTGCGGCAACAAGCGAGCGGTGAACCGTACAAACAACTGCTACTTGTTGTGTTTAAAGCCAAACACAAACAATGAAATAAAAACTGTGCCATTACAAATAAGCAAAAAATAAATAAATGTTTGTGTATGTGTGTGTGTGTATATGCGCTACGAAAATGATAATGCCGTTATTGGTCGGCAATGGAATACTTAATTAAATTTAATGCACATTTATTCCTCACATTTTCAATGCAAAACATCTTAGCGGAGAATATTTAATTCGATTTGGAGCGCCGTACAGGAAGCGACAAAGTACACAAACACAAATAATAAAATAGTCGGAAAGGCAAAAGCGAGTCATTAGCTGTGTGCAGAAGAAAAAATAAACGAAGTTAAAACAACAATAATTCTAAGAACTTGATAACTTTATTGTTTTACCTCGCTGCAAAAATTAAAGGAACATTAAGCATTGCCAGTCCCTTGAGCCTGTAAATTCCTGTACAAGAGAGTATGGAATCGACTATGAAGTCTTTACTAGATGCTGGGACGAGGAAATCGTCACAAAACGCCATAACACCACACAATTTTTGTTCAACGACAAACTGAAACTTCTTCTTTATAAAATTTTGTCAAGATACCAAAACTGACGTCACCCAAAATACTTATCTATCCAAGCAGATATATTATTTTACAAATTTGTTTGAAGATTACACGATGAAGAACTTTTGTTGCGCCAGAAAACCATCCTTAAGTTCCTTGATCTGCTCCGATTACGTAGACCTGACTGCTCTGCGAACGGGTCGTTCAAAAGATTTTATTAGTCTACCTGGTATCTCTACAGTCTCGCCATCAACCCAAATAAAAACGAAGTGTTTTTTTTTTTTTACTAGAACATACAATATCCCGGTGGCATCGCTACCGCAAATGGGAGACATTCGTCTGCAACCAGCAGATAAAGTGAAATATCTACAGTTCATCCTGGATAGGAAGCCTTAAAGAGAGAGCAAAAAACGGTATCGAATGGCTTATACTGCTGTAGAGGCGCCATTGGCTCAAGATTAGGTCTCTCTCAGAAAGTGGTCCTTTGGCTCTGCGACATCGTAGCCAAGTCCAATATGTTTTTCGAAGTATTTATGTGGTGAAGCGCTCTAGAAAAGACCACACTTGCAAAGAAACCCGATAGCGTTCAACGGGTGGCGCTCATCAGCATGTGTGGTGCACTAAGATCCACTCCAACCATGACATTTAACGTCTTCGTTGGAAGGTATAGTTTATGGCTGCGAAAATTGCTATCAGACTCAGAGAATCTGGGTTTCTAAAAGATCACGTGTCTGAACACTCGGATCAATTGGATCATGGAGTCACCAAACCGAACTCTGGCGGCTTCTTCTCTGTCCATATACCGGTAAGGGTGTTGTGGGTGGAAAGAAGCTGTTAGAGGAGAGGAGCAGTGAGCTCTTTACGGATGGGTCAAAGCTTGGGGGAAGGTTGGTAGAGGGGTTGACTGTAAAGAGCTCTCTATCCACTCCAGCTTCAGATTTTCTGGCTATTGCAGTGTCTTCCAAGCCGAGGTTGCAGCCAATAAAGAAGCAGTGTAACGGAGTGTAACCCCATTCAGAGAAGGGACTATCCACTCAGATAACAGGGTGGCGAAACTAACCTGACCTAACGTAAGTGCTTCCATTAAACTCTTTCCCACAGCAGACTGTACCTACCTTAGTCGCCTAAAAATTAAATTCAAAAATATATCTTAAATAAAATTGCACAAATCTTCAACAGATTGCCGCTCTTAAAGACCGAATTTGAGTATAAACACTTAATCATTTTTGCGAAAGAGGGGAATTATGTCACAACTTACAAGCTTCAAAACAAAAATTCACAGCCATCCTCACATGTCATTGGATTCTTTTGCGCTTACTGAATATTAATGGATAGCCAAGAAGTTCTCACGTTTATCACTTCGAAATTATTGATGAATAAATATGCATATTTACACGCATCTAAACCAACATTGTTTTGGCATGTGTTTGGTAAATATGTGCGTATGTGCATATGTGTTTGCATTTCATCAGACAAACAATTTCGGAAGGAGGCCAAATGTTGTATCGTGAATATTTTATGAAGGTGGCAGCGCAGACAAAACAATAAGCGCACCCAATTACATGTACGAGGGTAGCACTCAAGAAGAGACTATGAATATTTCACACAGTTGGTTAGATTTGTAGACACGCACCGCTTCTTTGCATAATGTGTTGATGTGTGAATAAGAAAACAATCAATAAGCAATTACATACGCGCCGCAAGAAGTTGAAGAAAAAGAAATGGCTATATATCTAACCTAACTTTTTCATAGCCTTTTTTTAAATAGTGTGCATGTGTTTTGGCTGTCATTTTAAATAATCCGTTTGAGATATTAAATTAAATTTTTTATTGCCTTTTCTACTTAACATCTTACCTTCTTCTTCTTTTTTGTCCTTACACCCGTGGATCGGTCGGTTTGGGTTAAAAACCCAACACTTCGCCAGTCGCTTCTGTCCCTTGCGAGGTCACGCCAATTGCACATCCAAAGGTCTTTCCATTGGATGCGCAGGCGCCTTTGCCTCCGTTGTCTACCCATGGGTCTCGTGTCGAAGGAGCAATTCGCTGGAGCATCATTTTCCACGTTCGGTCTAACCAGGGCATTCGTTGGATTTCTATGCGGTTAACTTTATCCATGTTACTGTAGAGCTCATACAGTTCGTGGTTCCATCTTCTTCGAATTCATAGGTCACGCGGATGGTTCCAAAGATTTGCGAAGAACCGTTCTCCCAAATACTCAAGGTGCTTTCTCAACTCGGATCAGCATTGTTCATGTTTCTGCACCGAATAATAGAATATTGATGGAATTTATGGTGGCTCCAAAATATACAAGAACCTTGACTTTTTCAGTTGTATAGCTGTCAACAATGACGTTGTTTCCCAAGAAGCGAGGAGTCTCTGTACATGGCCTCCAAACACGTTGTCTGGGCCCCTTTCAACACAAAACTATTCATAGCTTCTTTTTTTAAGGTGGAAAAGGCTGCGCTCAAAGCTCTGTTGTTAATGCCTATGATATCAATATCATCTGCATAAACCAGTAGCCTTGTATTTTAAGAATAGAATAGAATATTCAAATTAGCCGCAGACGCAAGATGGATGAGGAATCACCCTATCTAAAACTTCGATTGCTATCGAATGGCACGCATTGCTCATTCCCGATTTTCCGGAGCTGTAATTGTACTCAACACCATTCCGCATAACCGTATGAGTTGCGCAGTGATACCAAATTTAGACATGACGTCGAATAGGAAGCTTCTATCAGCGCTATCGAAAGCAACTTCGAAATTGGCACAAAGTTTATGGGTGTCGATTTGTTTGTCAAGGTCTTCTCGATGATTGGACATATTGTGAAAATCAAAAGTCTATGGTGAATTTGCCAAATCTAAAGCCACACTAATAAGGTACATTCAGCTTTTTATTATTAATTCCTAATATAAAGGCATTTGTTGTTCAAGAGACATATGTCACCAGTCATTGGATTTGAGATTTTGGGAGCTCAACTGATAGTAGCAAAAGCTACGAAGTCTCGCCAGAGACTATAACCTGGTACCACGGGGAGCAGTTTGCCCTTGGAGTTTACACCAATCTGCTCATTTGGTTTGGCCCTTTGTGAAGATTAGTGATGGCAGGACATTTTGTACAATGAGGAGTTGCATTGCGGCCGGGTGCCGGACCCAGAGTACGGCAGAGGTTTTGGGTCGGCTTCGTACCCGACCAAAGCGGTTAGGGTAAAAATGGTATGAACCACTTTCTATTAAAATTACCCTCAAAATTATCTTTTTTTAGTTTTTGGAATTCTCTTTTATACTGAACATTACGTAGTCGCCTTTTTTCAATGGCTGTCAAATACAAAATAAATGACGCAGCTCGCTCAAAATTTGATCGCAATCCATAAAACACGAGGTTCAAAGCAATAATGAGCACTTAAATTTCTTTATGGAAAATTGAAAAAGAAAAAAAATATTGTAATTTTTTTGTCACGTGAAAACTCATGTCAAATTTTCAATGTGCTAGGACCACTCTACACAATAATATGTGAATGAAATGTTGACACTTCAGTTGTTTTTAGCTTGAAAACTTATGTTTTCTTAAAAATTATGAGCATCAGCTACATTTAGAGAAATTATTAGAAGATACATATATAGTTTCCCTTAATATTTAGCTTCTGAAAGGTCCTTTTTAAGAATTTAACAATAATCTGATAGCATTCCTGCGGTCCTTTTCACTTGACAGCATCTCTCCACTAAAGAAATGTCCCAATGGAACCTCTCACCTTGTTCGTCACACACAGCACCGCAATTTTCCAGAAAGAAATCCCGATAAGAACTGTTGAAGATTGTGACTCTTCTGGTGTTGGCTGATGACGATAGATTGTGCTCTAGGTGTGAACTCCCCTGTGCCTACACACATCTCTTAGCTGGATCAACGAAAAGCGAATTTGTCAGCCAAATTGAAAGTTTTGGTTTTTTATTGATTGCCCCGCTTCTGTTCATCCCATGCAAGTTGATGTATGTAATTATGATATGTTCATTATCTAGTGATCCCTTTTTAGGCGCCAAAGGCAGTCAAAGGTTAACACGTAAAACAGCTAAGTGATGTTTGATTTCCCCGCTCATGGTGATAATAAGCGGGTATATTGATGGTGCTCATGGAAGTCCGCTGTATCTTCCAGTTGATCCAGTGCGTTTGACCTGCCTAATTGTAATTTTAAGGACATATTACACCCCAAACCCTTAAATGTCATTACAAATTAATTTATTAAGACTTTGAAATATTGTGTTTTATGCTTTCGTAAAAAAATTTTGGGCAACATTCCCACAACATCATTTCCTGGCACGTTTTTCTTGATCATTCAGCTTTTCCTCAAAGCTCTCATCCTTTATCAGTTGCTGTTTTTGTGGACCTACAAATATACCCTTTTTAATATTTTCAGCGATGAGTTTGAGGAAATGTTTCTTTCAGATATACTCTACAAGGCAGGCACACACAGTTCGGCACCCATCCTATGGTATATTGGTCGAAAGCAAGTTTGGATACTGGATAGTGCATAAAACGTAAAACATATAAAACATAACATAACATTCATTCCCTGATTGCTCAATAATTTCTCTGGTTGATCAGTAAACTATTTTGTGGGGTGAATTCCCTCGTTGTGAGGAGAACTCCCGATTGAAATCTTTCAAAAATTCTATGTCGCAAAGGCACCATATCTATGTATGTTTTACGTTCTCTAGTTTGCCTTACTGTATGTGCTTGGGGCACAATAGACCTAACGTCGCGGTGCAATCCTTTTCTATTTATCTATGTACTCACAAACAAATGCCTCCAACATTGCATAAATCCGATTAAAATCAACTTGGGGAACTAACGGATACCCTAATACACAATCTTATACATATTTGCACCATATAAATGTTGAAATTAGTCACTAGGTCGATTAGTGCTAATTGCATTTGATAGTTGAAACCAAAATTATGCAGAATACATGTGATAAATGAATACCTTTACATATATATGGACGAGTAAATATAAACCTATTAACGAAATTAATTATATAATATGAGATATTTATAGCAAAATCTTCGCAAAATTATATTGCTCAGAAGATTTATTGGAAAAGCAGGAAAAAACTTTCTCAATAATTATTCCCCAAACGCCTGATATATACAAACAAACGTTTGTGAATTACATTTCGTGGCCAATCCAGTACGAACTTTTATGATGAAGCAGTTCGTCTGCTTATAAGCAGTAATTACATAACAGGTGGAAAGCTAATTGAAAGCGAAACTAAATATAAGCCTCTTAAGAAAAAAAAATGGAAAAGGAGCTTAATAACACTGTTTCAATTGCACTTTTCAGAAGCAATTAAACTGCGCAGATTTTATTTGTTTTACGAAAATGTGTGTTTGTAAATATATGTGTTTCATTGCGCTGAAGAAAACAAACAAAATGCAGCAGTGGAAATATTTTTATATATTCGAACTTCTTACAAGCCGAATTATAGACATCCCATCACTTTACCGTAAAAATAATTATACTATATAACTAAAAAAAAATTTAAAAAAAAACCTCTCAATTAATAATTTTTTATCTAAAATAAAGATATTATGTCTCTATGAAAAAGGTTAGAATTACTACTAGCGCAGCCATTGATTTTTTCCACAAACTTCGATTTCTCCAAACAAATAACATATTTTTTCCTTTAAAACGCTCATGTAAACTATTGCCTCGTTGGAAGAGTAAGCTCTTTTGGCCGAAACAACGAATTGGCGCTATCAGTTTGTTTCAACTTTCAGCTTTTTTCATCCCACACTATCCTTACATATAATAACTCATATAACTAAATATTTTTGTTCGCATGTTATCGTACAAACGCTACATCGCAAAATTTCAGCGGAATTCAATTGTCACGAAACGGCTCGTCAAATGGCGCGCTTCAAGCTTTTATGCGCCTGAGGTGCCTATAAAAGACCCATTATATTATATTTTTGGAAATGGCAATTTAGTAACAATTTCTCACAGCTCGTAAAATATCCGCGCACATTGAATAATCGGAAATCAATACAGCTGCGAGAGGGTATGCGATATATTGTGTATAAAAGCGATAAAAGCGGTAAATGCAATTTAAACAAAATAAAAATGGCATACATAAATTATACATTTTTACATTGTGAACAAAAATAAATTAAGCCAAAATGCTTCTTTGATTAATGGCTCTTTAATATACTAAATTTATGTTCATAAGAATGGATATAAAAAATCATACTTCTGTTTGTATGTTAGGGTGCTCCAAGCTTTAGGTGAATTTTTTTGCGGGGTTTCCCACAAAGTTTGTAACAGCCAGAATGAAACATCGGAGATCCTAAAAAATATATGCAGCCTATTTTGAAAGTTTTTAAAGAATTGAAGCGATTGGTTCAATATTTTTTTTTAATCGATTCTGTCCAATTACTTTCCGGAAAAGCCCTGTAAATTACTCCAAAAGGGAGGAGGTAAGGTTTGAGTAGCCACGTGTGTAGTTTAAGAGAATAATGCAAGCTAGGGAAAATTCTTCAGATCGGACCCCTATAGCAAATACTTGACCAACAAATGGAACAGTCGGATCTTTCGTATATGTGAGGGGTATTAAAACGTTTTATCTTTTTTTTTTTTGTTTTTTTGAAAACTTCAAAACTTCTTGTAAAACATACAATTTTCCAGAAATCAGAAATAGTTAAATATTAATTTTGCTAATCATAATTGTTTTTTAAATCAAAACTTATTAGATATCAATTAAAAATTAAAACATTAAATAACTATTAACTCTTGTATTAAAGAAAACACTCGAAAAATACCAATTTTGATTAATAAATATTGAAAATACCTGGGAATGCAATTTTTTTTATAAAAAGGAAACACCCTAAAGCATTTGCCACATATGAGCCTTAGTGTCTTCGCAGCATTGTAGATTACGAATGCTCTCGCACTGCTCTAAACTACATACAAGTGCTTTTGAGCTTGTGTTCGCAAGCCAATCAATCATGCCTAATCCCTACAGCTTCCACACACTTTCACAATAACAGTAACTTAGCACTGCTTCACCACTGCATTACTGGGTCATAGTCCATTTTAGATTAGCAAACGTTCGAATAGCCCACTAAATACTTGACTTGCGGTGGCAAGAAGTGTTGCCAAAAACACTTGCAACGCTTTTAGAGGTACAAAAAGAAAATTATTCGAAAGTAATTGAGGATCAGCTCTGTAAGACATTGAATTTCTGTAGTAAATTTAAACAAATGTAGGATCTTGTGTAGAAGTTTAAGTCGAAAAACGCAGCGTATGAGTTGGCAAATGAAAAAATTTGTTGAAAGTGTACGCCGAATGCATACATATTTCCAACAACAGCATGCAATACTTTTGTTATTTTTTGTTTTTTTTTATATTTTTTTTTATTTTTTATTTTTTATATTTTTTTTTTAATTTTTTTTATTTTCGCTATTTGGTTCTACGCTATTCAGTGACCAAAATTCGCTGAAAAATCGAATTTGAACTTTTGTCAGCTTGTTTTTACTATTTTCTTACGTACATACATATGTATAGTATGCAACTGAAGCCAACGCTTTCAAACAAGCGCAAGCTATATTTTAGATAATAAAATTTAAAAGCCTTGCAGCCAGCGCATAAATCATTAAAATTTGTTACTCAATATTGCAACGAAATTTTCATATTAAATTATTTTGTATTAAATGCTTGCAGAATTTTGAAATAGGCGCTAATTAGTATAACGTTTACGAATAAAAATAAAAGCAACTATTAATTGACTTAACTAAAAGGCTATTTGAAATGCCTTTGAATGGCAAATTGTCATCAGAAAACTGAAAAAAAATTTATTAAAACTTTTTTCCATTTATAATAGTTTATATATTGACTCTGTTTAAATATTTAATAAAAAGAGCAAAAGTTTCAACTTTAAATGCTGTTAAATTTTTGACTTACTAATTTTTATGTTTAAAAAAATGTCTGAAATCTTCACTTATTTTCAGTTAATTGTCAGTTAAATTTCCAGTGACTATTTATAACCCACTTATAACTGTGCAAGCAGTGTCTACTTGTTCTGAAGAAGAAGAAGATATATAATTTCTTGCCACTATATTTAAAAATAGCTGACGTTAGTTTGATTATATTCTCTGAGAAAAAACGCAGCCTTCCCACCTTTAAAGAGATGAAAATAATAAAGGCATTTAAAGCGAAGAAATTTATTTGCAACCAATTAACGCCACGCTGACATGCACAGCAGCATGAAATTTATTTCTGTATGCACAGAGCAGAGAAAATGCATAAATAAATAACTGTTTGTAAATAAACAAACGATTAAGGCTCTTATCAGGGTGTGCATTGCGTATACGTAACATTTACTGCTGCATTTATACCCAAGTGGTATTTGACTATATATATTTCTATATCTATATTAAACCAAATAAATTATCGTTAAGGATAAATCTTTCTAAAATTTATCATTTCTGATAAAAAAAACTTCGAAATTTTTATATCAGCGAATATCACGATTCATTCAGTGTTGGAGAGTCTACTCTTTGCAATACTAAAGATGTTGAATTATCATATATAGCAAAAGCTCTATGAAATAAGTTTAAACCCTTTCGTGTATGAAATTTCGAATATTTCAAGTTAAGTGATGTTTTCCAAACACAAGGATGGCTTTTATACAGTTTTCATTAATATCGTATTCGCCTTTGATTTGCCTCTTCATTCCAAGCACTAAGCTTAAGCTTATAGCATATGTTGAGATGAATTACATCTTCGGTAAACATATATAATATATATGACAAATGTTTGATCTTGGCACATTTTCGATAATCTTTTTTATTTACCACATTTCCAACGGGGTTCGCTTTTTCGCTTTACCAGCACTTGCAGCGCCGCAAAGCAAAACAAAAACCGAAATTATTTGCAAAAAGAAAATATCAGTTGAATTGTGACGGCTTTAAGCAAAAAAGTCATAAATAATCAATCACAGTTGAGGAAAAGTAGCAAAAAGGTTAATTTCAGATTAAATATTGAAGTGAAAGTGGTGTTTACAGACATCCGACCCATTTAAAGCGAGGCTGCTGGGCTTCCAGCACTATTTACATAAACAACTTAAATCTGACAGGCACAGATAAGCTTTGCTTTTTTACTGTTATCCTAACATGTGATACACAAATAAATCAAACTTTTTTGATTGGAATTTTCTGCTTTAATGGCTATGGCTTTTCATATATTTTCCACCATTATCCTTTTTGGCCAAACTCTTTTTGCGCTTCTCCGTTTTCTACCGTATTTTGCAACCTTTTAAATATGTAATTGCAGTAATCTTGTTACAGCACATACGAATGTAGTGGGAAGGCGATGCGAATGCATTTCTAACCAGAGAAAAAATACTACAACGATTTTCACAATACAACTTTTTACAATAGTAGCAAGCTCTTACCTTGATTATTGCCATGACAGCCAAACAAAGCAAGCAAAATACAAAGAAGCAAAGTTTTCTCTTGAATATTCAAAAAGCAACAAAATGGGTAGTCCGAAAAGTTTTCTAAGGCATGTCCAAACGAGAGTTGCTATTAAACACGATTGTCTACTCTAAAGCACATCCATACAAACACACCTACATATATGCTTACTATGCTGTGTAGTAGTGTGTCAAACATTTTGCATATTCATTTAAGAAATTACATTTTGTTATTCCGAATAACTTGTATTTGATTCAGCCGCAGGCAAAGATTTTGTTCAATACCAATTTCATTTTCTCTAGAAAAATTAAAATTGCCGATTTTTCAAACAAAAAACAAGTATATCTAATGAACATGTCGAACATTTTAAAACCATTTTCTGTTAACAGTAAAACTAATCACTTGTTTCACTGCTTGTAAACAAATAATAAATATTTTGCCGAACCAGTTTGCTTCCGCAAATCCACTCCGTGTATAAAAAGAATATCATAAATTTGAGATGAATATTTTTCTCTTCAGAATTTCCTTATATTTTGAATTTTCGGTGAAATGAAGCAGAAAAAGTTGTAGAAAGTTTTGTTTAGCTATTTTCAGAAGGCGGAGGTTTATTGCAGCTGCGTAGGCAACAGCAGCAGCAAGACTTTTACGAAAATTGTAATTAATGTTAATGAAAAATTCAGAATATTAAAATACTTCAGTGCCGTTAAAAAGCTTTACTCAACGAAAATTGCAAGAAAATGTTCATAATGGAAAACTAGAAAGCACAAAGTTGCATTATTCAATAAATTGAATGCTTTGCCACTGAACAACAATTTTGCGAGAAAAATTATGGCTTTTATTTGCAAACGGTGAATTCTGAAACTATTAGAAGCTAAACTTTGTGAATGAAAATGAATTTGCTTTTATTTTATTTCGACTTTATTGCCAAAATGATTGACTTTTCAGCAATGCAAATCATCAAATCATTTGCCTGATATTAAAAACAGAGTGCCATACTGCTTTTACTCGAAATTTTAAAGCTATTAAAAAGGAAACGACTGAGACTAAATGGAAATTTCATTTTATTATTATTATTATTATGTTTTCAGAATTAGTTATAAAATCAGCTTTGATTTCATTGTAATAATTATTTCAATATTGCTAATTTTTGGCTTTATTCCTAAACTAAATTCTGACTGAGCGATCTCATATAGTGAATGAGAGGATGCTAATGCATGCTCCTTATTACTACTTCGCCGCCGTATTTGAATAACTCGGCCGGCGATTCATCGGCTTCCGCCGATTTGTTGCTTTTCAGACGAACTTCTTCATGGTCGGGCAATGGAACGACTGCTCCTCGTTTTATGCTTTTACTACCATACAGCAGGCTGGAGAAGTGCTCTCTCCATAATTTCAGTATGGTCTAAGGGTTCTACAAGAGTGAGCTCTGGTCTTAAAACCTTTTATTAATCGGGGCATCTTTTCATAGAATGTTCGAGCATAACCCCTGTCGGCCATCTTATCAAGCTCTTCATACTCACACATATCGGTCTCTCTCTTTTTTTTGTCTGCAAATGTGTCCCTCTTCAACTTAACCTTAAGTGTTGTGGTCGATTGTAATGTTGCGTGGTAGGCAGTACATTTTCTCTCCACTGCGCTACGGCACTCCTCGACGTACCAGCTGTTCTTTTTCTGAAAACCAATGGTTTCGATTGCAGCTGTACATAAGGAGCTTGAAATGCCGTACCAAAGTTCCCTTATACCGAGTTGCTGCCGAGTACTCTCAGAGAGCAGGGGATAATGGTCCGGAGCGTACGCACGTCTAAAACACATGGGAAAATGATTGATGTGGTTGGGGTTTTTGGGATCTGGAGACAGCCAGGTAGCTCGATAAATTTTTTTATACAAGAATGGAGTACTACACGCCGACTATGACGCCGACGAAGTCGATCAGCCTCACCGCATTTTGGCATGTTTCATCATAGAGGCTGAATTTTTCAACCGTTGTGCCA
This sequence comes from Bactrocera zonata, assembly GCA_037783105.1. Classification (NCBI taxonomy): domain Eukaryota; kingdom Metazoa; phylum Arthropoda; class Insecta; order Diptera; family Tephritidae; genus Bactrocera; species Bactrocera zonata. The sequence continues at coordinate 137,921 of JBAWJQ010002006.1, read as the reverse complement.
CAGATACCTTCTGTTCCCACCTTGGCATTAGAGTCGCCAAGCACGATTTTGACATCGTGGCGGGGCAGCTGCCATAGGTCCGCTCCAAGCACTCATAGAAGACTTCTTTGCTCTCGCCGTCCTTCTCTTCTTTCGGAACGTGGGCCCAAATTAACGATATGTTGAAGAGCTTCGCTTTGATGCGAATTGTGGCTAGACGTTCATCCACCGGGGTGAATGACAGTACTCATCGGCGGAGTCTCTCGCCCACCACGAATACCACACCGAATTTGCGCTCCTTTATATGGCTACAGTAGTAAATGCCACAAGAACCTAAGTACTTACCTAGGAATGCGTTATTGTCTGCCTTTATCAAAACGGGCCATGCGAGGCTGTTGTGGTGTTTTTTACGTGACACAACCTTGGCGAGGAATTATTCGGCTTCTCACTTTAGCTCGCCTTCAAACGGTTGTTTTAGGACTACCCAGAGGATACTTGGCCTAAGAACGGATATCGTAAGGTGCTTGAGTCATATGTAAGAGTATCGTTTCTGGCCACTTCCAAGTAAATGGCGCTGAAAGGACTTTCCTCTTTGCGTGAACTTCTACACAAGGCTCCATTCTCTTAGAACTATCTTAGAACTGTTTATTTTATTTATCAATAGATAAAACGAATCCAAGATATTTTAACATGCATATTGAAGAATATTATATTATTAACTTACAATATATGTTCAAAGGAACTCTTCCAACAAGAGTGGAGTCTTTGTCATCTGTATAGACCTTTAATTTTAACTTATCAGTAATTTAAGAAGCTATTCTTAGTTCTAAATTATTTAAAACAAATTAAAAAAGTATGCTGTCCCTGCGGCAAAAATAACAGTAATGATGAGGAACTGTGCCGTAGGAAAAAAATTATAAATTATTAATCGCCAGAACACGGCGTAGCTTAACATCAAATCCCATTTTACGTTTGCCGAACTAACAAAAACCATGCTAATAACAATTTTTGTATTTATAATCGCCATCCATAAGCTTGCAAGATTATTTAATTGAATTTCAGCACAAACAACGAAACCTGTATAGTTACTTACAACCATTTTTTATATATATTAGCACACGACAAGCTCCGCTCAAGTTGTCAAAGCAACTTAAGCGAAAGGCCAACCTTCGCAATGAGCTCGCCAGCACCGCGCGGCAACAGGTGGAGCAGAATATGTGAGCGTTGCTAGCAACATGTTGCCGTTTACAACCTTATACTGCCACACTCAATTCTATGGCATCCACGTTGCTATTATTATGGTGAAGTTCTACTAGTGAACTACTTGTCGTTGGGGTTCACACATTTTGCATTGTTTGCCAGCAAGTAACACAGAAGTCATATGGCAAACATACGACTGCACAATGGAGAGAATGGAAAATATGTTAAGTGCATACGTAATTTAATTTTAATTGTTAATGGAAAAATACTTCAACGAATCTTTGACTATAAACACATAGTATACTTATAAGTGTATATATGTATATGCATGAAATATATATAAAAGTCTGGTTAAATAGGAGCATATAAAGGTAGGTGAATATTCATATATGGAAATAATTATATGACGGCGAAATATAATATTGCAAGCTGCCCACTTAACTGTTGTTATAACCTCATTTATGCATTTAAATTCACACAAAAGTTAACTCTACAAAGTTGTACACCTTCGTGCGTCATTTTTATTATTATTTTATTTCAACATTATGTGCTTCACAAAAACGCCTTTGTATCCTGAAAGCTTAGTAGCGCCGCAGGATTTAAAGCTAATTTCGAAGTAAGGGTTGTTTCCGAAGGTGGATCGAAATTTTGGTTTTCTACTCCTAGTTTTCAGGTACTCTGTCTCTCTCTATTGACATTAACCTTCAGCTAATTAAAGCATAAATTTTTTTGTATATAATACAGGGTTTTCCAATAAGATTTCTTAAAATAAAAAGCAAAGTAATTGTTAAGGACTTTGAAATGATTTTTTTATTGCGATGTAAAATCGATAGAATTCAATTCTTCATATAACATCATACAAAAGGCTCCACGACTTTTTTTGTAGGAACTAATTTGATGAACCCAATTTTTGAGTACTTTTCCACTAAATCAAGTCGTATGCCATCAATATTACGTTCAATATTGACTGCTAAAGCTTATAGAGCGTGTGGTTTACTGCTAAAGACCAATGACTTCAAGTAACCCCACAAGAATTAGTCTAATAGTGTTAAGTCACAACTTTATGGAGGCTATAAAATGTCACAATTTCTTGAAATAATCGAATCTTCAAACTTTTCTCGCAATAATTCGGTTGTGCTGTGTGGCACGTAGCGCAGTGGCACCGCTCCACTGAAGGAGTGGTCGTTCAACAATGAAACTTTGCAGAAACACTTCTCTGGACTAAATTAAGAAATTTTGAAAAAATCTTGGAAAACCGCCCACTGCCACACCCACCTCCCATATAACTGCAATTGCCAAAATTTTTATTTTTGGACCTAAGGACTTGAAATTCGGGACACTTCTAAATTGAGTTCTCCTGATGAAAAAAAAATTAAACTTAAACGCAAAGTGACGTTATTTATACCTTTACCTTGATAAAAATCCAATATAATATGCAATGTTTTAATTGAATATATAACAGCCGAAAAATTGTGTTAGTTTTGTAATATTATGCAAGCACCATATCTTTAACAATGGGATCTAGTTCTAAGGAAATTTTGTTCGAATGACACCTTAAGCTACTTATGTAAGGATCGGAAGTTATAAGAAGTCTGTTGAAGACATCAGTATTTGTGGAAATTAAAATCGATGTTACTAAAAGGGACGGTAATTGGCGGTTGTTTTTTTTTTTTTTAATTGAAAGTACAGACTCGCAACTTTCATTTTTACACATAAAGTTTTTTTCCATCAAAAAATTAAAAGTTGATATTTTTTAGTATAATTTTTGAAAAATTATAAAAATTAGCTTACTTTGCCAATTTCAATACATTTTTTTTTTTATAAATAAGTAGGTGCTACATTTTCACTATAAAATAAAAGAAAAGCCATAGCTATAAACTTACACACAAAAAAAATTTTTATTTGGACAATAATTTTAATCTGATTTTATTGAATAACTTTCCGTCGATTTCTGTTAGTTTTTTTAACTCTAAAATTTCACTTTTTATAAAAAACCTTATTGAGTTTTTCTTATCCAAATATTTCTTTACAAAACAAAATCATTAAAGTTTGAAATTGGAAAGTAGAAAAATCCTATTTTTTCCGCCGAAATGCCACTGTGCGTAGCCCGTCTTGTTGAAACCAGTTGTTGTCAAGATCAACTTCTTCCAATTTCGGCTACAAAAAGTTAGATTTTAACGATCTATAGTGCGCTGCATTAAGAGTATCGGTGTCACCAGCTTCATTTCGAAAGGAGTACGGACCGACGATTCCATCAAGTCAAAAACAACACAGAACTATGAATTTAGGTGAATGTAATGAATTTTCATGAATAATTTGTGGATTTTCTTCGTACCAAAATCGACAGTTTTGTTTATTTACGACAGGACACAGATGAAAGTGAGCCTCATCGGAGAAGATAATTTTATTAGAAAAATCTTTATCGTTTTCAAGTTGTTCCAAGGCAAAATCAGCAAAATATGTTTCAAAGGCTTCAGTTCTAAAGTGAGAATAATTTTATGTGGATACAAGCTCAAATACTTTCTCAAACTTCGCCAACTTGTGGTTTGAGACAACCCCAATGCTTGAGTACATAAGTCTTGGAATCGACAAATTGCGGTCTTCAGCAAAAATTGCCTGAACGGCAGGAATATTTTCATTACTTCAAGCAGTTCTCTTCTTACTGATACTTGAACATTATATAAAGAAAATGGGCGCTCGACAACAAATCGACAGATAGCGAGCACAGGCGGACAATTATGACGGCCATAAAATAACAAAATCGCACGAAAAGTCGCAATTGGTGAATTTAGAAAAAAAAATTTAACTTTTTAAAATGAAAAATTCACCAACTCAAGTTTAAAACCGTCAGAACCCACGTATTATCTTAATATCTAACATCACTAAAACTTTCCAAACATTTTGACATAACAAAACACAGTCGCAGACTAGCAAATAATGCCACGGTGAATAAGTGAAGCGGAATTCCGGAATGAATACATGATTGCCAAACTTTTTATCTATTTGCAACTATTTCCAATTTAGTTTCTCACAACATTTATGCGTCCATGCACATTTGCAGATAAGCCGAGATTACACTGATTTTGGCAATTTCATATATTTTTCGATTTAAAAAAAATATTTTTGTGTACAATAGTAAGGGATATAAATGAACTCAGTTTCAGGGCAACATGATAAATTTATACCCACATGTTTGTTACATTGGAAAATATGCAAGCACATAATGCAGATATAAACGCTTTCAAGCAAGTGATAGATAAATAGTTCACTTGCAGGCAGTTGGAGATCAGTTCAAATTGAGAACTGCGGCCTGAATTATTTTTAAAAATTAAATTAAATTATATTTTGAGTTAAAAAGGGTTTTATTAGGAGTTTTTCTTCATTGTTTTAATATGGAAAGAACTTCAGCCCCGCAAGTCATGACGGGTTTATGGAAATTTAGCTGAACAAACGTGAAAAAAGTAGTTTATCTAATTTAAAAATGGATATTTTGGATCGGAAGTCGAACCTGTTTCGGTGCGGTCAAAGAAATTTGCGGATATGGAATTGGAATGAGTACTCGCTGAAAACCGTTGCCAAGCACAAGGCGTCGCAGAAGCCACTAAAGCAGCCATATGAAACCGTTTGAATGCAACAGCATGCATTCATAAGCTAAGAATTTGTGTGTCATATGAATTGAACCTAAGTGACTCATATCAGAAGTGCTGCTTAACATTACAAAGAGATGTCATTTTTGCATCGGTTTGCCAAATCAATCGCAAAGCCGAATATCCATGACGCCGACACTTCCTATTAAGAGCTTATAAAACCGGCTGAAATCATTAATAGGGAACGCTGTCGACAACAATTCATGAACAACAATTCATGAAGCGAGGTATTTCGGAAAACCTCCGGAATTAGAGGCAATAATTTTCAATCATGATAACGCACGGTTTCATGAAGCAAAAGGTATCAAGTATTCGTTGTCTAATGGAATTACTAATTCCAAAAGTCAATGCGCTCTTAGAATCACTTGATATTTCACACTTCAACCACTATCATTTCAAAAGAGAACATTGAAAGCACCGCGTTGGTGTACATGAACAGCCAGTACCGTCACCCAATGAGATAGCTCGCAGTTGTGTTGAGTCAATAGCATTTACTGTTGGGTTCCCTTTGGTAGATTACATATAGATGCATATCAAATTAGTTACTGAAGATAGCACAAATGGAGATTTATTATTTCGCAATCGAATTTGATTTTAACTGCAATTCGCTGGAAAAATCACAAGCCAAACTGAAAATTGTTGATTTTCTTGATAAAATAAAAGTCGTGCAAACACACTTTACCATAATCTAAGGCAAATACATTTCACTTTAAAAATCTCCGCAGTCTTTTCCTGGCGTCAGTAATGTGGCTTATGCAAGTCCACTTCAAATTTTTGTCGAAATATGCAATTCTTGTATTTCATTCTGAGAATAGCATATTCAAACCTTATTCGATTTCGTCTGTGTCTGGTTTAAGTCGTTTCAATTTCATGAAAATACCAAATTGTTCACTTTTATTGTTTTTTTCTGATAATTCTTTAATTGAGATTTGCAAATGGAGAAGTTGGTCTTCTCAATGCACATCAATAAAAATCACAGCCGAAGAGTGTGCATATGTATTTTCACTTCAAATGCAAATGAGTGAGATAATTAAAAGCTAAATAAACAAACAGAGATAATACTCTCAAAATTGTTATTTTGGAGCAATCAATTACTTGTCAATCCTGTCAAATTATTATGAAAATTATTTCATAAATAGTTGTTCTTGATAGAACAAAGAGACAAATGATATATTAGTAACTTTTACATCATTTCACCATTGCTCGAGGTCAAGTAAACTAACTTTGAAACTAAATTTGAGCTATAATTTCATTCTATAACAAATACATAAATTCTGCTTGAAGCTGGCAAATGACTGACGTTTCTTTTATGTTACATTTTGCTGCATTTTGATATGTTGTACAAGGTAACAAGTCTATTAAAAAGTCCTCAGCCTCTTTGGCAAAATTCATTTTTATACCCTGAACAGGGTATATTAAGTTTATCACGATGTTTGTAACACCCAGAAAGAAGCGTCGGAGACCCTATAAAGTATATATATAAATGATCAGTATGTTGAGCTGAGTCGATTTAGCCATGTCCGTCTGTCTGTATATATACGAACTAGTCCCTCAATTTTTAAGATATCCTTTTGAAATTTTGCAAACGTCATTTTCTCTTCAAGAAGCTGCTCATTTGTCGGAACGGCCGATTTCGGACCACTATAGATATAGCTGCCATACAAACTGAACGATCGGAATCACGTTCTCATATGGAAAACTTTCGCATTTGACAATGTATCTTCACCAAATTTGGTATATATTATTTTCTAGGGCAAAAATGTAATATCCGAGAAAATTGTTGAGATCGGTTAACTATAGCATATAGCTCCATGCAAACTGAGCGATCGGAATCAAGTTTTTGTATGGACAACTTTCACATTTGACAAGATATATTCACGAAATTTGGTTTAGATTATTTTTTAAAGTAACAATGTAATCTCTAAAAAACTTGTTCAGAACGGGTTACTATAGCATATAGCTTCCATACAAACTGGACACATAGTTACTAACAGAAAGTTACCGTTTTTTCTTGTTTCTATTTAACATATGTAATTTCCTTCAAAGCTAATACACTGATTAAAGAACCCCTACAACTTTGCGATAATATTTTTGCAGTATGATTTGTCATTTGCTTCAAAAAAGGCCTGAATTATCATCTCCAAACACTGCTTTGAATCATAAACTCGTCATTGTTTTTGATCAAAAGTGAGCTTTCCCATACCCAAATATTCATGAATGATATGATGCCATCTCGAACAACTTTACTTTACCGTCATTCAAATAATTGTTGTAGATTTTTTTGAGATTTTCGTTAATGACAACCTTTTTTGAGCATCTACTGCATTCACCGCCTTCGGTGTTCATTTCATCACGTCTAAACAAAACCGTCATGGTTAATTTTCCTGGGGAAATCTCTAGAAACTCGTTATCAAACCAAATTTTTGCTTACATTGTATTTTTTTTTTTTTCTTTAAAAGCAATATTTTATCTACTTTATTTTTTTAACAATATCAAAAGTTGCTTCAATCAAAATGATTTCCTTTATAAAATAATGATCCAACAGCTATGAAATTTATTCACGCGCCATTTGAAAACTTGTTCTAACTGAAAATCGAATGACTTTAATTATAGTAGCGCCCTCTATGCGTCAGATCGGGAACTTTTCAATAGACCTGTTATATGAAGCTTGCCAAGAAGTTTGTAACACTCAGAAAGAAATGTTGGAGAACTTATAGACTTTATACTAGGTAATGTATAGTAAGACTTTTTAATTTAAATTTCGTTTAAAACTCCATTCATGGAAGTATTTTTTTGGGTCTTTATATAGCTATCAGAGGCATCTGTGCTGATAATAAAAGATATAATGTTGGATAGTCGAAAAAGTCTTTGCGTATTTCTAATCAAACTTCAGCTTATTTTTTTTTATATTTATAATGGGCTTTAATGAACCAAATATGTACCACTTTGGTCAAAGGCTAGAGACATTATTCCATCAGTATAAAACTTTTCTGGTTTATCGTCGATAAACTCCGACAAGTAATTTTCACAGGCTTCTATTGAAGGCAACTCTACTCCATTAAGGGAGTTCTGCTTTGAGCGAAACAATTTGATAGTCCAATGGTGCAAGCTCAGTGCTATATAGTGGATGCATCAAAACTTCCCAACCAAGCTCTCCCGGTTTTTGTCAAGTCATCAGCGTTGTCCTGATGGAAGACTAAGCCTTTTTGTTAATTAGTTTTTTGATTGCTTGCTTCAATCTCAATGAATCAATCGTTCGACCAGGCTGGAGGTGCTTATAGTGGATGATTCCTTTCCAATCCCACCAAACACTCAACATAAGCGGCTTTGCGGCCATTTATTGAGCCTCACTACGCTTTTCGTTGTATTTGATCCACTTTTCGCCTCCTTTTATCACTCGCTTCAGAAATGATTCGATTTCATTTCGTTTCAGCAAAGAATCGCACAAATTATTTCAGTCCATTAAATTTTTCACAGACAATTCATGTGGTAGCCAAACATCGAGCTGCTTTTTGTAGACAGCCTCTATTAAATGGTTCAAAACTGTTTGATGACGAATGTGAGGCTCCTTAGCGATATCATGGCTGCTTATGTGACAGTCCTTATCAATCTTTTCCATGATTTCATCGATTTTTTCAACCATAAGTCGACCAGAGCGAGGTGCATCTTTCACATCGAAATTTACCGAACGAAAGCGAGTAAACCATAATTGAGCTACACGAACTGATACAGCATCGTCTCCGTAAACTTCACAAATTTCACTGGTGTCTTGCGTGGCATTTTTCCCTTTTTTATACAAAAACTTCAAAATTTTTCATTATTTTCACTAATTTTTGAACAGCTGTAACTATTTTCCAATTTCCCCGAATTTCAATTTTTTTTTGGTTAAATGAAACTTGAAATCTTACCTATCCAACACTATATGGGATGACAATGTGATTGGTACCACTAGAGATGTACGACTGCAACGACGACGCAATAATTAGCCATGAATGATAAAAAAAAAGTTTTTGAATGTAAAACAAGTTGTTTAAAGCAGACTCTTATAGCATTTAGCCGGCATAAAAGCTGAGTGATCAAAATCGAGATAAAGAAATTTTCATAATATTTTATGCTATAGAAAGCGCACCTGTAAAGGCTGTCATCTTTTTTGCTGTTCTTGGCTAAAAAACTATTCATTTTTCACATTATTTCCTTTCTATTTTTATTAAATAAAAGCAAATGAAACCAGTAGTGCTATGTGAAAATGACTTGCCTACAAATATCTTCTATAAATTATGGCCTTAAACAGATTGTCCAATATTGATGTTTCTCCTTTTCTATTCGCCATTCATGTTGTCAGAACTAAAATGCCTAAGCACATTTTGTGGGGTGAATTGTGCTGCTGGCTCATATTTCTGTTAACGACATGCTCATTATTGTGAAACCACAATTCTAGAAACCAATTAAAAGAGCCAAATTAAGAGATGCGCATATAAAAACATTGCAATACATGCAAATAAACACAAGCATATGCAATAGTCTGTATACAAATAACATCCAATTGAAATGCAAAGTAATCTCCCAGCGGCGTTAGCATTAGAAAGTCATAAATTGACGCATTTGAAATACAGTTATGTTTTAGTAAAAAATTTGAGTGCTCATATAACGGCGCAAAACTGCGTCAAATTGCCTATATCTAGCAAATTAGCATTTTTTAAATTCATTAAAGCAATAATAACTGTTTTAATGAGGCATTTTCTATTAGAAAATTCAATACTCCACACAGCTCAATATAGACTCCATGCAAGCGAGTATGTATGCGAGTATGTCTTCGTCAGTCGGCACTAATTATGGCGCCTATTTCGAGCAGTCGTTGACTCAAATTTCAATTTTCTTTTAATATACTTTTTATGAAGTAATTACTTTTCCTCCAACCCAAAACGACTAGGTAATCGACTGTTGCCAAACATTCGGCTTCATTAAATACGCCAAAAGTGTATCGAAAAGTTGCATTTACGGCTTGATTCGGCTTGGTAAAGTTTTGCGACTGAATACTTACAGCTTTATAATGAACAGAAGTTGGCCTCCTTAGCACTTTAAGCATTTTTTTACAAAGGCAGATGTAAGATGTGTGTACACAGGCATCTATGCCCGAATGTATGAACAGCTCTTGGAGGCCGCCGTGGCGTATGCTGAATATTTTCGTGGATGCTGTGAAAGACTGCTAAAAGCATCAGAATATTAAGTTTGTTTATATACAATTACGTTGTTTAGTAAACCATCTTGAATTTTATGTGTATAAAGCTTTCACTAGGCACTCTCTATATCTTGATGTCTAACAAAAGATTTGTGATGTCATCATTAATATTACTTTTAGTGCCTGTAAACTGACACTCCCCCTATTAATTAGATGTTTCCTTATTAGTTAGTTGTCCGGAACATCTGTTCTCGTATTGATTAATTGGTGGCTTAAGTACATTTTTAATTAATTAATTTGATGGGCGTTGCAGCTGAGGCAACATTTTTTATAGGCTCTTATTAAGGAGAGCCTAACCAAAAACTAAGTGGGGGAAAATAATGTGAAATAAAATTACTTCCATGTTGCCAGCAAAATACAATTAATATCCCAAATTCACTATAGTTTGTTCTTCTTCTTTTTATTTTCCAAATCTTATTGAAAGCAATAAAACAATTTTTGAAAACTGAATAAAATTAGAGAAAATTGGTTTAAAGAATGACACATCTACAATTGGATTCATCAACGAAAGTAAACAAAAACCGCCGATATCAGACCAACATACCGTATAGCTGCCATACAAACTGGACGATCAAAATCGCCGTCGTATGAAAAAGTTTGATATTTATGGTAGTAGTCTGGTAACTTATGCCTATTTTCATGACTTCCTTGCAGGGTGGTTTTTTTTTTAGGGAAATGAAAAGGAATTATCTTGAATATTTTTTATTTACACTTTGAAAATAACAAAAAAAAAATATTTGAAAAAATTTAATACTTAATTACTATTATTACTGTCACTCGAAGTTGGAACCTCAAAAAAAAATGCACGTGGGTGGCCCGGGTGATTTTGGCTCTTGATGTTATCTGAGATCAAATATTCTTGATTATTCTCAATCTATAGACATGTCATTCTGGTCGAAACTACTGAAGTTAAATTTATAGGGTAAATAACAAAATGGCGGACTTTGAAAAAAAGTCCTTTTATTTTAGCAACGAAAGGGTTGTAAAATAAAAAGCTAGGAGTGAAAAAAGTTCTCGTTACTACCGACGAGATTTATATAAGTGTGTAGAACAGCCTGTTAAAATCTGAAGCAATCGGTTCAGGAGGAAAAGAGTAGAACCCTAGGCCGACCAGAAAAACAACGTTTAAAAAAAAACGCGTTTAAAGTTCAAAAACTCCGAGAGAGAGGACCCTGAGGCGTCCTAGGAAACTCGTTCTAACTCCCGAAATATTAAGAATTTCTGTCTGAAATTTTCACAGTATATTCTCAAAACATTGTTCTTTCAAACTAAGAAAAAAATGTTTCGATTTTTTTTAACCCAGTCTATCACTCGTGGCTACGCAAACCTTACCACTATATTTTCTTAAACTTTTTCGGACTTTTTCGTTCGTTCAGGATTTTCTTAAATTTTTTTTTTATGTTTTTAGTAAGCACGAGTAAACTAAATTATATTATCTAATTACAATTTTAGTTTTTAATTTATTGCGTTTAATGAGTAAAACACAAATTAGCTTTTCTGTGCTTATACAAAAACACCCGATTTTATTGTTTTTGAAGTGATACACCGACTAAACCTCGTGATTCAATTAAAAAAAAATTAAATAAAATATTAATTAAAAATTAATTTCGTCTTGCTTTTCAGATCTCTTTAAAATTTTCATACATTTTCAAAGCCAAACGGGGCTAATATCAAAATTCCCTTTAAAACGATTTTGAAAAGATAATTGCCATGGATACAGACAAAAAATTTCAACACCGTAGCAGGAATAAAAGGATGTCCAACTTATTCCATTGTGAGAGCGCTTCAAAATTAGCGTTTTTTATAACATTTTTCATTATGGCCAGAATGGACAAAATAATAATTTTTGGGCATTTAAATTAAAACATCCAACATTAAGTAAGAATAAAAATTACTATATAATGGTTATTTATTCAATACCTAATGAAAGGTTTTAAGCTTTTTAGCTCTTAAACTATAAATGTGTTTAATAATTTTCCATTGAAAATAATACCATTATGCTTAACCTTACAAAACGTTTCATCAAATATATTTAAATTTCATAAATTTATTTAATTTTCATTGTTTTACATTTTTTGTAAGTGCAACAAATCTCTCCGATTACATATGTTTTTGTAATATTTCAATCTGGCCATCGCTCGTTTCCAATTGCTAAACGTCAAAACCTACTGAACTTTGACAGCTAATCGAGTACAGTAGGTTTTGACGTTTAGCAATTGCTCTCTCTCTTCCAGTGAGAGAGGAGTTGGACATCTTTTTATCTCTGATCGTAGTTTATTCCAATAAATTATAAAACAAAATTACTTAAAAGTCAAGATTTTTGTGCCTAAAATTTTTATGGAATATTTTAAATATAAAGGTCGTTTTCAACCTAAGTGTTTCAAGTAAACTTTGGAAATGACACATAATTGAACCCGCTTGATACATAGATGGCGCTACTGTAATTATATTTAAATAATTTTTACATATCCCTAACCTTCAAAAGCCGTGTGTATAAATTTGACAGCTGTCGAATCAAAAGTCTGTGAATTAAATATTTTTGACTGAGCAAGTTTTTTTATTGTGATAAAAATAGAGAAAAGGAGTTTCGATAAAATATTGCTTTTTGAAAAATACAGTTCAAGTTATGTCTTGGACTGATGACGAGTTTCCAGACACAGTGTAAAGAAAATCAATCATCAAGGATTGGTATACCACTTGCATGTTTAAGCATCATGAAATAAACACCGAAAATGGTGAACACAGTGGACGCCCAAACTACGTTTTTACCAAAAAAAAACCTTAAAAAGTCACAAATTTATTTTGGATACTACAAGTAAAGTTGTTCGAGATGGCAGACACTACAAAGATATCAACTGAACGTGTGCATTCACTAAAGAAAACGACAAATTGTTGATTCGGAAGAAGAAGATGTCCCAGTGCAATAAACTCGAGTTTTTGAGTGAATATGTAACAATGGATGAAATATGGATCCATCACTTCACTTCAAAGTGCAATCGACAGCCATCCGAGTGGACTGCAAATAATAAACCCGCTTCAAAGCGTGGAAAAACGCAACATACGGCTGGCAAGGTCTATATATTTTGGGATGCGCCGGAACTTATTTTTATTGATTATTTTTATTTATTATTCCTCCAGCCAATCTACCGTGTCAAAAGTCAAAGAAAACGATAGCAAACATCCATGAATTGGACATCGCATTACTACCATATCCACCGTATTCTCCAGATCCGGCGCTCAGGGACTACTTTCTGTTCTCAGATCTCAAAAGAACGCACGCCTGGAAGAAAATTTCGTCGCATAAAGAAGTCGAAGGGAACTACGTTGAATAAAAAATCGAGTTTTGCCAAAAACTTTTCAATTGATCTGCTAGGTATTTCACTAAATTTGGCGATGAAAGAACACACTTACGATATCTCTCGTACAAAAAAATTAGAAGAAATGCATTTCTCATGAAGTATAGAGTTTATTTGCAATAAGAGTATTCAATTTCTGCAAACACGGAGAACACGGAGGACTTCTGCCCTGAAAGCAATGCCTTTTCATTGTTTTTCCTGCAATCTTTATTACTTGAAACGATTTTGAATTGACTTATATTGCCACACCCCTTTCTGCTTACAGCAGCACACACATACTACACACAATATAAGTAAAGCCCTACTTACGAGGTGTGTTCAAAAAGTATCGCGAATCGTAACTGACAGTTTTCTTCGATTGCAGGGGCGTGGTGCATCATGAGTTCTTGCCACAGGGAAGAACGGTCAATAAGGAATATTACCTGCAAGTTATGCGAAATTTGCGCGAAGCAATCCGCCAGAAACGCCCGGATTTGTGGAAGAACAAAAATGGCTTTTGCACCACGATAACGCCCCTGCTCACACACATCGTTGCTTGTGCGCGACTTTTTGGCCAAAAACAACACACTAATGATGCCGCAGCCACCGTATTCCCCAGATCTGGCCCCTGTGACTTTTTCTTGTTCCCTAAACTGAAGAGGCCCATGAAAGAACGACGTTACGCTTCTCTTGACGAGATAAAGACGGCATCGAAGGAGGGGCTGAAGAAGATAAAAAAAATGATTTTTTGAAGTGCTTCGAAGATTGGAAAAACCGTTGGCACAAGTGTATAATATCTCATGGGGATTACTTTGAAGGGGACAAAATAGATATTCATGAATAAATAAATAATTTTTGAAAAAACACAAAATTCGCGATACTTTTTGAACACACCTCATTCATGTCGCCGCTTCAATCCAATTAAGGCGAATTCAAATTTTGATTGTCACTTTTGTGTATTCTGCGAAGTGCGATAAAATCGTGATCGTTCGCCACACTCCATGCGCTCGTGGAAACCACGTATTTTGACAAGCTCGTCAAACCACTAATAACACAACAACACGCTTATCCAACAATATGCGTACCTACCACTACAGTCGTACATACATATTTATGTGTGTGTGAATGGATGAAATGAGCAAAATTTCATTTCTAAGCATGTAACAGCATTAACGGAAGTGGATTTACACATGTGCATGCAAATAGTACTTATATGTTTTGTATATGTTTGTATTGAGTAGGGTTTGTTGTAGAAAGCTAAGAAAAGAGACAGTAAATGATTTTTTTGAGATTTAAGAAAACACATCAGGCCTTTTCGCTTCTTCGAATTTACTAGGATTTTCGCTAAAACAACTCTTTGTTACTATATTTCGATTACAACTGTAATTCTTATGGTCTAATAAGAGGTTGGAGAGGATACACTCAGCACAATAGCCGTGTGCCGTCGCTGCTGTCTGATAAGCTTATTGCCTGTGTTTTAGGATTCCAATATAATCGCTTGTGATGTATCTTGAGTTGTACTTCTTATAGTTATTTTTTTCAATTTTGAAGACATCCTTATGGTTAGAAATATATATTTTTTTTATGTGATGTCAATAGAGTGAACATAATCGAAAGAAAAACTATCCTATATTCTAAGTTTGATCAAACTAAATACTTTGTGCTAAATTTTCCTAAAATCCGGTTCAGTAGTTTAGAGCTTACCCTGGACAAGCAGCTTGCACGTGATTTTGTATTTAGAACAAACAAAATGCCCATAAAAAAACAAATTTATACTAGCAATTGAAGATAATTAATTATTTAAACAGGAATTTGAGCTTTTGACTCCAACTGATTTCTATCTGTTTTCAAGTTGGAGTTATCCCAGCAATGAAAAGGTTTACTCAATCGAAACTTTATTCCACGCTCTAGATGGCTTCTTCATTTCTTCGGTTAGAATTAGCTTCAACATCAGCAACTAGAATGTCATTTGTAAACCTAATCAGCGAGGACTGCATGTTTTGCAAATGGGGCAGCAGTAGCAGTGGCAAACCTTATCCAAAGGATACGATAGACGATCGACCCACAGACTGATCCCACATATTCATTCGTGGATAGACAGACGACATGTAGACCTGATTTCTACGTAACCCAAATGCCGAGTTAGTCCATATTGTCCAACGTTACAGAGTACAAGAAGACTCGAACACATATTTTTTCAGTGCCCTTGTTTTTAAACGTAAGGGCAAAGCTAAAATCTACACTCGGTGGTAATGTAATGGTGGAAAATTTGGCAACTTTTGTGTCAGTCCTTTGCTAAATTGAAAGCAGTCAGCAAAGCGTCAGCTCTAAATATGACAAAACTAACAAACTTACAATAGATTACGAGTCAGTCAGTCCGTACAATAGAAGAGACTTAAATGTTTTTTTTTTCTAACATGAAGTAATACCTAATATGGTGGTTCCGTGTGTTCCGAAATCCGGCTTTTGATGATTTCCCGATTATAAAAAATACATCTATGTATCTATATCTATGTATATATACAAAAATTAATCGTCAAAATGTATGTACGCTCATAACATCATTTCGACATATCAGCCTTCAAATCCGCGTCTATTATGCGATACGAACAAAAATGAAATTGCTGAAGACATTTTACATCGTCACGAAATGAACTCATCACGAATGTTCGGACATTGGCCAAATTATCGTAACTACGATTCCTTAAGTGTACGCGCAATATTAGCTGCCAAAAATACCGATGTTGTTGACTTAAACTGGAAGTTTCAAAGTCAAATTCCAGGAGACTTGCGCTCGATGGTTCGTCTTGACAATTCATGACATCAATTACCCAGTGGAATTTCTAAGTTCTTTGGAGAGGCTTGGTATGTCACCGCACCATTTGCGTCTCAACGTTGGATCTGTCGTTATTATGTTTCGCAATCTTCATGCGCCGAAACTGTGTAATGGAACCTGACTGATTGTGACGCACCTATCGAATACAAGGAGCAGAATGCTTGATTCTACGAATTCCTTTGAGTTCTATCGATTTGCCATTTCAGTTTAAACGCATTCCGTTTCCAGTGAAAATTGCATTTGAGATGACAGGGCACAAGGATATTCGCATAGTGTGTAGCATAAATTTGGAAATACTATGTTTTTCACACGATCAGATATACGTGGCGTGCGCACGAGTTGGAAAACCATCTTTTCTGTACACCGGAACAGAAACCAAAAAATGTTGTTTATCAAGCTGTGTTGCATTGAAAAAAAATGAAATGATAAATTTAACTTTCTTTTCATTTCAAAACACATATTTTCATGCAGGACGTCAACGGCTGCGGGGTCAGCTAGTATTATATGTGACCTGGTCTACGGAAAAGGGGCTTAGGTGTCAAAAATCAATTTTCACTTTTTAGTTGATTCGGATGACGAAATTATTTTTAACGGCTGTTTCCCAGAAAACTGGTTTTCGCACGTTAGCTCCCTTTTCGTAGACCAGGTCACATATATTATTTGATGTACATATGCATATATTACGAGGTTTGACAATTAAGTAATGAGACTGATTTTATTGCCAGGCTTGTAGTAAACCTGTGACCTTGAAATTCCCTTTCTCTTTTTCCGGAATCCCTCCCCTCTCCATTAATCCATCGCTCTAGTTTGTTTAGTTCGCCTGCTGCGTCAAGTTGAGTAGACGTGTGTTTGTAGTGCTCGTCACGAAAATGGAAAAACGAAATCAAGAACAACACGTCGCGATAAAATTTTGCGCCAGATTGGGCGAAACAGCTTCGGAAACGTACGCTAAAATTGTAAGAGTGTATGGTGATAGTGCTCTTAGTCCCGGAAACCAAAAGCCAAAGCTCACAATGGTTGTCTCCGCGCGCCCCCCCACCCCCCCCGGCCGAAAAAAGCTGGAATGTGCAAGTCTAAGGTGAAAACGATGATTATTGCCTTTTATAGCCGTGGAATCGTCCACAAAGAATTCGTTCCACCGGGGAAAACAGTGAATCAAGTCTACCATTGCCAAGTACTCGAAATATTGCGAAAACGAGTCAACCGGGTGCGCCCAGACATCGCTCGTAACTGAATCCTTCATCACGACAACGCGCCGTGCCACACCGTCCTCAGCGTGTCCCAGTATTTGGCCTCTAAAGGAATCGCCGTGTTGCAACAGCCGCCTTATTCGCCCAACATGTCACCCTGTGACTTTTTTTGTTTCCTAAAATAAAATCGGTGGTCAAAAGAACCAATTTTGAGTCGATTACGGACATCCAGGCGGCCGTGACGAGGGTACTCGCGGACATGCCAGTCGAAGCGTTCCAGAAATGTTACGAAGCATGGAAAACGCGCTGGAATCACTGTATAGCTGCCCAAGGGGACTACTTTGAAGGGGTTGACAGATTCGTAGAATAATTTTCAAACATACGGTTTTTATGGAATCAGTCTCCTTACTTAATTGTCATACCTTGTATACATATAAAGAAAAAGCGCTGCAATCCAAACGCAAATACTCACGAGTTATATTATTTTTATATATTTCATTTATTTTTTTATTCTATTTCACATCTAAATTACAATTATTCTTACAAATATATTTATTTAACAGAGATCTTAGTTAATCGCGCTTTCAAAACTTGTTAAATAGTCAACATTAGTTTTTATTTGGAGAGATATCGTTGCGCTCAATATTCTTAAAACGACAACATGGACAATGGTTTAGCCTACACACACACACACAGTGACACATCGAAATAACAGCTACTTGAGTGTATCCTCGCACAACATTTTCACTTTACTCGCTAAATAAATTGACAATTACGGAGTACGCTCTTTGATGACATGTACTTGCGCTGACCCATTTAAAATGCCTTTGCCAGCGCACACACACCGCCAACCGTACACACATACATACATGCGTACACACGCACACACGCTGTGATGGTCAACAAGCGCCCCGCTGCTGCAAGGTCGTGGTAAATGCACACGAGCAATGGCCAATTATTGTTCTACACAAACGACACATTCTTGCCACGCACCCAACTACACAACACACACATATGACTAGGCACACACATGTACACGCATATATGTATGTGTATTGAAGGCTAAAAATCAGCTTGTCATTGATTTATTTACGCTCGTCGACGGCCGACGCTCGCTCTTGTCAGCAGCCCAGCAGGTAGCCAGACCAGCAGCAGCTGAGTCCAACCAAATATGGCGTTAGTGCCGCCGCCGTAGAGGGATCTCGGGTGGCCCACGCTGCAGAGCACATTCTCGTATTGGCGACAATTGGTGAAGTGTTTTTCGTCCGAGAGCATTTTGGCTGTGTCACGTGCAAATTTGGCCGAGTTCTTGTAGCATTTGTAGCGTGCGCTGTTGTAGATGCAATTCTCGTAGGCGTAGCGTGCACTGCAAGAGATAAGGTTGAGAGGAGGATTAAAGGTTTCGGAATTTCGCTTCATGTTACAAATTTCAATTAAGCAAGCATGGTTTGACTGTTGTGGCAATAATTGCCTTGTGTTTTCCAATTAAGACTACTAATAAAGTACAAATTTTTGAAATAAACTAGAAATAATGTAATGTGTCTCGAAATTTTAGCCTTGATTCAAGATTGTGGTAAATAATATTCGAAATTTCATCCTTGATTCAAGATTGTGATGTATAGTATAATCTTTGAAATGATGGTAAAGACCAGAAACTACAGACAAAGTTGTGAAGAGCCTGACGCACTATAGGCCTCATCTAACCCCAACAAACTATAAACTATACATATTTTGAAAAAGTGGTCGTGACCCCACCCTCTAATAAGCTTAATGTACATATCTGCTAAACTACTAAAGCTACAACAACCAATTCGCCTGGCGCAAATACTGCAATAACCCCTATCGACAGTGTGAAAATGGATGAAATCGTATTGTAACCCCACTCGGTGTCCATATAACGGTACTGTTAAAAACTACTAGAAGAAACTTAAAAATACATAAAAGCAGTGCACAGCTACCTACCAGCAAAACTCCATGAATTTATTGGTGACATTCGTTTGCTCGCCATGCAGCTCCTCGGTGAGTATTTCCTGAAAATTGCGTGTGCAACGCATCCAGTCGTCTTGAATATAACCGAAGCAGTCCTTGTGCTGTAAATAATCTGCAAATTTGTATAGCATGCCATTAATGTACATACTTGAATGTTTCAACTTAGAACAAAATTAACTAAATAAATATGAGCAAAAAGTTCCGAACAATCGCGAACCAGGCCACATATCGGCACATTAGGGTGGCTTATCAATCTATAAAGTTATTGCAAGCATATGTTGACAAGTTAACGTTAAGCTTCCGCTATTTATGTGCCTGCACTTTCAAACATTTTTACGCTGCGCTGAAGCACTAAAATGCCACAAGACCACCCTAACATGCTTAAACCGACATTTTAGAACCGCTGTAAACTGTGTATGTGTGTGTGCGTGTGTTAAACTTTTAAGAAAGTTTTGCGTATAAAGTAAAAAGTGTCACTTTCACTTTTGAACTGTAAACACATTATATCAAGCATGAACACATGGCGTATGCGTAACTTTCAGCACATGTGCGTGTGCGCGGGGCGTATGAGTAACTTGTTTACACTGTGTATGTCATGGAATTTCGAAGTTTATCAAAGTTGAAAGGCAAACTATTTTCATGACATTAAAACAACTTTATTTGCACTTTATTATATTTTTGAGGTATTTGATTACGGTAATGGATTTTAAGCTTTTTTAAACAGAGAGTTCAAAGTCAATAAAACAATAGAAAATAAGGCAAATCTAATAAATAAATTTAGATTTTTATAATTAGATGAAAGTTGTGCTTACTTTTAAAACCACTATAAGCAAATATAGCACAATTTATTGAGAAAGTAATCAAGAAAATGCGTAAATAATAAGTAAGGAAGGGGTAACTTCGGGTGTAACCGAACATTTTATAGTCTGCAAACCAAAAACGGCAAATAGAAACAAAAAGTATAAAATTAATATTTTTTTTAAATAAATTGGCTGCAGAGTTAACACAATCACAAGCAATCTGTATACATTTGCTAATTATTAAGAAATAATTCTTAAGAAATTGGCATAGTGTGACCACTAATTAGACTATAGTAGATATTTCACTCTGAAACAGACTTAAAAAGATAAAATATAAATATTTTTTTATTGCCTTCGATTACGAGTATGCATAAGTTTTATGAACATGTAAACCCACCCTTTTGAAATTCCCGATCACTGCAAAAGCGATTGAAAAATCTGCGTGCTCCTTCCACATTATTTTTGAAGAGATTGAGTGTCTTGTTGGTTAAACAACGAGCCGTGTAGTCGTCGAAGCATCTCATGCCCTTATTGAAAACCCTGCAAAAAATAAATAGAAAAAAAATTTTAATGCGAAATCACATGCTTTACACTATATAATATAATTATGAACATTTTAATAGCAATATTACACATCCGTTGTATGTCACTACTGGAAAAACCTTTGACTTCTTGCCTTCATTCTTCATCTACCCATTTTTCGAAAATCTGTATCCCTTTTAAGCATTGAATTAAATTATCTCCTTGAAAAAGGATCTCATGACACACGCATTTAATTTATTGCAAATTTAGCCAGTGACTTTTTAGTTTATTCAGCCCAAGTTAATATATACTTGTATCATATATTTTCATAAAATGTTTTCTTACAAGTATGTAGCTTGCAACGTGCCTACAAATCCTCAAAATTGTGCAAACTTGTGGGTGAAATCTTTCATGCGTGCAACAAAAATAACAAAAATGCAAAAATTCATTTTATTAACTGCAAATATGCACACAAATTAACAACAACTCATAATTTTATGAAAATTTAAAGCGACATTTTGTTATTGTTACACTCACATGCACTAATTTGTTTTTACACTGAAGTTTTGTATTTAAAATAAACAATTTATTAAAATGAAGTAAAGAAAAAAAAACAAAAAATGCAGTAAAATTTCAAATTTTGAATTATTTAAGTTTAAAAATACAAAATTGCTGTAAAATAAAAAATAGAAATTTTATGTTGCTGAATTCATAATAATTGCAAAAATTAATATGAAACAGTGAGTACTGTATGAGATAGACTCCTCCCGAAACCTCGATACCACAATATACAAGGTGCGTTCCAAAGTAAACAGGACTTTTTGAATCTAGCGCCACTTGGTGGCGCCATCTATATGTCGGCTGATGCGTTAGAATCTGCTATCTTTATCGATTGTTCAGTGAGAATTTCATTATATTTCATTGATTGGAAGTGCACTTATTGCGTTTTAAGTGTCAGTATGCTTGCGTTATCGGTGCGAAAATGAGCTTCGAACAAAGAGCCAACATTAAATTTTGTTTTAAAACTGGTAAAACTTTAACCGAAATGTTTCAATTGATGAAACAAGTTAATGACGATGATTGCCTATCCCGTAGCAGAGCGCACGAGTGGTTTCAACGTTTTCATAATGGTCGTGAGGACATAAATGAGTATCAACGTGTGGACCAATCAAAATCCGTGATCACCAGAAATTCCATTGAAAATGTGCGTGAATTCATAAAAATTAGCCGAAATCATCATTGAAATTCATGGCAATAAAATTGAACATCTCCAAAACATTGATCGCATCGCATTTTGAGCGAACATTTGGGCTTACGAAAAGTGTGTGCACAGTTTATTCCGCAAAAATTGACTGACGACCAAAAATTGCTTAGAATCCAACATTTGAAAGGCGCTTGTGACCGATTATTTGACCAAAAATCACATATTAACCATTAACCACTCTCCGTATTTACCTGATATGACACCGTGACTTCTTTCTTTTTGGAAAAATGCATTTATCCATGAAAGTAAAACGTTATGCGGACGTAGAGGCCATTCAAAAGGCTTGCACCGGCTTACTGGTGGCCATACCGGCCGTTCGACATGCTTTTGGACCGTGCAAAAAGCTGTATTGAAAACGAAACTATTTTAAATTAAATAAATTTATTTTGCCGAAAAAAACATTTGTTCTGTTTTTCTTTTTTTAAGTCCTGTTTACTTTGGAACGCAGCTTGTACTTTGACATTTATTTTTTGAAGTTTGTCTCCTTCAAATGTTGGCCGCGGATATTTCCGGGTCAAAACATGAAATTATCTGCTCACCGCATCTTTTAATAAATCCATTAATTGAAGCGACGTCTTGTTGAAACCAAATGTCGCCGAAATCACGAGCTTCAATTTCAGGCATGAAGTAGCCGGTTATCATGAGGCGATACAGAAAGTGACTTTTCGTAATAACGTTCAACGATTTCCAAAGTTGTTCAGACGTAAGGCTTTCCATGATGAAAGGCCAAACAGTACTGAACAAAAATAGCAGAACAGCTTGATACGACTCACGCGCATTCTGCCAAAAAAACGCTATTGAAAAAAGTACCCACATAATAGTTACTTGGGGAAAAAAATAATTTCCTTTGTTTTCAGTTTTTATTTTCCACAGAAAAATATGCATTAATTCAATTTTCATTTTTAAATTTTGATTTCCCATTAAAAACTATTTACTAAAGGAAAAGTTCGTGCGTGGAAGTCACTGAACTGTGTTTATCATATTCAAATAGATGCTTTTGCTAACAGAACTTCAACTGCCAGCGTATGCCAACATAATTCCAAACCCGTATTTGCTTCGCAACAATCACGTTAACCTTTACGTGAACAATAGTTCCGTTCAATCAGTTGTTGCTTTCATCAATTTTTTTAGCAAAGCTCCACTGTACTTTTCGCTTTATTTGCGCACTAAATTAAACAATTTAAAACTGAAACGCAAGAACAATGTAAAAATATTACAAAAAAAAAGAAAAGTTCACCTTCCAAAATATCGTCAACGAACAAATAGTACTGAAAACAAAATCATAGAACACAAGGTACGAAAATCATTGACGTCATAGAAGAGACATCGTCACACTGACAGTTGGACCAGTTTGAGGAAAAAATCATTAATTCATATAGTAAGATAGTAGAATTTCCTTTGCATAGTCATAGATAAGCGCTTGTGCACTTTACATTTGAGTTTTATTTATGGATTTAGTTATTTTTAAAAAACTATTGCCACCAAAACTTTTTGAACTAACTACGTTCGCAAATATATGAGTGCATTGTTACAGCCAAAACAAGAAAAAAATAATATTTTAATTATTAAATTAAAAAACAAAATTATTAAAAATGGTTTATTTGTAACAATTTGTATCAAACTGCGCATTTATGCTTACAAAGTGAATCTAAAATTATCTGCTTAGAGCAATAAAGTACCAAAATAGTCGTTAAATATTTTATTTGACATGACGGACAATGGTGCTAACTTTGTGTTCTAGCACGAAATGAAAACAAAACGAAGGCTCCACTATACTTTCATGTACACACACATACACATGCACAAACTTGCGTGCCGAAGCACAACTAATTGCTCTGTAATAAGATCTCCTCTTGCGACAAGAAGAATAATGGATACTAGCAAACAATAACGAAAGTGATAACTATATGATACCCAAAATGCCAGATGCTAAAGTATATTCACTACCAAAGTGTTAGTTAAAATTTGTTATAAGAGAAAATGTATATAAATATACACACGGCAATGTGTACGCAAATTTAACCGGAAGAAATTTAGTTTGTTGAGGCTTTTGGAGTAGCCAAATTACTTTAACTTGCTCATCGGTTAGCTCTGAAGATTTTAATGAATTTCCAGTAGCTTTTCGAATATTTTGAATTAAAGTTAAAAAAAAAAAAATAGAGGTTATTTAGTTGCAGCACTTCTTTTGGAATTAGTAACGGCTTTTACGAAATGTATATTTTAGAAGGAAACTTTTCTCACATCTCTCAACTAAAATAGTCTTCATCAAATACGCCATAACGTAAAAGTCTTCATAACTCAATTTATAAAAAAAAAAGCGAAGTCGATCAGCCTCAAGCTATTTGGGGATGTTTCATTACGTAAACTGAGTTTACCGACCGTTGTGCCAAATATACCTTTTTTGCCCACCCTGGCGTTAAAGTCACCAAGCACGACTTTGACATCGTGGCGGGAACTGCTTTCATGGGCTTTTGGTCAGATCGTTCCTCTGCGGATGTGGCTAAACGTTCATCCATCGAGGTGAATGCCAGGACTCGGTGACGGAGTGTCGCTCCCACCATGATTCCTACACCAAATTTGCGCTCCACTGTAGTAAATGTCACAAGGACCTCTCGTCTCAGTCCTTGTCCCGTCCGTCGCTCTACTTGAAAGGTGGTGATGTCAGTCTTTGCTCTAATGATGACTTCAACCAGCTGAGCAGCGGCACCATTTAAATTAAGGGACCGAACATTCCATGTCCCAAAATTATAGTCCATATTACGTTTGCTGTGGTCATCACGAAAAGAGAGTTCCTCTTCCGAGGTTAGTTTGTTCCTTTCATTGGGGGCGTTTTTTACGTGGCGGGTCCTAAACCCAGCGCATATCCCTGCGGGCCAGTACATTGCTGCACAGAAATTGGATTCCATCTCGAAACACAAGCATTGTGGGAAAAGGTTTCGATTGACGAGTGGCTCGCATGGACAGACATGGCCATGTTCTTGGAGAATGTGACTCATGCTATAGTGAAAAAAACTTGCACGGCTGAGCAAACGTAGTATGTTAAAACAGCATTTGTTGACCATATTGTGTACTCTTGATCACTATTCGCAAGTATGAATTCAAGTAACCGGTGAAAGGAAGCGAAAAAATCACATTTTTTCATAAAGTGCCTGAAGCCAGAACATCTGCATGTCGTAGATGCTCAATGAAGCATCATACCTTTACTCAAGTCCACCAAGCCGTCCATCACAGGCAGCAGTCCTCGTTACAGGATCATCAAAATGTCGCTCACCTCCAGCTCAGTCACGCTCTTGTTCAATTGAATGTGTGCTGCCTGCAACTGCTACTGTCCTCGTTCGCAACAGTAACGGATCGCTAATGTCATGATCGATCCTCGATTTTGCAGACTTGTCTTACAAACTATTCGATCATCAACATGGCAATATTTTCTATTGTCAAACAATAAAAACAACATGAAAGCAGCATGTTATGATGATATTCCAGCAACTCAAGCAGCTGTCGCCGAGGTGCTGAAGAGCATTCATACGCATATATGTAAATTTGAATAAAAAATCTCTGCAAGGTTGATCGTTCTAAGATTGATGTTCCAAGATAATGTAAGGTGTATTTTATTATATATCATATCATTAGGTTATTTTTAAGACACACATTAAGGTGAATCCAGAAACTTTGAAAAAATAGTTTCCTTGGCACTTCTAAGAAATGCCCTACACATATAGCCTCTTAATTTTAACAGAAATGTTCTACGCCTTCCGATTTTTCATTTTTTATTTCGAATTATCAGATAAAGACACTCAAATTTCGACTCATAAAATTTTGTAAGAAATTGAATGCTCGACAAGAACTGCCTGTAACTATTATTCGTTAAGCCATGTTTAGAAAATATTAATGGTTGAAGTTTGATTATTTTAAACCATTTTTTTTATGAATGTTATAATCTAATGAAAAAAAATGTAAATCAAAAATAAATGTTTTAGTGGAATTCTATTTTAGATTTTCTAAAAACTTATTTTTCAGAGAACCGAGCGAAATATTTTTTCTTTTTCTGCCCACCCCAATGTACATACAACCAAACTTACAAAGCCTATCTATGAAGATTCGTTCAATTTACGTTTGTGTCTCCGTAACTTGATCCACTGTAAATTTAAGAAAATTTAAGTCGTGCGAGGCTTTGAAATCTCAAGCTTAAGTATTTAATTGAGTTTTCACTTAGCTTGCGCACTTATTGCCCAAAACAAATGCTCTTTACAGAGTATATAATTACCCGTAAGTGGGTATAAGAATTTTCAAATATAAGTATTGCGTGTGTAATCGTTTATCCAAGGAAAAACACAGAGTGAAGAGAACTCAACTGAACAGTTGCTTAGTCGAGTGCTTCTTAAATTTTGGTTTACCTCCTTTAGATACTCTAATTACTCTTTAGTTATTTTACTGGCTTATTTGAGATTATTTGCTTACCGAGAAGAAAGTCCAGTTCAATGTTAAAAAATGGAATATTCTGTTAATAACACTACACATTTCAAAATACCCAGTAAATAGGTTGAAAACATTTTTCATGATTGGAAATTTAGGGGCGGGTAGGGGTTTTCACTTTCGAAAAATCGATTTTTTTGTCTTATGTTATTGCTTCATATTTCAAGGATATGTCCTTAAAATTTTAAGTCGATAGAAGTAATATTCTAAGAGTTATCGTCTTATTAGTCTCCTGGCCTTTATCGCTCTAATTCTAACAGCTGAGCGCGGTCGGGATGGAAGTGCAGCTGAGAACACGTTTTTCTCAAAACTACTTTTTCAAAGTCCGTGTTCACTGTCATTTTAAAACTACTTGATCGATTCATTTCAAACTTTGAACACATTTTTAACATATAAAATATCGCCCCCCAATGTTTATTAAATATTTTTTTTTTCATTAAGGGTGTTTTCCACCCACAAAATGGCGGAATTTTTAGTGGAAAATAACAGTTTACACTTTAGATGGCAGCCAAAAATTTTTGAATGCAAAAAAGAATTATCAGAGAACGTTGGCGGGAAGATTTGATTATAGTTTAACTATTTTTTTTGTTTTTTGGTTTTTTATTTTCGGATAATTTCCAGCCGAGTTATGGTGAACACCGCAAAGTGTTTTTTCTCAAGACGTTCTGGGTAAAGCACTGTTACTGGCTTATGTCTCAATATTTCTGCATGAAAAAATTACCTTACCTTGCCAAAAGTATGCTCTATAATGTACAAAAGGTCCAAATGAAATTAGTCAATCCAGATTTGAGAAATAAATTCACAAAAAAAGTATTTTTTTTTACCTTGAAAACCCTAATGTGTAAAGTACCCGTAAGCAGAAAGAGCAGTAGAAGAAGAACGACTGGCGCGCTGTTGTAAACTCGGCTATAACCGCGTTAGTGAGGTTTTCGTCAATAAAGAAGAAGAAAGAGTAGTAAAAGTTTCCTCGCAACAAAGGTGGCAAACAATGCATTAAAAATATAATGGAATTAACATTTAAATTTTTTTTTACTATGTAATACCAAATAGAGAATTAAAGACTAAAAAAAGAATCCAAATAATCCAAATAATTAAAATATGAAAAATGTAATCCCATATACCAGAATTTAATTTAATTTAATTTAAAAAATTTAAAAAAATTAAAACTAATGCTATAAGTTGAATTTTTATCTTCGAGTTTTAATCTCAAAAACCGGATTGAAAAAAAATAATAATAATCGAGCATATAATTAAAATTACAAAACAAAAAAAAATTAATTAGAAAGAAAAATTATTTCGAGATTCATATTTTTTCACGTTTTCGTACTGCATATTCTACTATTTTAAACTAGAGCTCCAACAAAGAGCTTCTTCTTTAATACTCTAGGCCACTGGTCGGCAAATTTACATATTCAAATATAAAAAAAAAAAAATTATTTTAAATTTTTAATTCCAAAATTTTGTCTTAAAACTAAATTTTAATTTTTCATTTCCAATACTGGCATATTTTCCTGCTATTTTTAATTCCGATATTGAGATTAAAAACTTAAAAATTTTTTTTTCAACAAAAATTTTTTAATCAAAACATTCGCTTTCTTGCTTGTAACCCACCCGTCTTCTATGCTTCATTTCGAACCTCAAGGCTTATTCAATTTTGTAGTAATTGTACTCAAACGCTATCCTTTTCATCTAACTGCAGAGTAAGCACTAACTAACTATTGCCAAAATAACAAGCTTGAATTTTCAATTATATAACCGATTTCTCAAACACACTTATTATGACTTTGATGAAATTCGGTGCGACCACATTTCGAATGCCACATTTCACTTTATGCATTAAGGACATTTTTCCAATCACTTTCGAACGACGCCATCAAAGGCCGCAAAATGTCATTACCCACCGACCAGACGGCGTTCGCAGAAAATTTCGAATATTTGATTTGGTGTGAAAACCGCAAAGCGTTCAAAAGTGGCGAACAAACCGAAAATAAACAAACACCACGCCACTTAACCTCACTTAGTAAATCGGTACAGAGGCAATTCTGTGTAAATAACTTTGGTAAGAGCATTCGCAAAATTTCGTAAGAACTCCCAATGGTTCACTTACATGCACTTGGATGCGATTTCGCGTTCGTTGTTGGCAATCTTTGTGGTCTGCAGAAATTCCATTAAATGTGGCGGCAGATCCTTAAAGCACTCGTCGACCATGCGTTGAGTGTCGCCGCATTTACTCTCGGCGCCGGCTGCGGTGTCGCTGCTCTTGAGGGAAGCCGCCAGACGCGATTCGGTGTCATTCTGCGAATTCACCGACGACACCAGGGGAATCAACAGCAGCAGTAACGCGAACATTTTATACTCGCGACGCGGCAAAATTTTGTAATCAACGAACGCTTCAAGTCAACGCACTTAAAATACCGTTAATATATATTTCTTTAATTGCGATTTACTGTTATGATATATAAGCACATGTGCAGATTTGTGTATTTTTAATTTTTTTTTTTTTTTTTTGACCTTTGATTCTTGAATTTTCAAATTTATATATTTGTTTTTTTGACTCTTTTACACAATTTTATTTAGCGCTTATCGCTTTCATCACACTATGAGCTTTCACCACTTTGGTGTAATCGCGGTCACGCGTCCGAACCGTTACTGTTGCTTTATCAAAACCGCTCGGCCTTTTATATGGCAACGTGTTAACAGCGCGTTTACAGTTACGATATCATCAACAGTTGTTTTCGACGAAAAAGCTCCAAAAGCCGGTTGAGCTTTCACGCAGCCGCAGCACCAACGCATGCACGTGCCTTTATTATCCTCGTTACGTGCCACCTGTTATCTTCAACAATTCGACAAAAAGGAGACAAGGTTATTGTGTCGTTTGGCGCGTGATTTGCTAACACAGGCGAATGCAAAGCGGCAGTGGGTAGAAACTTGTTGTAGAAGACACGCAGTTAAGGTACCAATTGTTGATTGCGCTATGTTTCCCACATCAAGGTCAATTATAATATTTTATGCTTTACTCTTCTTTTTACATAACGGTTTAAAGAAGGAAGTTATTTTTAAGGACAATTACAAAACTTTTGCAGTAAAAGCGGAGAAGAAACATATTTTCCTTAACAATAGAAAGCTTCCTTTTTACTTCTCCTATTGTTTGCGTTGTTTTGGATTATTTCTCAGATCGATGTAGTAAAAATATGAATAAAACTTGTTAATCCATAAAATAAAGTTCACGTACAACATTTTACAATTTGAGTAATTACTGATTAATCACTTGCTCTGCTCGGTATTAATAACAAATCGCCATAAAATCGCGAGGAAAAGACCAGCCACCTGCCCTCGAATTCGCTTACCTTTCATATGAGGCTAAAGTGCGCGGCAAAGAGCCATAATTCCTAAATTCTCTGTAATTAAGCACTTTTATTCTCGAAAACGGCAAATTCACAGAAAGGTAATCACTGCAGTTCTTTGTAGTTCTGCTGGCATAATACGTCTGTAATTATGCCATCGTTTTTAAGTAATTAGCCTGAACAGAATTTCTAAGCTTCGCACAGTGATCTGCATCCGAATTTGATAATGAATGAAAATTTAAAATTTAAAGCAATTTTCGTTTTAATTTATTTAATATAATTTAATTCACTTCAATTTAATTTGATTTAAATTATTTTAGTTTAATTTAATTTAGATTAATAGCATTTAATTTAATTTAAATTAAAATAATTATTTTTTAATTATTAAAATAATTATTTTAATTTAAATTAATTTAGTCAAATTTAATTTAATTAAACTGAATTAAATTAATTTAATTAATTTTAATTTTATTTTATTTTGTTAAATTTATTTAGTTTAATTTAATTCAATTTAATTAAAATTATTTTATTTTATTTCACTTTATTTTATTTTATTTCATTTTATTTCCGCCAACGGAAAAAATTATTGAATTAACATTTGAATATTAATTAAATTAAAAAATTAATTTTGTTTGTTATTAATTAATATTAAAAAATTAATCCCATAAACCTTCCTTTTAGTTTGAAGTTTTTATTTAAAAATCCGGATTGAAAAAAATTAATTTAGCATATAATTAAAATAATAAAAAAAAATATTGAATTAGAAATAAAAATTATTTAAGAATTTAAATTGAAAAAATGAAAATCAAAAACAAAATTAAATTACAAAGAGAAATTATATCTGAATTAAAATTTTTTCACGTTTCTGTACATCGTATTCTATAATTTTAAACTAGAGCTTCCACAGACATATCTTCTTCAATACTCTAAAGCACTTGTTTATTTTATTTTATTTTTTATTATTTTATGTTATTTTATTTCATTTATTTTATTTTATTTTATTTTATTTTAATTTATTTTATTTTATTTTATTTAATTTTTTTTATTTTATGTTTTTTTATTTTGTTTTATTTCAATTTATTTTATTTTATTTTAATTTATTTTATTTTATTTTATTTTATTTTATTTTATTTTATTTTATTTTATTTTATTTTATTTTATTTTATTTTATTTTATTTTATTTTATTTTATTTTATTCTATTTTATTTAATTTTATTTTATTTTATTTTATTTTATTTCATTTTATTTTAATTTCATGATCTCATTTTATTTAAAATCCTTCCATCAAAAGGCTTTAAAATGCCATACTTCCTTTTCCCACAGTGCGTGCCTTTTTGTCCTTCGGCATAGAGGATGGGGTTGTCCGTTAAGCAACATAATTAAAAGCAACAGCAGCAGCGCAGCACCGCAAATAGCCGACAACGCCAACGGACAGCCGAGAAGGCAGCTGGAGGACGCATTGTCAATGGGAAACAAGAGAGTAAATATGCGTACTAAACTGTCATGGTGACTTATCGCCTCAAAAAGGAAAAAAAACTAAAGAGAAAATCAGAAAATCACAGCGAACCACAGATTTCCATCGACTATGCAGTATATGTATATACATATACTTTAATATGCACGACAACGCCGTAACTAGAGAGAGATATTTGCTTTTAGAAAATTAATTAAAAATTTTTAAACTAATAAATGATTTAAGCTCATTAATAAAAAAGTTAGAACGTAAATATAGAAATTTAAATTGCCCTTACTCGTACATTATTACTGGTTTTAGCTTATTTTTACTTTTCTAATATTGGTTTGATTTGTGTGTGTGTGCATTTTATTGACTCAATTAATAGAAAAAGCGTACTTGTGCAACCCTTTTCAAGCTCTTTAACTCGGCCAAAGTAGCCCAGCATAGCACACAGCCTAAGGAGAATTGCCTACTACAATGAAAAAAGGCATGAAAACTTACAGGTTGCCAGACAATAACGGCTCAATTGGGCATCAAAGGTTTTAAAGTTCAAAATGGGCATGAACTTTGAAATGAACTTTCAATCGCATGTGGACACCGCGTGGAAGGAGCAGACGGAACAAATTGAAAAAGGTCGATTAAAAATAAATCTATTATTTTGATATTAAATTGAAGATTTTATTTTTCAAAGCTACAATGTTTTTCTCGTTAGCTTGTTGCGATTTCATTACGCCGCTCTCTTGGAAACCCTCATCCCTATTGGCAAACTGATTCAGCCAATTTTGTCGAGATTCTCTTGCGGCGAATTTTTCACACATTTTTTCAAAGGAGCAAGTAGTGATCACTTGTAGTAATCACCAACCAAGCTTTTGAAGCTTCTGCTGAGTCACTTTCTATGTGTGAGGCTTGACGTTGTCATGATGGAACACAATTATATCTATATGCATTAGAGATGAGCCCGATGGTTCCAAAAAAGAGAAAACACTTATTCCAGGCGGCCATCAACATCAACAGATGATCAACACGAAAATAAAATAAAGGAATTGGTGGTTGAAAATCGAAGATTAAAATCTTACTAGCAAAAGGATCAACGAGAATCATTTTAAATGATCATTTAGGCCTAAGAAAAGTTAAAGCTCTATTGTTCGTTGCGTTTACCTACCAGGATGTCATGAAACGTGTTATTACTGGCGATATCGTGGCAAAGGTGAGACAAAGCCGAAAAAATTACGTCAAAGCAGGACAAAAATCAAGGTTATGTTAAAAGTTTTATTTGATTATCGAGGTGTGGTGCACTCCGAATTCCTTCCGAAGAGCTAAACTGTCAACAAGTATACTATTTGAGTGCTGAAAAGAGGCCGGAATTATGGGTCGACAACTCTTGGTTCTTACGCCACGATAATGCAACGTCGCATACTGCATTGATTCTTTGTGAGTTTTTCGTCAAATTTCCAGCTTCTTGCTAATCAGCAAACTCAAACGACCGATCCGGAGAAACCGCTGTGAGTCAATTGTAGGCATTAAACGTGAACCGCTACACCCATTGAGGACTTTTACGGAAGTTGACTTTAACAACTGTTTTGAGGATTGGAAACAACGTTGGCACAAATGTAAAGGCTAAGAGGGGATTACTTTTAGGGGGATGACATAGATTTTTAAGAATAAATTAAGAATTTTTTGCTCATAGCAGTACTTCCAAAAGTAGAGTTTTCTAGAAATATAAACATCTAATGATCAACTGGAAGATAAATTTGACTCTTTGACTAAAATTTACATTTCAGGGACTATGAATGAATGAATTATTCTAGTCTAGAAATGCTATTTAACGGCATTTTTTAAAGTCCAATAAAAGAAAACTAAGAACATTTTTACAATCCAATTTTTTATAAGATATTTATTGATATTTTAATACAAAAAATAAAAATAAAAAAAAACATTTTGTGATAATTTGATTAATTGCGGCGTGGTGGTGTGGCGGGGGTTGAAAACAAGGGTGCGCCCTTCCTGACACGATTCCAACACTTTGGGTGATCTGAAAAAAAAATTAAAATTTTAATCAGTACAAATGCCGCTATCGTCTGAACTAGTATAAATAAAAAAAAAATTTTTTCTGTAAATGGCGACTGTTTGAATTTTTTGCCCGTTTTTTGGCAAAGATCAAAATTTTTTAAAAATAGTAAAAATCAAAATTTTTTAATAATCCTAGTTTCAACCATAGAGAAATATATAAAGAAGGTCCACACCAAATTTCAAGTTAATCGGTTCGTTAGAAGTGTTGAAAATAGTAGTTTCGAGAAAAACGCGATTAAAGTTTTACGTTACACGATATTCGCTCAATCGGTATAGTTGCCACGTCACTAAAATGGCTATAACTTTGAAAATAATTTGATTTTTGAAAAATGCTTTTAGAGAGATATTTTTGAATATCAAAACTTTCGAAATATGAAAAAAAAAAATTCGATTTTTTCAAATTTCTAGACTAGAATACCCCCTTAAGTCACTCAGTCAAATATTTTGCAAAAAAGTTTACTCAGAATGTGCGAGAAATATCAGTTTTTTAATTTTGAAACTTCAAATAAAAACTTGAATACAAAATAAAGTAACTTTATATACATATACTTACATACATACCATATAACTATTCCATTAAGTTTGCTTACTTAAGTGTTAATAAAATAATTTAAAGCTTTGGCTTTATTATCAACGAGAAGAGGAAGTAAAATATTTTGGGTTTTATTGTTCCACCACTACACATACAATACACTAACAGGAATGACAATAAATCTTTTATAGACACACCAACTGAAGTTTTTGAATGAAATTCCAAATACCTGTGTATATGTATATGTATGTATTTGTAACTTTTGGTCCACAGACATGGCTTACGGCAGTGAGAAATTTGAATCCTTTAAGGTGCAGAAAATTTTAAATATACTTTAAATAACACTCTGGTTTGAGATAATTCGTAAAATGATATTTATGAAAAGCGTACACATATCCTTTAAGTATATTTACTCGTATGTGCTGTATTGATTTTAATGCTGTACGAGTATTTTACTGTATTTCACCTGTAGAAATTAGATAAACATTCCCACATACTTACGTAAATACATACGTTTACATGAATATAAAGAAGATATCCAAAGCCTTGGCATATAGCAACTTATAGAGCTACTTAACCTTTTGCCTTCAGTGCAACACACAATAGCAGAATTATAATAAACATACTGTATATTATGTAGGTGTAATAAACATATGTACAGTTAGCTACATATCAATTGCTGGCACGGGCAACCGCCTTTACGCAAGCAATGGTAAAAGACTGGAGTTCCTTATTCGTTCAATGACAATTACGAGGACTTTTACGTTCCCACAAACATTCTCAAAAGGAAATTAAATTATAATACAATGAAAATGCGATAGTAAAAAATAGAGAAGTCAATTCTTGTTAGTCAGAAGATGGAGTGCGTTGTAATACGGCACAAGGAAAGTCGTCATACTTAGTATAAAATATAATGGTATGTGACCATTAATTGGAGTTTTACTGCTAACGTTTTACTTGATCCGAAAGCTCCACAAGACCTGAAAAATGCGAATAAAGTTAAATTGCCTTGATTATAAACGCAGCATGGCATCGAACAAGAACTGGTATAAGTAACATAAACTGGCATAACCAAATATTGACAGAATGTAAAGTGTTTTACAATTCTAAGTAGGTATTCAAACGCTGTTTTCAAATGTAATTTTTTTTTAATAAAAGGGTCTCAAATGCCGATTCGTAAATGGCTGTAATGATATTTAGGAAAGCATACGCGTTTAGTAAGATGGGCGTCATACTTAGAACCCTTAGTGTCTCAAGATATTTATAGATTTAGTGGGTCGATAACCATAGAACGAATTATGTGCTTGATCTCAATTCAAATATACCGGTTCGGTATCAAAACTCTCAGTAGAGTTGCTTATAGTGCTTGGAATCAGCTAAAATAAGTCAGTACTAAGTATACTAGGTATGTTCTATAAGTATCGCGAACTTTGTGTTTTTTCAAAAATTATTTATTTATTCATGAATATCTATTTTGTCCCCTTCAAAGTAATCCCCATGAGATATTATACACTTGTGCCAACGGTTTTTCCAATCTTCGAAGCACTTCAAAAAATCATTTTTTTTTTTTATCTTCTTCAGCTCCTCCTTCGATTCCGACTTTATCTCGTCAAGAGAAGCGTAACGTCGTCCTTTCATGGGCCTCTTCAGTTTAGGAAACAAGAAAAAGTCACAGGGAGCCAGATCTGGGGAATACGGTGGCTGCGGCATCATTAGTCCTTATTGACCATTCTTCCCTGTGGCAAGAACTCATGATGCACCGCGCCCCTGCAATCGAAGAAAACTGTCAGTTACGATTCGCGATACTTTTTGAACACACCTCGTAGCTTTTCTAACTGAAAAATCTTGTTTAATTATACGCCATTTATCTCAGAAATAATGTAAATATGAAGTACATAAATCCGGCGTCACTGTTAGAAAATTTTGCAGTAGTCAGATAAATAGATGAGAATTATACCGAGAACTAAGGTCTATTGAGCCTCTCCTAAGTCACAGCGACTCGCCTAGCCCCAGCGTATTGATAAATTTCAATATACTTCTAGGTGCTAGTGAGGCGATGTGTTTCCTACATGGAAACGTGGATCTATGGGCCTTTATCCAGCGTTTGAAGACTGCTACGCAATGAGTTTCAAGCGCCCTGTCACAGAACCGGCAATTTACCCAGAAGCTAAGCCCATGTTATATAAGTAATTCTTGAGCTTACAGTGGCCAGTGTAGAATACGTTAAGTAGCCGAAATTTGTCCCTAACGAGGTTGATTACATATTTAAACCAGCTGAGGTTGTAACCCTCCATTAACGACTTGGAGTTGTTGCCAATACCCCTTTCTTAACACTTCTTCTTCCTTCCGAAGCAGCTCCTTTATGGTATGAAAACTCACCGCGATGAAGGGTTCAGGTGCTACCATGTTAGTAGATGCTGCGGAGCAGGCGAGCTTATCAGCCAGTTCGTTCTCGGCTATACCTTTGTGACCGGGGAACCAGATAAAGTGCACTTGGTTACATTCCGATAGACTGTCCCTCCTGTACCAGTAGCAAATTGACCTCGTAGGTTCAAGTGCCGCGTTGCTGTCGCTAAGTATGGTTATACGTTCGTTGCAATAGTTGCGTTGGAGGTTCATCTCTACTTACCGACTTATGACAAAGACTTCTGCTTGAAAAATGCTTGCAAAAATACCATAATGTGTATGAAGAGTTTGGTGCGTATTCCTGTGACTCCTGCATTCCCACCGAAGTTTTCGAGCCGGCGGTCTCGAACTTGATTGTACTATTGCTTAACAGTAGCTCGAGGGTGGAATCACTTCATTCAACCTTATTGCTAAAGGTAAGTTTGAACTTCTTCGTAAAGCTGAAACCTAGGGAAGAACCATTGGTATTACATCATTAAGTGATGTATTCCCGGCATTCATTGGCCGGGATGAGATTACCTTACCTCTGCCAAACACTTAAAGCAACATGTGTTTGGCTACCTGACCGATTACTATGTGAAGTGGTGTGATCTCAAGCATGACTTCAAGTCGTCGGTCATGTGCGCATGACACCCGACACACAGCTACATGCAAGTCATTACAGCTTCGATAGTTAGAGCCCTTCCGAAGTCTGTGATGCTTTTAAGGCCCTTGCTTCGATTACAAATTTTATTGAAATTTTTAAATCATAAATAAGCTTGTCAAAGTTCCATAGGATGCTTAGTAAGACTTTACTTACTCATTAATTGACACAGGATCAAAAAATAGTTATAATTGCTAGTACTTCCTTTCTAACAAGCTTTTTGAGGAAAAATTCAAACAATTGAGCAGCAGAACTATGCCAGAACTTTATCTTCATAATGAACAATGGATTTGGAAATATTTTTAGTTGAGTGTAATATTTGAGCTAATTGGATTTTTCTTGGAAACGAGAGCATACAAAACCTAGTTGCTCACTTAACTTCTCACAAATTTGAACAATGTAAAACCCGTTAGACTGTTGCCAATGGCAAAATGTATTACTTCATTCCTATGATGTGTGTCCTTGTGTACTTTACAGTTATTTATGAATGTATGAAAATAGTAATAATAATAGTAAAGCGCTGCTTACAAGCCCAAGCCAAAAGGCAACTTCAGTTTCTTCGAATATCCTTTGCGCATCCTTATTAAGAACTTCTTCAAAGAAGTGCTGAACGGGTACAAAGAAAATCAGCATACTCGTTGGTAAGTGGGATAATGGCAACAAATTATGGGCAATCAGAGATGAATGCGTAATTCTACAAAGGCAACTGAAGAAAATGTCAGCACGTGTGTGAAACCAAAGCAAATAAGTGGCGGATTTTCGAGTCTTGTTAGTGGCAGATATCAAAAATATTTGCCATTGTATGTAGTGTAAATATATTTTGTATACAAGTTTTTATATAAATTATAGAAACAAGCTCGCATTGAAGTAATAGAGACACTAGTTTAAAGTTTTGCACTATTGATCACTTTCCTCAAACGTCTACAATAGATGACAGAAAGAGAAGTGTTCATCCGCATATGGTTCGAACCATCTCTAAAAACTATTTGAAGGCATTCACTGAGAAACTGAAAATTAAGACAAGGGAAATGGATTTATCAACCAGATCAATGTCAAGACTTATCCGAGATAATCTCCACATGAAAGTCTACCGTCAATCAACTGATCATGACTTGACAACGTGCTGGAATTAGGCTCAAGCGGCAAGCGCCTTCTTCTGTGGCACTTTTGAAGAAGTTTTTGATAGCTTAAAGGTCTAGAGGCGGAAAAGGGTTTAAACTGGAGAAAAAGTTTTCCTGCGAAATATTGTAGAAAGCGTGGTAAACCAGCTAAGCCGTATTCTCATTGTGGGGAGAGTATTGGATCTTAAAACAGTATTCAGCTCCAGCATACAAAGTATAACCACGAAGAAGTGGCTTAAAAGCAATATTCCTGATTTCATAGCTGCAGATGATTGGTCGTCTGAAATTCCAAGTTTAAATACATTGGACTACACTTTGTGGTAACGTGGCCTGTCGAATACCTCACAGAAATTTCGAGTCTCAAAAAATCTTTGATTTGAGCAGCGTCATCAATGTATGCTGCTATTAATCAGTGGCCTAATCGTTTGATGGCAAAAAGTGTCCATATCGTAAATCACACATTTAATATACTTGTATGCATTATTAAATAAAATTAACTTCAATAAGAAATGAATTGTAGTTTCATTTTCGTAATGACCTAAACTTGTAACAGAACTTATGGCAGCAACAACTATGCACTTTATAGCATCTAAGAATGTTTCCATCTGAATGTTACCAACTACCAAATTTAATATTTCAACATCAGGGTATAAATATACATACATATAAAGATAGAAGCGTATTTTTTAAATATAAATCACATATAAAGTTCTTCCGAACCGCAAAGTCCGAAGACGAACCAAGCGAAATTTTGTATATGTGATTACCACTCGGTGGATCGTGATTTCCATTCTTGAGCAGAAAACCGCAATCACGCCCTCAACGTCGACTCTAACTACCAAAATTCATCATTTTTTGTACCACATCGAGTGCAAAATGTCAATAAAAAGCAAAAGACTTTCGTCAAACGGTAAGAAATTGCTCACCGGAAATCTTCCGAATCTCCGTCCTGCCGATTGCTTTATCAACTCCTTTGCATGATGAACATATGTGTGTATACTTATGCAATAATATGA
Organism: Bactrocera zonata; assembly: GCA_037783105.1. Taxonomy (NCBI): domain Eukaryota; kingdom Metazoa; phylum Arthropoda; class Insecta; order Diptera; family Tephritidae; genus Bactrocera; species Bactrocera zonata. The sequence goes on along the minus strand of JBAWJQ010002006.1, from coordinate 98,859 downwards.
CTTTGTTGGAAGAAGTATGTTTCGGGTTATTATTCCAGGTGTAACACAATATGAAATATGAGAAGCTTTTGATTTTATCATAATATCGTAAAAATTTACGATATAGGAAATTACATGGCTACATGGAAATGTTACCAGAACTGTTAAATATCTTTAAAAATTTCTTTTCAATTTAATTACTGTAAAGAATGTTTATCTTTATCTTCATTAACACCACAGATTGTCGAATTTTCGTAAATAGTTATAGAAATCGCAAAATGTTTTAGAACTGAATATTGATAACATATTTTATGGGAGTTACCACATATTCAAATTTATTGTTTCAATAAAAACAAACCAAACTAAAAAATTTAAAATCAAAATCACGTTTAAAATTTTTATGACAAGGTGGCAACCCTTGGTAAATTTAATTAATATGCCATCAGTGAAATATCACAACACCTGAGACTAGAGAGATTTAGCAACATTTTTTTAGGAAAAATTTTAGTAGTGTTGCCACCTATTTTAAATATGAATGCCAAAATATGTAATATATTACCATATTGCCCCAAAAGGAAGCTTTTTCAGCTTCAATGGGGACTCATTGCATACTGGATATATGTTTGATATGTCAGGGTCGATCTTGGAAAAGAAGGAGTTTAACCTACTATAGTATCCAGAATGAAGCTGCAAAAGTTTACCATTCTCGCGGCAACTCAAGTTCTTTGTCTGCAATGGGTGGTGGTTTGACACCAAGTACGCCAATCCCTGAAACGAAATTGGTGAAGCTGTTTATGGCTCCACTGTGAGTGGCAGTCAGTGCATATCTGAAGTTAGTTGCGTCCGAAATATGGTCGGCGTATTGTCTTATGTCGTCGATCGTAGTTGAGCAAGGATCTGTAGTTGCTCCTTGGAGGCAGTTTCTACAAAAACACCGCACTAGAAACTGTTTGGAGGGAAGTTCTTGAGGATTTAGTGCGTCTGTGTACTTTCACAATAATCGCGGTCGTGTGAGAAGCTAAAAAGCACAGGATATCGAGTGTCACACCTAAAGTCTTAGGGTTATTGACAGTCGGAATTTTATCGCCATCGATTTCAATATTAAGATCAAGTCTGTACTCCTTCGCCCAGTTTGTAAATATGGTCACTGTGGATTTAGTGGGGAGAGTATTAGGTTACTCGCAACGAAGAAGCGAGAAAGATCAGTGAGATAGCCGTTTATTCGAAAAGGGTACTTTAGGTTCGTTGCAAACGAAGTTTTTGTGAAGTTTCTTTCTTTGGTTTTTGAATTAAAGATGACTTTGAGTAGAAAACTCTTCCCCACCGTCAGACAATTTTTATCTACGGGCTTAAGGGAATCCAGAATCATTCAAGATAAATTATCAAAATAATTGAAGCACAGAAACTTCTGTAAATGTGCATTTTTTTTATTTATTTGTTAAACAAACATACTATAGAATCGATTTGTTGAAGCCTCTAAAGCAGGCTCATCCCTTAAACCATATTTCACTTACTGTTTGCACCAAAAAAAACTCCGCATCTTTTTGGTATTTTCAAAGTTTTTCTAAACATTTATTAATATATGTATGCTTGTATATATGTAAGTATGTATGTATGTATATGAAATTTATTGAATTGGCATTACACAATGAAAATAGTTATAATTATTATACCATAAATAAGAACAATGCTTGAAACAATGCACAACATTCAAGTATTTCACTTAGCGGCTAGCAGTTAGCAGTTACAACAATAAAACTAAATTGCTTCAAATTCTTAAACTTTATTTGTTCACGGCGGTGCGACAAATAGTGCGCGATAGTGTTTTCATTTCATTTAAATGTGGACGTCAACGTATGTATGTATGTGTTATAATTACAAAAACCTATTTATTTTTAAATGAAAACGCAATGGCTTAACACTAGAGGGGTAGGGAAGTGGATATTATTTCAAAATTTCTGCGCGCCAGCTTCGCATGACTTAACCTAGAAATATTTACACTTCACAAAAAGTAACCGATTGTAAATGTAAACTTTTAGTTTTAATGCAAAATATTTTTTTTTTTGTAATTTTTTTATTTAATTATTTTTTTTTTTTTTTAATTTTTTATTTTTTGCAGAATATTTTTTTTAATTTTGCAGAATTTTTATTTTTTATTTTTTGCTGAACATTTTTTTTATTTTTTTTTTTAGTTTTATTATTTAATTTTTGCAGCATTTTTATGCTTTTTAAGTAATTTTGTTTGCAATTTTTCTTATTGCATTAGAATTATATTAATATTATAGTTTTAATTGCACTTTATTGAGTATGTTTAATTAATATTATTATTATCATTATCATTAACGTTTAATTATAACGCTTCATTCGACATTTCGCTACCGTTATAATTTTCATTAAATTACTACTAATTGCAAACGCTTTAAACTAACAAATGTGTGTGTGTGTGTATGTGTGGTAGCCAATTACAATAGATTACGCATACGATTTAACTATTATATATTAAATATTATTATAATTATTACCGTTATATGTAACTGCATTGCTTGTTGCACAATAAAACGCTTTACTGCACAATAATTAAGCAAAGAATTCATGATATTTGCGCGCGAAAAAATTTGCAAAGTAACTTAGCGGTTTAACGGCAATGCAGTTACCGTTGACACATATGCTTGTATGTATGTATGCAAAGCTGTTTCAATTATGACCTAATAATATATTTTGCGCTGTTCTCACTCACATTTTGCACATTACACAATCAATATATGTATGTATATAAGTATGTATGTGTATGCGTCTGCATTTAAGTAGTTGTGTTTCTCAGCATGTACATACACATGTTAATAACGTATTCAAAGGCACAATCGATTTTCATTTACTCGCTAATTAATAAGTTCGCAATTACACATGCAATGGCTGCTGCGTGAAAAATTCCGTTAATTTGCTGTATTATGTGCAGTTGCATGTCGGCTGCTTGTGGAATTGTAGAAGTGTGCAGTCTGCCATGCTTTTGTGGCAAGCGCTTGTGGTTACATTACATAAAATAATTGCAAATTCGCAAGGATCTGCTCCGGAGTAATTATAGTTTTCGTAACTTTGACAATTTCCGCATTTGTATTAGTGCGTTCATGTTAATTTAAATTGTCAATGCAAGTGTGCGCACTTTCGTCCAGATTTTAAAGTCATTGCTGTTACAATTGCTTTCTGTTGTAGTAAAAAACCAAAAAGTTTTACAATTTTGTAACAAAAAATTTAATTTTATATAAAAAAAAAAAATTATTTTATAAAAAATTTAATTTTAATAAAAAAAAAATTTTATTTTATTTAAAAAAATGTAATTTTTTTTAAAAACAAAATTTATTTCATTAAACAAAATTGAGTTTTATAAGAAAAAAAATTAATTTAATAAAAAAAAATTTTAATTTTATAAAAAAAAATATTAAGTTTATAAAAAAAATTTTCATTTTATAAAAAAAAATTTTAATTTTACAAAAAAAATTTTAATTTTATTTAAAAAAATTGTATTTTATTAAAAAAAAATTTAATTAAAAAAAATTTAATTAAAAAAAAATATATATTTAATTTTATTAAAAAGAAATTTTAAATTTTATTTAAAGAAAAATTTATTAAAATAAATTAAATTTTATCTAAAAAAATATTATTAAAATAAATTAAATTTTATTTTAAAGAAATCGCGTCATGAACTGAAAAACAAAAATCTGAGGTTTAAAAAACAAATAAAATAGAAAAAAATATTTAAAAAAAAATCAATGTTTGAACTGAATACTTTATTGTAAGCCCTACTTTTTTAAATTTGAAACAAACTATTAGATGCTCTTTTTATTTTCAATAAGTGTTAGTGTCGTTTTCGAAAATATTCACAGTAAAAAGGTTGAAAAACTTTTTTTATCAGCATTTTGCAACAAGTTTTGAAAGTGTAGAAAATAATCACAGTAAAAAAAGTTGAAATATTGATATTTTGTAATTTTTATTAGCATTTCACAGCAAGTTGCGAAAGTATAGAAAATATTCACAGTCAAAAAAATTGAAATATTGATATTTTATAACAAGTTCCGAAAGTTTAGGAAATATTCACAGTCCAAAAAATTTAAATATGAATATTTTGTAATTTTTTCAGCATTTTACAAGTTTTGAAAGTTAAGAAAATGCGCCTAAAAGTTGTGGTCAAAATTTTTAACTATTATGGTGAAATTTTGCATTGTTCTAGAGACTAATTCAATAATTTTCGTAAAAAAGCTCCGATCTCTATTAATAAATTTATTGCTGCGCAGAATTCTATTGACTTTTTGCATTTTTTTCTTTTTCAAACGAGTAAAAAAAATATATGCAATGTATGCCAAAAACACCAGCCTAAAAGCATGCTTTGCGACAGCTTAAAGAAAACTTTAAACTGAGTGTGTTCCATTATTTTCCAATATTATGCTTAGCATATTCATTTGTTGTTGTATTTTTTACTAATTAAAACGCGCTGTTTTTTTCCACAAACAACAATTTAGAATTTGCGGTATTTGACAAACTTTTTTATTATTATTTGTTGCTTAAATAAATTCATAAATGAAATTTGAAGCAAAAACTTCAGTTTGGCCACACAATCAGCTTGAATTGGGCTGATTTATTTTTTTCACGTTTTTTTTTTTTATTTCTATTATTTTAGTTTATGTTTTTGCCTATTATTATTATTTTTTGCTATTTTATTAAAACTCGAATACATAATTTCTTTCAATGTAAATTTAACTGCAACTTTTTGTTTTTGCTTTTTTTTATTATTCCTAATTAATGTTAAACGTAATTAATGTAGATGCGTTTGTTGTTTTTTTTTTGTTTTTGTTTTTTGTTTCAAATGTGCGTACAGTGATTGAGTGGTGATTTTTAACCATAACATCATTAATTATATTTGCAAAAAATATAATATTTAACTGTTATTTGTAAATAAATTATGCCTACAATTAATTTATATACTTTACAGACTAAATATGGCTTTTTTCTTGTTTCATATGATCGATTTTTTTTCTTGTTGTAGTTGTCCATAGTTTTTATTTATAAAAAAAATTGTATTTCCCGTTAAGCTAGTTAGATATACATATATATAACTGCTTTTTAAAAAAAATGTTATGTAATTTTTATGCTTAAAAAATGTTTGATATAAACTGTGTTATAACTTGATTGGCTAGAATGACTATAATATGCATAACGCTTGCTTGCTTTCTTCTTCTTCTTTTTTTTGTTTTTGTTGCATTTGTAGCTGGTGGTTATCATTAATCATATATTAAATAATATTTTTATATTTAAACAATGCTTTGCCACAAAAGCTTTACTTAAAAATATATATTTTTTTTTTCAGAAAATTATATTATATAAGAAAAATTGTTATTTTTTGTTTAGAAACGTAAATTCCGCTTACTTTTTGAGATTCACATGAGTCTACTGATTTGAGAAGTACATGATTTTTGTTCGCAGCTTAGAGTTGTTGAAAATTATGGCTTACAATGTTGCGCTGATTCGCATTTACCGTACACCGCATACAGGGTGGCACTGCTTAAGTTTCTACTTTTCAATATACATTTGTATGCGCGTGCTGTGCGCTGCTAATTCGAACTTTGAACGAGCTACGTATTACGTTAAGGCGTTAAAAACTAAAAAGATTTCTAAGTTTGTTTGATTGTTGTAAGTTCTAGTTAGAATTGTTATACTGTTATGCAGCACAAAATAATATTTAGCATTTGCTGAGTTGCAGACAAAACCCGACGAGACCATTTCAGCGCCAACAGTCAAACGCAGCTTAAAATTAAACCAGCATCCAGCAAGTATCAGGTGAGAGTAGAGTATATTTTGTTGCACAACGCTGGTGGTGAGTACACTGCTGGAAAGAAAAGAACAAACGTAATAAAGTAAAATAATAATAAAGTAAAATTGCACATTTATACATACCTGTTGGTTACAACGTAAATTCAGTTATGCCACCTAGTGACCTTCCAGGTATGCATCCTTGCTGGTATAGTGTGGTGTGGTGTTGTGGAAGCAAGCAGACACATAATATTAGGTGGCTTAATTGACTGCTTGTTCAGTTGACTGATTGCTTGCTGCTGCTGCTGCTGCTGCTGCTCGACACATCGGCTGACACACACGCTCGTCGTACAACACTCATTAACACAATTCATCCCACCGGCATAAATGACGAGGATGCCGACGTGGTGGATACGGATGACGAAGCATTCGAATGCTTTCTGCCAATACTGGCATGCATTATACCGTTATGTGGCAGGCGTATGTAATCGTAGGCGGGGATGTACAGTGGCGTCGGCGTATATACACAGTTGTTAGCTAAACGAAGGTGAGGTATACACTATTCACTATAGTAGCCATCGTTGCATACAGCATTGGTAAATATATATATATTTGTGTATGTAGGTATTATAGGGTATTGTTTGTACTTATAAATATGCACGTGGCATGCATACAATGTCACAAACTTGGTAAGTAGGTGATAGTGCGGTATGTGGTAGTGGTGGCGGTGGTGGTGGGATGATGACGCTGATGTTGTTAGCAATACTCGTATAGTTGATTATTATGTCAGAGCGTTTCCTATACAGATTAGTTGTTGTAGCTGTTATTTGATATAAATTATTGTTATAGTTGTTGTTTTCTTTTTACTACGCCACTTGGTTTGTAGTTCAGCGCGTATAGCGTGCTAAAAGTGGCATGCTCGGTTGCTGTTAGTTCGTTGGGTATGTCAGCGCCTGCCACTAAGTGACCGCTGCACTAAGGAGTTGTGGACTGTCGAGTGCGACGTTGCTGTTTGCTTGGTCACCTTGTAAACACACGTCGCTGCTGTTTTTTTCGCGCTGATTTCTGCGCCGCTTTACCTCTTGTGTTGTTATTACTTTGTATGGCATGATTGTAACATTCAATATAATTTAAAATTAATATTATTTTTCCTTTTTTTATTTTATTATTTTATTTTTTTTTTCATTATTTTTATAAATTTTTTTTTTTATTATTATTTTATTTTATTTTTTTTTATTATTATTTTATTTTATTTTTTTTTATTTATTTTTTTTTTTATTATTTTTATTTTTTTATTATTATATTTTTTTATAACTGTAACATTCAATATTATTTAATATTTTTATTTTATAATAATATTAGAAATTTAATTATACAATTTATTATTATTATTTTCTTTTTTTTTTATTTTATTATATGGCTCGCTTTCAATAGCAAATTTTTTTGTATGCCTTTAGACATCTGTCGAGTGGTGAGAAAATACAACTATTTTTACTTCGCTAATTGTTATATATTTTTAGGTATTAATAGTTGGTAGTAGTTGTGAAGGTGTGTGTGTGGTAGCAACGAGTTAATCAATCAATCGCGTCTAAATGGGTTATTTTCGTCTACCATGGCACCGGATGGGTTAGCATGTAAATAAAAAAAAGTAGAAGAGAAAAACAAGAAGAATTTTTAGTGGTTATTGTTAGTAAATATTATTTATAAATTACATAATTAAATTTCAAAAGTGTTATTAATACACATTTGCATGTTTGGTGTGTTAAATTTCAATGACGTGGACAATTGAGTGGTGAGTAATTTGCAATTAGGCAAAGTAAATGCTTTCAAGTGCGTTCGACGGCTGTTAAAAACGAAAAAAATGGGCTTCAATGCGCTGGAAAATACTAGAAATGGTAACAGTATTCCGATTATGCGCAATATTGTTTATAAATAACGTAGACATCATCACGAAAACCCGTTAGTTTTTCATTTCTACTGCTTAATGAGCCTTAAAATTTGAATTTCTAGCAGAATAAAGCCACTGTGGCTTAACGGTGTACGAATATATTGGTTAGTCAAAAAAGTCTTTTCGTATTTTGTCAATAGATGTCGTTGCAGTCGTATATCTGCAGTGCTACCAATCACATAGTGTCATATCATGTAGTGCTGGAAAGGAGAGATAAGCTTCATTTAACCAAAAAAAGTTAAATTCGGGGGAGTTGAAAAAAGTTACAGCTTTTCAAAAATTACTAAAAATAATGAAGAAATTAACTATATTTTGAAATTTTTGTATAAAAAGGGAAGAATGTCACACAAGCCGCCAATGAAATTTGTGAAGTTTAGGGAGGCGATACTGTATCATACTTATGATACGAAACGACTTTTTCGACTACCAAAAGTTATGTAGTCGCCCGTTTATAAAGTTCAATTATCAGCTGCCCTAAACGTAGGCCGGTCATTGCCCCTAAACAACGTGCTGGCATTCATATATTTATTTATTATGCACATAAATATGCGGGCTTAAGCAAATGCTCGGTGAGGTGTGATGATAAAAATCTATTTACTAATCTCGCTGCCCAATTTAATGGCAAAGAAGCCTATAAATTCATTGATAGGCATTGTAAACTGACAAAGAAATTGTTTTTGTTGTTGTTATCTAAGGCTACATTGCTTTTTCGCACTTATAAGCGTTAACTTCTAACGGTAATTTCAATTCAAGATATTTATGAGAGACAAATCGTAGCGAAATGCTAATGAATAAACGTTAAGCAGCTTCGTCTTGGCGGCAGCTGTAGTTTGGCATGCAAAAAATACCGTTTTTAACTTGGCAGCTTGCAGTTATGCAACTAAAATTATAAATTTACACTTTTTATTTATTTTATGCCACCACTTTTCAATTAAAGCGCGCAACTGCTTCATGTATGCGGAAGGAAATTTTCCATTATTCTTTTTTCGTGTTTATTTTAATGTTGAAACGCACTTAAATGCACTTACAAATGCTTTTTGTTGCAATATTAATATGTACAAATGTGTTTGGGTGTGAGTGTGTGTGTGTGTGTACGCTAATGTGTCGGCGTTGATGAACTGTAATTATCTAATGCTTAACTGCCGCATATCAATTAATTACACACAGTCGTGTAATCCATCAAGCTAACTGTGCATTATTTCGTGCTTTTTTTTATGCAAATACAAATACATTTATGGAAAACAGTTATTCACACTTCAATGCTTGCCACATCGATGACATGTCAATTAAACATTAACTAATTACAATTCACACACCTGTTTTATTAATTTTTTTTTCGTTTTTGTTTTGTATGCTTAAACATGAGTTACAATGTATGCGTGTGTATGTGTGTGTAGATACAGGATGAGATTTTGTATTAATAGATACTGACATTCATATTTCTTCGATTAGTGTTTTCGCTTTTGAATACATTTAGGTACTTTTGTGGATTATTTTCCAAATTATTGTCATTACTTCTGTGGCTTTTTGGTGCACAGCTTGCTTGCTTGCTCTTGTTGTAGGGTAAAAGTTATTTATACATATTAAAATTAAATAGTTTTATTGATTTTTGGTTTGATTAATTTACTATAGATATTTTACTCGATGCGTAGTAAGTTCAAAGAGAATTAATAGTAATTTACAAAACATGAAAGTTTAAATTGTTTTAGTTAACTTGGCCTTTGGTTAGTCTCATTTTTTTTTTGTTTTTGTTTTTGGTTTAGCAATAATATTTATAGTATACTTTATACATATATATTGTATGTATATTCATATATAAATAAGTAGTTATGTGATATTCTTTTTCAAATTCATATATTAAGTACTAATGAACGCACAGTCCCCTTTCTAGCGACCGCTGCGTATGAGTAACATTTTCATATGGCGAATGGTGAACATTCATTGTTGTTGGTTAGCGCAGAGTTGAGTTGATATTGAGTTAATTATTTGTTTCCATTTAGAACAATAGGTGTTGCTTGACATGTAACCGTATAAGGTGCGAGACATACATACACACACACAATAAATAATTCTCAATAATGCAATTAATTTACAAATGAAAATCAAATGATTAAAATTAAGTTGTTTTGAGGCAAGAATTTTGAATTAATTTCTTGATTGATGTGCGAGTTTTTCATTTAAAAATGCCTACATTAGGGTAATAAATACTTATTTTTAATTTTTCACTTTCCAATATATATATATATATATTTTTTATTTTTAATCTATTAACTACTATTTTTTTATTTTAAATATTTTTTTTTTTTTTGTACAAATGTAATGGATATTTTCAAATTTGAATTCGTTTGCAATGGTTTTATTTAGCTTTAATTATAAATTTAATATTATTTTACAAAGGATACTTCAAAATTGAAATTACTAATATTTGTTTACAAACGTAATAAATATTTGAAAATTAGAATTCTTAAAAAAAAATATTTATTTTAACTTTACTCATAAATAAAAAATAAAAAATTTTTGTTCGAAAACAAATGTAATAAAAAAATATAAAATTCGTTAAAAATTTTATTAAATAAATTAAGATTTGAAATATATGTATGTAAATATATATTTATTCAGGCGAAATCACGCCAAATAATGGGCTTTTATTCAACAGAAAAATTATTGGGTATAAGTATATATATATTAATTACTTAAATTATATATAAAGTTAAAAAAGTTATTTGATACCAACGTAATAAATAAGTTTTAGATTAGAAAATTTGATTATGTATAAAAAAAATACATTAGAAATATTAAAAAAAAAATTTAATCATAAAAAAATTAATGAAATTTAACAATGAATTAAAACAAAATAAAAAAAAAATTTTTATACCAACCTGGAATTTTCTTTTAATTTCTTTTAATTTTTTGAAGAATGAATAAAATAACAAATTTAATTCATTTAACTAGTTTTGAAACATCAATAAAGGAATTTAAATTATGTATGAAATTAATAATTTAATTAAATTCAAAAAAATTTAAAAAAAATAATAATAATTTAAAACGTTTTAAAAAAAAATAATTAAAAAAAATTAAAGTGAAAAAAATTAAAAAATAATATATTTAAATTAAAATTTAAGTAAAAAACATTATACATTTTTATTGAACACTTCTTAAATTTTACTTTTTAATAAATTTAATTTTTTTTTTAATTTTTAAGAATAAATAAAATACCAAATTCAATTAGAAAAAAAATATATTTAAGAAAATTAAAAAAAAATAATATTAAAAAATTAAATAAACGAAATAGTTTAGACATAATTGAAATTAAAATGTTATAATTATATAATATTAAAATAATAATATAAAACTTTTTAAAATTATATTTTAACTCATTTTGTTTTAATTTCTTGAATAAATTAAATTAAATTCGTTTTTCGAAAAAATAATTAGTTTTGAAAGATCAATTATAAAATTTAAAGTAAGTATAAAATAAATTATTGAATAAAATTTAAACAAATTAAAAAAAAAATATAATTAATTTTTTATTAAATAAGTAAAAATAATTTAAAAATAATAAAAAAAATTTAATTAAAAATAGTTAAAAAAAATTTTAAAAAATTAAAAAATAATTAAAAAAAATAAAAAAAAAATAAAAAAAAATAAAAAATAATTAAAATAAAAAATAATTAAAAAAAAATAATTTAAAAAATTTAAAATAATTAAAAAAATAAAAATAAAATAATTAAAAAAATAAAAATAAAATAATTAAAAAAATAAAAATAAAATAAATAAAAAAACAAATAAATTATTAAATTAAAAAATAACAAATTAAAATTAAACTTTATGCAATACTTTTCCAATTTTAATTTTAATTTTTTTAAAAATAATATGGTAAAAAAATGCGTGTAATAGTTTACTTATAGAACTAAATTTTCTGTTTGCTTTACAACTTAAATAATTACGCTGCCGTGCATACAAATTTTGATTTTAAGTTCCTAGAACATCTTATATGCATCTACATATGTAAATTCCGTTCACATGTGTGTGTATGTATGTCAATTGCTATCGATGTGTGATACAATTAAGAGGTTAGCGTTAACTTCGGCACCCTTTTCAACGATTTAGTGTCGTAAAGTGCAAATGTATGTATGTATGTGGGAATATTTAGAATGAAATGAGGATAAATGTGACGTTAAATGTGTGCGCTGAGGTGTATTTTCTGCCTTCAATGACTCATCTCAAGCACTTCCAAACAAATAAAATTATTTCAGATAAGCAAAGAGGCAATAAATAATGCATAAATGGAGAGTATTCTTCGTATGTAGTACGAGGGTTGCAGATTAAAAGAGGGACTCATAGTCAAGCTTACAAATTAACAAAGTACATATGTAATTGAGATTAATTCTAAAGCGAAATATTATCGCATCGATTAGTCAATGTTAAAGTATTTTTAGATATTTATTACAAATATTATTTTCTATTTATATTTATGTATATATGTATGTATAGGATTACTCATATAAATACCGCAACCACATAGATTTGGCAGAGAAGTTAATAAATCGTTAAATTATTCATATCATACTATATATGGAGATACAAATGTTTATATGGTTAAGGCATTATTTGTACATGTACATAGAGATACATACATACGTGCTTAGCGCTAAGTGTTAACGACATGGAATCTATTCAATAACTAAGAACTCAAATTTTGGCACTGCTACTAGCCGTACGAGTGGTTAATAAGTGAGCTGAGAGCGAGGGTTGGAAGTGGATGCAACAATTGCTTTTTCTTTACCACGCAGCAGGCGGCTGGTGACCATTATATATGGGTGGGTGTGTTTAAAGGTGGTTGGCGGTGCAGCCACATTGCTGCGCGAGGTCCAACGGTGTACGAGCAGGCAGTACTAAAAACGTTTGCGGCCCCGTCGACATCACTTCCGTCAGTAGCTTCAAATGGACGCACACAACTTCGGGACGGAGACTCGTCATAGGTAGTTTATTGCAGAATTTTCGTATTTTTCGAGAGTTTCATTATGAGCGTGTGCGAGACGGTTAGCGGTGCACTGGTGTGGGTCAACATTTTAGTAAGTAGATAGTCTAATTTAGTGGTATGCCACGCGAGTAGTTGGCGAAAGTGGTTACAATGTTAATAATGAGTCGCTTACAGACTAGTTTAGTACACTGACTACATACTAGATATTCACTATTGACAATTAGTTGTTCATTAGTAATGTATGATTGTTGAAATTCTATGATTTTTTTTATTTTTTTTTCTTGTTATTGTACAATAAAAATTATTTTTGGTATATGTGTTTTTAGTAAGAAAGTTTTTTAATGCAAATCTTGGTTTAATATTGAAATGTTTTGGAATTTTTTTTCCTTTCTTCGCTTGCTGAGTTGCTGAGTGAAAAAACTTTTCGTTTTGTTTTGCAATTCAACTAAATTATTGATTTTTATTTGTTTGTTTTATGCATATTTGAAAATTGTGTACAAAATTTGCGTTAATAATATATATATTTGTATATAATTTATAAAGGTATAGACTTAATTCACATTTAAAATGAGTTGTAGCTTTTGCTTTGTTACACAATGTAAAACTTGTAGAAAAAATAAACAATTCAAGTTATAAAGCATAAACTAATAAATAACTGTAGTTTTGATAACAAGTTTTAAAAATAATTAAGGATTTTGTTTTTGCTTTTTAACACACGATTGCATTTGTGCTTCAAAATGCTGCGTTTTCAAGTTTCCTTTACAAATATATTGCATATACATAAACGTATGTACATATGTTTAACGATAACTGTATGTCACTATTGCAGGCAATTTGAATTGAAATACTTTTTTTTACACGTCTATAAATACAAAATCGCTTAAAGCTAAGAAAATTTGCTCGTACAACATACTAGAATGCACTAAAAAAACATGTATAAAATATATTTATATATGTATATATATGTGTGTATATAAAATGAAAACAAGTTTTAGGTACAAACTAAAGAATGAGCCACACACGTCTGTGCCTAATAATGGGCCCCGCACAATACAAACGCATACACACGTGTTGTATATGTATGTATGCATGTTTGTAATGGACATTTGACGACGTCCCTATATACTTTCCATTTATAATGCTTTTTAATATATACTTTTTTATGCTCCCTAAATGTAACGCTTACCTTAGGTTTAAATCTACATATGTATGGCGAAAATCTCTCGACACGTCACAAAGGCACAAGTCAACATACAAACAATTTAACCATTTTTACGCATTTTGGCTGCTACGCTCCTTATTATTCTCATATGAAATAGTAGACTTTGCGAAAAGTTTCATATACGTACAACAAAAACACAACTTTGAAGAAATATGTGCAGCAACAACTTTTTTAGACGAAATAAAAAAATTGTTGTTGCATATCAAAAACGAGAAGAGCAGGCTAAAGGAGGCAAAGCGAGAGCGGCGAGAGGTTTTTTATTTATCTATTATTTTTTTATAATTTTTTTTATTGAATATTTTTAATAAATTTTTTAATAAAAAATTTATTTTTACAAAAACTTTTTTCTTTATAATTTTTTTTTAATAAAACTTTTTTCTTTATAATTTTTTTTAATAAAACTTTTTTCTTTATAATTTTTTTTTAATAAAACTTTTTTTTTATAAAATTTTTTTTTATAAAACTTTTTTTTTTATAAAATTAGTTTTTATAAAAAAAATATTTTTTATGACAACAAAATTTTTTTTAACATTTTTTTTAATAAAAAAAAATTTTATAGCATTTTTTTTAATAAAAAAAATTTTTTTTATAACGTTTTTTTATATTAAAATTTTTTTTTTCTGAGAGCTGCAATTTGAAATTTTAATTTTTGGTGGTGAAAATTAACCAGAATCATAACATATTTATTCCTAAAATAATTTTTTTTTTCAGAATTAAAATTACAAATTATTTTATTCAAAAATAATTATTTTTTTTTTTAAATAATTGAACCTCAAAATAATTGCATTAAAAATTGCAGAAAAAATAAAAAAAAATTAATTTAAAATTACTTATATAAATTTGCACATTAATTAAATAAATTTAATTATCTTCGCCACAAAGCTTTCGCTTTGCCTCCACAGCGTTGCATTTGAGATAAAAAAAACGAGGATTTTGTATGTGTATTATTTTGCGAAAAATTAAGAAAGGGGGCAATCGTGGAACACAAACTAACCTGTTGAGCTGTCAAACTGGGCAAATCATTCATTTTGTGTTAAACGCTAGAGTTCATTTCACATAGCTCGGCGCTTTTTGCGGTAGACAGAGGCGCAGGCTTGATTTTTGATTTTTTGTTTGGCGTGAGTGTGTGTGTGTTTTATACTCAATATTCAGCCCAGTTACTTAACATTGCGCGGGCTATACGCAGTCGTGCTGGTCACAGCTTCGCGCAGGCAATTAGCAAATTTAAATATTAATTTTTTTGCATAAAAATTTTATTATTATTTTTAAATTTAAAACTTTATAATTTTATTTGCAACAAAATGTTTGAAAAATGCAATTTCCGCAAATTTTAACTTACTTGTAAAAGTATATACTTGTAAATTTCGCTTTCTAAAACACTATATAAAATTTATTTGCAACTTTTTTACTTAAAGAAAAAACAATATTTATGTATAAAAACGAGATTACTTTAGTTTCCTATAAAAAAAAATAATGAGATAAACGAAAGATATTAATGGAGCCGCCGGCATGCATACATGTGCGTGTACATAAACCGTTATTTATGTAGTTTTGTTGTATGTATGCATGCGCCGCAAATACATGATAGACTTTAACATTAACTTTTGTTGTTGCAATTTCACTGCTTTCGATTTTAGCTTTTTTTTTTTTAATTTTTGTTTAAGTGCTTAACCGTTATTTACTGTATCTCAATGAAGCCTGGCTTGGCTGTGACGCCGACCGCAGCCGCTGCCCTCTGATATGGATGATCTCTGTTAGCCAAACGTCGCTGCTGCTTAAGAGCGCCTACTAAAATATATTCGATATATACATAGTAAGATTAATAGGTAAGGGCATTATATTATATTATAGTTTATATAAATTCATAATAACTTTTCACATAACGTCATTATTATACATATGTATGTATGTAAATTAATACATATATGCATGTATGTACATGTATACGCTAGATATTTAGATAGAAAATAAATTCTGGTAAACGTAAATAAAATATACAATCATTTGTGCACTACATAAATATTCAATAACAAGATAAATTCTAAAGTTTACAAAAAAAAATCGCTTTGCAGACAAGGAAACAATGTAAATACTACCATTTTTCATACAAAACTACATATTGCAATGAGTGAAAGCGAAAAGCTGCAATTTCATTTGTAAAAAAAACATTAAATTTGCATTTTAACTGGGCGCTTGTTGCTTTCTTTGTTGGTTCTAAGGCTTTCGAATTTGTTAAAAAGAAGAATACACTTGGTTTGACGCCCTTGACTGGGAGCTGAGTCTCACTTGTGCTTTCAGCAACTTCTATGAATCGCAGAATTTATTTAATAATTTACAAAAAATATTCAACAACAGGCTTCGGCAGCCATTTTGTAATGTGTGTTGTTTATATACATATGTATATAGCATATATATTTTAATATTCTTTGGAATGAATCGTATATGCTTGTTTGTTTGTTGTATGTGTTTGAGTGACAATTAATTTTTTGTTAAAAAGAAATAAAAAAAAAAATAAGAAAAATAAAAAAAATCGCTTTTAGCGTTAGACATTCAAATTTGACCAATAAGTGATTTCTAATTCACCGCGCTTAAAAGCTACACAGAAGTGCTTAAACTTATATACTTTAGCAATAACTTTACCAGCTAAATAACTGAACGTAGACCTACAGACGCATTATTAAAAAAATTAAAAAAAAAATATAATAATTAAAACCCCAGAGCAAAAAAATAAATAAATAAAAATTAAAAAAAAAGAAATATTATAAAAAAAAATAATAAAAAAATTATAATAAAATAAATTAATAAAAAAAATTTAAATATATATGTATAAAACATGAAAAATATATATAAACAAAAATTAAAAACAAATTTAAAAAAATATATTAAAGATTAAAAACATATTTCAAAAAATACATACGAATGTGTATAAAATAAATTTAAATTTAAAAAAAAAATTAACAAAACTAAAACAAAAAAAACCTTAAAAAAAATTAAAAGAAAACTAAATAACTGAACATAGACCTACAGATGTATTCTTACAAAAACGGAAAAAAAACTAAATTAAAAACAATATATAAAAAGTATAGAAAAAATAAATATATATACATATATGTATATAAAACATAAGAAATATATTTAAACAAAAATAAAAAAAAATTTACAAACAAAATTAAAATTAAACAAAAAAAAACCTAAAAAGTAAATATAAAAAATAAAAAAAAAGTAAATATAAAAAATAAAAAAAAACTAAAAAAAACTGAATAAAAATAAAAAAAAATTAAAAAAAACTAATACTTAAAAAAAAAAGGTAACAAAAAAATATTAAACAAAATTTTGCCGAATTAAAAACAAACTAAAAAGAAATAAAAAAAAAATTTAATAAATATAAAAAAATATCTTAATTCAAACAAAAACAAAATATCAACGAAAGCTTAAATAAAATGCGTTTACGGTACTCTAAAATAATATGCATACATTCAAAGAGCCTCACAAACCGAGAGTTCGGCTGCACAAGCTTGAAAAGCTCCTCCATAATTGTTACGAAAAGCTCATTAAAAGCTTTGGCTCTCAACCAGAATAATACTATTGTGAAGTGAAAGCTTCTAAAGCTTCTAAATTTCAACTTTAGCAAGCCCTAACACTTGTTAAATGTATTTATTTCAACCTATATGCCGTTGCTTATATTGTTTTGTGAAGTAATTAACTTTGACTAGGCAACTTAATTATTTGGACGGATATCGGTGAGCTGTAAACGATTTATACAGTTTATTTCTGACGAATAAAAACATTTTATGGCTTTTGTAAAATATTGTATATATATAAAGGTGAGTACTTAACGACATACATACAAATATTTTGCATATAGTTACTTAAATATATGCTAGAAGGTAATAAGGCTTGTGTAAGTATAAAACTATGTTTAATAATAAGCTACAAACATTTATGAAAGCTCAACAAAAAGTTTAAACGAATCTCTTTAGAAAGCTTTTTATGAAAGCTCTTTTTAATATCAATAATTTTAGCACCATTTATGATTCGACGCAATATTGTAAACTCTAAGCTCAAAACATTCCTAATAAATGTGAAAGCTCTTATGCGTATAGTAATATTTGTGTTGTAGTAAATACTAGCATTTCAAATTCCAATATAATGAGTTAAACATGTCTTAACTAACTGCCTTTTCTTTAGCGCTTAAAAGATGCAAGACAATGGCACTATGTGGAAAAATGTGACGGGGTGTAGGTATAATCGCGTAAATAACGTAGAGCTACAAGAAAGAAACATATACATAAATTCGGTCAAGAACCGGTACGATAGAGTATTTATTATAGATTTGATAATAAATTTGATAATAATGGTAGAAATTAGTGTAAGAAAATAAAAATTGTCTCCTTGCATTTCATAACAAAAAAAATTGCAAGTAGAGTGAAGAGTAAAGAGTGGGTGCCAAAGAGCTTTCGTTTATCAGCTTAATTTCCACAAATGGCAACCCTACCACGCTCAAGTGAAATAAAATAGAATTATTAAATAAAATTGTATAGTACAAGATCGAATACAAAACAGAAAATAAATTAATGGAAAGTACACAAGATATTGAAATTTGATTTAAAAATTTATATTTGAGAGAAAATTAATTTGCTTAATAAAATAATAACAAGAAATTTAATTTAAATATAAACTGGAAAATATAAAAATTTAATATTTTAAAATTCAATGAAATTAAATAAAAAAAAATAATAATAATAAAAATAAACAAAAAATTTAATAAAAAAAATAAATCCTTTATAAAAATAAAATGAAAAATAAAAATATATAGTAAAAAATGCTTAAGAGTAGCTTAATCATCATAAAATTTTCGTTAGTTTAGCTTATATATTTTTTAAAACTAAAAAAATAATATTTATAAGAGCTAGTAACCCTTATATGAGTCACCTAGATATTTAGACGAAAGTTAGAAGAATAAGAAAGCGCTTAAAATATATTTTTCTCGTAACTAGAATATACTCATTATATATTTGCTTGTTATGAAGAAGTTGTTTCACAGAATCCCAAAGCACTAGAAAATAATTTCAAAACAACTAAAGTAACCTAAACTGCTAACAAACTGCGTAGACTAAACTTATTTCTAGCAAAACTTACAGGCTATAATAATATTGCGCACTTGCGGCTAATTAAAAATCACTTATTGGCATTTACTAATATTTTTGTTGCTGCCTTTTTCCGTGCGAATTGCATATACGATACCAAAAACTAGTCACTAACGGTTATATTGCTTTAATTTACTGCTATTTTTTTTTTCTTTTGTAATTGTTGTTTACTTTGAGTATTGCGTGGTTTGCTGCTGATTTACTGTGCGCTTGCGCCTAAAACGCTGCTAACTCTTTTCAATAAACTCGCTTATCACTTTGCATAGAGTGTAAATAGTTTAAATTATTGATATATTATATATGTATATGTGTCTGTATCATATATGTATGTATGTACTTATACATATTAACTTCCGTGTTGCATGTGTCGCCGCTTACTTAACAAATAACAACAAAGAACAGCTACAAACGTAAGTATGTAGTCAAAATCTACGGTCTGCTTGCTTGCTTGCTTCTTTCTATAATATTTTCATTCATCTTTTATGCATATATTTTTTATATATTTACGTTGGTTGTTTGCCGCTACTTGCAACAACACTCAAATTTACAAATTCACTAAACCTATTTTTTGATTGTTGCAACAAATCTTCGCACTGCTTGCTGGCTCAAGTGGTGAAGAAATTGTGGACAATAAATTACTTTAGAAAGGGCTTGGTCGGTAAAACGTTCAAAAGACGGAGCCGGCATGCAAATATCGACCAACTGCATTTTGCCGCCAACAACAAAATGTTCGTACGGTTTATTTGTTTGTTTGTGTGTTCGATAATGTTCAGATATGTTGGCGAACATCAGAGTGGTTACATAAGTAGGTATGTAAGGTCGCGTTGGTCATACATATATTTTGTTGTTGTAGAAAAAAAGAAGGAAATATACAAAAACAAATTATTATGGTAATCGATAAACAAAATCGTAAATTCATACACATGATTTAACAAATAAAAATTAGCTTTAGTACAAATTAGCGAAAAAGATTTTGATACGGATTAGCATTTTTGTTGTTGTTTAAGTTATGCGTAGAGTTGAAAAGCGTCTAATTTCATTTAATTTGGGTTTAGTAAAGAAAAGCGGATGATTTGCATGAGTTTTGGTTATTTTCAGCTATGTATTTGTTGTTGTTATTGCGTTGGTTAATTTGGTTTACGGTTGTTGTTAAGCATTCGCTTTCGTTGCGTAGGAGTTAGGTAGAATAATTGCGAAGAAGAAAGAAAAAAAAAAACAAAAAAAAAAAAATTAAAAAAAATTAAGAACGCTACATTGAAATTCTGAAACTCTGTATTGCATTGCAACTCTGCGTGATTGAGAAAAGACCACAAACGGTAGTTAAAACGTTGCGCTAACGACAAAACTTGCGGCTAACAGTTAAAATAATGGTTAGCAAACTGTGAACATTTCTTCAAATATCCGAAAGTAACGGTAAATATAACCTAACAGCTAAAAGAAGCAGTTTCTATAAATATATACACTGCAGAGTTGCATTTTGACTTGGTTGCTGGCGTATGGCACATATATGAACGAACTGCTGTAACGGTTAACTGTCGCAATTAAATATTTATGATAAACATATTTACAAAAACTAAGTAAAAACAAAACTGTAAATGTAAAAACAGCAAGAAATAATAAATATTTAAGAAAAACAAAACATGCAGCCCGTAAATGTGTGCATAACGGTACTTAAAGTATATGAAATGCAGGCGAAAAACAGATTTTAACAAACAATTTTGAGTGAATAAAGATCTCAAAAAGGGATTGGAACTTTTTGAGTGCACAAAGGATGTTTCAATACAAATTTTTATAACAAAATAAACAGTTTTGAGTTTTGTACAATTCTTGTTTGGCTGGTTGGCAATTTAACGCGTAATGCTTCCAAATATGCGACTCCTAACCTAACTTTTTGCAAAAATTCTCCAAAAATGTCTCCCCAAACAAATCCTTGCTGTTTTTACCGTGAGTATGTTCTCTGTAAATGTCACTCCAATCAGATCCTAACTATTTTTCACCGTCTCAAACTGTAAAATGCGACTCCTAACCTAACTTTTTGTGTAAGTTCTCTTTAAATGTCACTCCAATCAGATCCTAACTATTTTTCACCGTCTCAAACTGTAAAATGCGACTCCTAACCTAACTTTTTACCTAAATTCTCTGTAAATGTGACTCCAATCAGATCCTAATTGATTTTCACCGTTTCAAACTGCTTTTGTATGTAACGTTGCTCACTGCTGCTGTGCTAACTGCAGACCTAACCTCCAATTCGCGTGACTTAAAGCCAAAAATTACAACTAAGTGCTAACTGCTTACGAGTTAATTAATGTTACTTAATTTAGTTAATTAAGTAGCTTTTGCAGAGATGTGCTGTAAGTTGTAGTTGTTGTTGCTGGTGTTTGTATGCTTTTTTAGGTATATGTATGTATGTATGTATATGGTAGTGGCATGTATTTGGTAAATTTACGGATGTGATATTATTTGTTGCGCGCAATTCCACAAAGAAAGCCTAGAATTTATTTTCACTATTATTAATTAATTATTAACCATCAATTATTGTTTGATTACCTAACGAAACACTACTGCAACTTAACCACGAAAGATTTTGTATTTACGCTATAATGTTTGTTGTTAATGTTTTATATATATTTATAAGTATTATATCTGTTTTCTTGTTTTTGTTGTTTTTTTGTTCTACGGCTAAAAGACATTTTTTGCGTTTCTGTTCTCGAACGAACACAAAAAGCACAAAAATCTGCTTGTAAAATCATAAAAAAAACAACTAAATAATACATAACGATAACGAAAAAAAAAACAACAACATAATCAAAATAATTGCAATTCGATTAATCATCAATGAATGAAGTAATTAATTAATTAATTCATTATTCGAATAGTATATAAGTTATAGAGAATATATAAGTAGTTGTGTAAAATGTTTATCTAGCAAACAACCCACCGCTATGATCTGTGTATTCCGTCAGCAAGGGATTGCCGGCAGCGAGTGCAGCATAATTCGCGTAGTCGCCGTATGGTGCGAAAATCATGCCGTGTGCGGGATTCTCGAAGGCGGCGGGCGCTGCTTGGCCGGACAGTATGCTAGCCGCTGTGGTCGGCACGGTCATGCGTTGTGAGAGTATCAAGGGGGCGCCCAGTGTGGTGGCCTGCGGTGCGCGTATCTGTGGTGCTAGGGTTGGCAATGCTGGCGCCAATAGGCGGCTCTCAGCCGAGGCAGCGATCACACGGCGCCATTCCTCCTCGCAGGCTATGCAACGAAAGAGAGAGTGTGGAGAGTTAGTGTTGAGTCGAAAGTAAACAAATGTAGTTATATAAGATTATATAAAGAAATTAGATTACACTAAAGCTTATTAAAGTAAAAGTAATCTAAATTAATGTAAAATATATTGAAATTTTAACTACTTATGAACAAGAAAATATGTACATACTTAAAGCTTGGCAATAAACTTCACTAAAACAAATTTAACCTCAAAACTTCGTTTAATATTCAAGATCTTGCGCTAAGGCTAAGCACATATTGGACTGAAGAGCAAGTTATAAAATATATTAAGCGTTTTTTACACTAGTCAATTTAAAAAATCGATATAGAAAATATTCTCCGAAATTTGAAATTGATCCCCCAAATAGTTTCGGAAATATAAGCTTATTGGTAAGATTTTCTAACTAAGTGTAATTAGCTCTCAAACTTTTAAAAGCATTTTTTCCGAAACGCTGTTTTCAGATTCCGTGAGAGAAATTTCTCTGAAGTGCCTGGACTTAACTTGATATTTTCGCACGATCTTCTTAAAAATATGTGAAAGGCACACTAAACCTAAGGTCGCGGTGCAAACCTTATCTCTTTATCTTCAGATATATGAATGTATTTGTCAGGTATACAAGGAATACGATTTTTCCAACAATCTGAAGTGTAAATTTTTTCAGAATTTTTTTTTTTTTTTGAAAGCCGTTTCTTTGTCAAAAATCAATATTTTGACTTGCCCTTTCATCATTAACTGAATTCATCTATAGTCAGTTTACAATATTTTGGTTTTTGGATGTTTTTCTAGAGAGAGACCAAGGAGATCCAAAGTTTCTTAGAATAAATATCGATTATTAAAGCTAATTAAATTCTGTAAATTTAGCTTATTATTATTATTTTTTTCATATAGAAAGTATGTTCAAAAAATGTCACTATATAACCCTTTAAAGGGTTACCTGGGTTTACAGGATTGAAAAAATCGAATTTTCGTTTATTGCCTTATTAAATTCTACAATACCTCTAGAATATTGTCCTAAAGTTTAAAGTTGATCCGAGTAATAGTTTCGGAGATACAGCCTTGAGAACTTGTGCGTTCGAGGCTGGCTAGGCTGAGTGCGCCGTCTTTAAACACGTTGTTCTTGAAACTGTGTTTTTGTAGTCGATCGGCAAGTTTTCTCAAGAGCCACTCAATGGATCTTCATGAAATTTTACACAAGTCTTCGAGATACAATTCTTAAAGACTTGGACGAAGGATTTTTTTTTCGACTACAACTTTTTGAAAAAAAAACTTTCGCGTGATTTTCACTGAATGCTTCATTTTTTTGTAAAAATGTTTGCCAAAAATCAAGTTCTCAGTTTTTTATTTCCTTCATCCAAGTCCTAAGTTAAGTTTTAACTAAAACTCGTATTTTTTCACTTCAGATGATCCTGTCTGGAGTTTTTCTACCGCATCTTTTATCCGAGGGGTCATCGGAAATGTCATTGCAAAAGCCGAGCTTAAATTTTTTTTTTTTTTTTTTTCAAAAATTCCAGATTTACTTTGTTAATAGCGTATGTTTGCGACAATAAAAAATTCTAATAAAATATTTCATGTTTTACAGGAGAAAACAATTTTTGAAAAATGTTGTTTTTTACCCCAGGAATCCCTTGTAATCCTTAAATCTAGAATACTTATTTACTAACAAAAATAATAAAGAATAATTAAACTAAAGTATACAATATTCTAATCGAAATCTTAACTACTTCGTATTAATATTTGTAGTGTTTTAGGTAAGTGGGTGATAGCAATGGTAATCATTTATTTAACGGTTATGTGTTTACAATTAAATATTTTGGGCATCAGTACCAGTAGTTGTGGTTATAACAAAATTGTTGTTCTGTTTTAACAAACAAATTATTTAAAAAGTAAAATTTTCGATTAATAAAGAGGAAATAGAGTCATCAGTGTAACATACCTGGAATGGCATTTTTCGCCGACGTATCCCTATAAGTGCCATTAATTATAGCTAATTCCATGAGTTGACGTTTTTTAAGTTCATCTTCGCCTTCGGCTTGCTGTTAGTACAAACATTAATGTAGTCGTGAATTTTTTTGTTTAATACACAAGAGAAAATTATTAGATATTTTCAGTAGAAAAAAAATTATAATTTCGAAATGTTCGGTTTATTTGAAGTTGTTTTTTAGGGGGGTTTGTTATGCATTTTGTAAATATGTTTGTATGTAAACATGATTTGTTTTTAAACAAAAATAATTATTTTGATTAATCAGATTATGGAAAATAAGAGCACGCGCACGCAAAAGCGCGAATTGCAAAAACAAACTGCCACACGCCTGCATATATGGTATATGCATTGTTGTTGTAGCGGTCGGATTTTGCAATTCCTTCGCTTAAATTATTAAGACATTATTTCGTTTAGTTTTTTTAATTATTATTATTATGTAATTTGTAGCCACGCGTATGTGTGTAGGGTATATATAGTGGGGTTGTATGTCGGCAGCAAATTGCAGCGACATTTCACTGCCGTCGCTTACAAATACACACAAGCGATGCAGCTTTTGAAGCCGCGTGTATTTCGTTTAAGTCGCATGCTTGGCGGCTAATACTTACCGGTACTAGAAGCTTTTGCACTTCGGCAACGGCCTGAGCTAATTTGACTTTGGCACGATTCTGTGTGTCCTCCACGGTGATCAACACGTGCAGATCGTCGGACAAGTGCTCCCAGTTGGGTTTGCCGCGATTTGCGTCCTCCTGCAAGAAATAGCAAATCGTTAGAAATTATTTTCGAATTTTGGGGTTATGATTTTGGTATTACAATTTTTATACCCTAAATTTGGTATGCTTCTTTTTTTTAGAATTTTGATTTTTTTGTTCCTTTAATTTAGACCAAATAATATGATATGAAAGCCCACGATTAACCTTTTTATAAAATTATAATTTATTTCAACTTCGAATCTTTGTAAAAAAAATCGCATTCGCACTTATTATTATACATCATATTTATAAATAACGCACACTCTACTTTTCATGGCTTATGTAAGAACTAATACCTCGCTGGTGAACCAAACGACAACCTGTTCGATTCCATTACATGCTTGCTAAGCAACTATTTATTTCATTTTTGCACTTAAGCATGCACTTTAGACCATAAATGTGGCATTTACCAACACACCCACAAACACATACAAATACATATGTATGTATTTATATATGCGTCGGTGTGTGCACACGCATTAAAGTAAATTAAGTGCGGCGCTTTCTGTTTATCGCAAAGCAGCAGTGAAAGTTATTGGCAGCTGTTTTAAGAAAAGTGTCAACTATGAAAACAAAAGCGACAACGAGTTGTATACAGGGTGTGGCAAGCTGGTGGGATCGGCGTAGGTTAGTTTGCTGTGAGCGAAAGACCTTAGAAATGCATACTTTTGGAAGAAAAAAAATTAAACAAGAAAAATCATGAACTCCGGTTGCCCCGAAGTCATAATCTAGTCAAAGGAGCATTCTTTATAGAAACTATACGTACAGAACTATTGTAACAAGATCTAAAATCGTAACCAACTAACGGTTTGCACCAAAGGAAAACATTTTGCTAATTCTTTCTAGCCACGTTGTTTAATATGGCAAACTATATAACTCTTTATGACCAATTAAGGTTACTTAAATAAGGAAAAAAATCAGTCCGCTTGTATGACAGCTATATGCTAATGTGGTCCGATCCGAATAATATGTTGGAGGATTGTAGCTTATGCCTTATAAAATAATCTATAATAAATTTGGTAAGGATATTGTGTCAAATAAAAAAGTTGTTCATACAAGAAATTGATTTTGAACGTTAAGTTTCTATGACAGCTATATGCTATAGCGCTCCGATCTGAAAAATTTGTTTCAAGCTTGCAGCATTGTCTATGAAAATCATATATGACAAATTTCGTGTAGCTAATTTGTCAAATAAAAAAGTTTCCATAAAAGAACGTAATTTTGATCGGTGAATTTGTATGACAGCTATATGCTATAGTGGTCCGATTTGAACTATTTTTTCGGAGATTGTAGCACTGTTTTGGAAAATATTCCATATTGAATTTCGTAAAGATATCTTGTCGAATAAAAAAGTTTCCATAGAAGGACTTAATTTCGGTCGGTAAATTTGTGTGGTAGCTATATGCTATTGTAGTCCGATTTGAACCATTTTTTCGGAGGTTGTATCACTATTAAATTTTAAATCGATATCTCAGAAACTAAGAGCTAGTACGGATCATTATCCGGTTTAGGGTCCCCAATATTTCCTTCAACGTAAAGCAAACAAATTTCGTGACAAACTATACGCTATTCAGAGACTAAAAATGTGAGAAGTTGAAGAGTTTGGAGAGGTAAGAAGAAGAGAGAGTTCTGGTATGGCGCTAAAAACTCAGGAACAGTTATGATTTGAGTAAATACTACTCTGGGCAAAAAATAGTAAGACTTTCTAATTTAAATTTGGTGCGATAATCCAAATTTTTTTTCTGGGTTGATATGTGCATCAATGACATCTGTGGCAAATATCACATCAAAATAATTATTAACTTGTCTTTCTGAAGTACGGTAAATTATTTTTTTTTTTATTTTATTAAAGCTTACATAATAAATAAATTATTATATAAACTAAAGTACGCAGCGCTAGCATCATAGGCTTTCGGCTGATACGGTAAATTAATAGTTTTAGAATATGAAGTAAGTCTTACTACTTGTTGTTCATAGTAGTAATTTTGAAAAAATCAGAAGACGCAGTTAAGTACACATAAGATGAGAAAAGTATTGAAAAAGCGCTAAGCTTATGGAGAAGTGATAGGAAATAAAAAAAAAATTAAAAAAAAAATTTTTTTTTTAAATTAAATAAAAAAAATTTTTTTCTTAAATTAAATAAAAAAAAAATAATATAAAAAAAATAAAATTAAAAAAATTAAATGAAAAAAAAATTAAATAAAAAAAATTAAATAAAAAAATATTTAAGAAATAATATCATCTAAGCAATCGATTAATTCCATCCAGCGATTATAGATTTAATAAAGCGAGTAAAGGTTTATTTCTGCTGATTGCGTTCTATCAGCTGCGTGCTAGATAGGATTTGTAAGCGCAACAAATTGGCTAACGATTTCGCGATAAAGCAAAAACATAAATGCGCCCTCATCATCAGCTCAAAATAGTCACAACAAAACGTCGGCATACAGGAATATGCGATTAATGCAATCATTTGTCCATGTGTGTGTGCATTTGTATATTTGCAGTAATAAGCCGATAATTGGCAGAGTAATCAGTGATCAAAGCGGATAATTTCTGAAACAATGAACAAAATGACGCTTGCGGGTGCCGCAATTAAGCTTCTTGTGCTGGGTGAATCTAAAACACAAAGCAGTAAAAAAATAAATAAAATAAAAAAACAAAAAATAAAAATAAAAATTCAAAAATAAAAAATGCAGGTGCATATTTATACTTCTATATCTTAATACTTAAATAAAAACTTTTAAAATTTTTGCTAAAAACATTTTTAAAAATGATTTCACTCCTAATTAAACCGCTAATAAAAATGTTTGGTTATAAAAACAGGTAGGAAAGATACCCACAAAAATATAAATGCCAATCAAATAAAACGAAATAATGATAATAAAATGACAGCGCATTTCCGTTGCCAATTTCATATTTTTAATATCCAAAAACACAAACTGAAATGTACGAGTTTTCTTATTTTGTTTTAATAAATTTTTATTATTTTTTTAATAATTCGAAACACATAAGTGGGTGGCTGCTTTAGTCAGCGTTGAGATGAATCAACGAGCAGCGACGAAATATACTTAAGAAAAAATGTGAATTCACGGCAAAATAAACAGCGAAACGCTTTGTTGTTGACACTGCCAGAAACACTACCAGAAACGCTGCTAGAAACACTGCTAGAGGAAAACAACCGCAAAAGGCAAAAACGTTTGTAAAAACATAGCAAACTAAACAACTAAATTATTTATTTTTTTAAGCAACCCCTTTTATGGAATATACCACCTACACACATACAAACACACATACTTCTTTTCAGTTACACAAACAGCCGCTCGCTCTAGTAGCCACTTGAAGAAGCTCCACTGTGTCCAAGTGTGTCCAAAGTGCATGAGTCAACGCTGGCGGCACGAAGAGTCGAGCACACGACGACACTTCATGCACTTAAAATAGATATGCAAGACTTTGAGAAACCACATGGCATATCGCCTAAGCAGCAACGCGCTTTTCGGCTGCCAAAGCAATTTAAATGGCAAATAATTATTGCCTAAAAACCAAGCAAATGAGAATGCTGAATTATTTTCTGTAAAAGTTGCCAAGTGTTTATCCAAATCGGGTGACCCAACTGTGCCGTGCTACCCCGCAGCACACCCTTTGCCTTCGTAATTCAAACGCCCCCACAGTTGAGACAAACACACACACGCACACATACTGCGCTTGATGATCGCTGCCAAAAGAACGATCAGCGCCCATTAAACGGCACTGTCAGCGCGAGAAGAACACAATACCGAGCCAAAGGTGCTTAAATAAATACACACACATATACACATACACATACATATCTACACACATACACGTAGTGAGCGCATTTTAATGACGCCGCGTTCGGCTGCGAGCGAAACCGCAACACATCAACCGGTAGTGGTGGCTCATCGTCGCAACATTGTTGCGCGTAGCTAATAAAAAGTCGCCATTAAAACTATTGTTAAATATTTTATTTATGTTTCGTAAATATTTTTATTAGTTTCGTTTTGCGGTAAAGAATTTTTGCCATTTCGCAGCCACAACACCCGCGACACAGCGCTCAGCTGCAAGCGAAGCAAGTGCAATCATCGCTATAGTGGCGCTGTTGTTGTAGTGAAGACATGTTGTTTTTATAAAGCATGTTTTGTTGTAGTAAGATATGTTGTTATTGTAGCAAACATGTTGTTTTTGTAAAGCATGATGTTGTTGTAGTGAAGGCATGTTGTTGTTATAAAACGTGTTGTTGTTGTATTAAGTCATGTGTTGTTGTTGTTTAGCGGGCACAAATCCGCAACTTTGCCAACTGTGGCGCAGAATTGCCCAGTCCACACTTTTGGGGCGCGCTAAATGTTGCCGTCACTAACAGACAAATAGGCCGCACTGAATTGAGTTAGCAATGCGATTCAAGCAACAACAACAACCAAAACTGTTTAGAATTTTTTCGCGATAAGCTTCTCGCTGCACTATTTGCTCTGCTTCCAGTATGCACGCGCTAGTTGTAGTTGTTGGACTGACTGTCTTTGCTGTCAGTGGCATTTCATTTGCTGCCGACTTGACAGTTCTAATTTGACAGCTGAGCGCAACAGTTTACAACTTTGTTTGTTGTTTGTTGTCAGCAGCCGGCGCAAGTGACCGGCCGGTCGGCGCTGCCGTCAAAGCAATGATTGGAATACACAGTGATATGTATTTGGCTACAGTGCTTAGGGAAATTATGCGGAAGTTCGAAATCAAACTGGACTTGAGAAAAACCTCTCGTTAGAAGAGAAATGGGCGTGAAAACCATTAACATAGGTTCATACGCATATCCGCCTAACTCGTATTCGCTCGAAACGACTTGTGTGAAATCAAAAAAGAAAAGAATTTCTTTTTTCTATTTGGACAGGTTATACCTTCAAAAATAGCATACCATAATTTAAAATCAATATCTTAAATAGTTTTAGAGCTAAAATCTCCTAAAGTATAGACGCATTTTTTCTCAAGACACCATTATTAAAACTTGTTTGAGTGAATATTGGAAGAGAAAGCTGCGAACTTCTTCTTTGCTGGCGTAGACAATGCTTACGCGATGATACCCGAGTTAACAACAGCGCGATAATTGGAAATTCCAGGCAAAGCCAGGTCCTTCTCCACCTGATCTTTCCAACGGAGTGAAGGTCTTCCTCTTCCTCCGCTTCCCCCGGCAGATATTGCATCGAATACTTTTCGAGCTGGAGTGTTTTCATCCATTCAGACGACACGACCTGGCCAGAGCAACCGCTGTCCCTTAATTCGTTGAACTATGTCAATATCGTCATACATCTCATACAGCTCATAGTTCCATCGAATGCAATATTCGCCGTGGCCAACGCGCAAAGGACCATAAATCTTTCTCAAAACCTTTCTCTCGAAAACTCGAACTTGGAGGATGTAGTCATGTGTAGAAGTTCACGCAAATAAGGAAAGTTCTCTGATTGCCATTCACTTGCGATTGGCATAAAACGATTATTTTACATATGGCTCAAGCAGCTCACGACTTCCTGTCCTAGACCAAGTATCCTCTGGGTAGCCAAAGAACATCTGCTTGAAGGCGAGATAAAGTGCGAAGGCGAAACATCGCCTCCACAGGGTTGTGCGCTGGGCTTGGGGTAAAAAACTCCCCAAATGAACTCAATATTTTTCCTCAATGCTCTATTTAGCCCAGGAGTTTATGTGATAAAAATCGAATTTCGGCGGGCAGAAATTTTTGTCTGTGTTTGGTTGACTGTAGGTAATTGTACAGACAATATCATCTGGTAGGGCCATTTTTAGTAAGGTTCATCCACGGAGAAGTTATATAGATACATTCTTAAGTGCCGTCGGAGTTCATTTTAGCTTTAATTCCGTATACTTTTTACACAGTGTGTAAATATGCGTACACATACTCGTATTAAAATAAAAAACTAAAATAGGCTAACATTTTTTTTTTTTTTTTTTTGCTTTAGTCTTCCACTTCGACCACTTGTCGCTGTAAACTTATTATTCATTGCTTGCTTTTTACTGCCACTCGCTGGCTGCTTGCGAGCGATAAATGTCAACATGAGATTTTCCATATAATTAATGCGGAAATTTATTTTGGGTCAGTGAATTTTGTTTTAATAAAAATATTTTTGTTTACGACAAATTTTAAATAGTTTATTCGAAAATAAAATAGGTATGGACAAGGAAATATCAACACTTTAATATTTAAAATTAATTGTTTTTGATTGGTATAAATTATTCTAAGGGGGTGGAGAGCGAATAATTGACGACGGACCACGTCCAGGACGGCCACCAACATCAATTGATGGTCAACAAGTCAATAAATTAAAAGAATTGGTGCTTGAGAATCGGCGATTAACAATCAGAGATCTTACTGGCATCGTTGGAATATGGGAAGATTCAATTAAAACCATGTTTAAAGACCATTTCTTGGATCTATGCTTACGATACGGAAACAGAAGATCAATCGGCCGATTATCGCGGCAAAGGTGAGCCGAAGCCGAAAAAACACGTCAAAATAGGTCAAAAATCAAAGTTATGTTGACAGTTCCATCGCTTTTCGAGGTGTGTTGCATTCCGAATTCCTTCTAGCAATCTATTTGATTTCCTTTTTAAAAACGTCATTTAAGAAATTTTAATCCTTAAAAATACGCAGAATAATAAATTGCAATCATAATTCAAACATTTGAAAGAAGGCACGTCTTGAATTTTCCGAAGCGTTTGACGTAATTTTATTTTTATGCAACCATCCATAAGATCACCAGACTCTTCCAATTAGAGTATATTTATAATTATAGTTTCTTAAACATGTGTGTAAGTATGTATGTTTAAAATATAGTTTCAAATGTTTATATGTATGTATGTGGATGTATATGCAAGCAAGTATGTCAGGGCCTGAGAGAAGCCCACCCACGTCCACACCCTACATTAAGCGATCGACAAAATTTTTATTTTTCTCATCTTATTTTTTTGTACTATTTCATTTTTAATTAGATATAAATCTGTCACCTGCTGTCAAAAGATTTTAAATTTGTGTGTTTGTTAATACCGGTGCAGAACCAGAACTAGCAGAAGACACGGCATCATTGAGGAAAGCAGGCAAGCTATGATGGGAAAAGCACACTAACAAATTTTTCTAAAAAAAAAAAAACATAAATAAATATATAAAAACAACAATTCGAAAGTTATGTGATGCAAAGTGGCCAAATTAAGCAGGGAGAAATCGATTTTTTATTATTGTTGTTTGTGACGTCTGATCATCGTCGTCGCTCAAAAACAACATGTTTTTGTAAATATTAAAAGAATATTTTCATAATTAGAAAAAAACACGAATTGAAAAATAAAATTATGAAATAAAATGATATTTAAAGGGTTCATAAAAATTCATAAAAAATATTGTTTTTGCATTTTTTATGTAATTAAAATTTTTTAAACTAATTTTTGATCGCAAACAAAACTAAAATTAAAATTAAACAAAATCTAAAACATTTTAAACTTCAATTAATCTAATAAAAATGTTTTAGCTCAACAGTATTTCAGGCAATTTCATACAAAATGTACTTTTTATATGCCATCTGCCAGAATTCAATACGCTTCAATTCCTAAAAAAGGTATTACAGAATAATTTAAAATCTAAAATACGCGAAATGCAGAAATTTTGGTGGTTGGGACACGCTTATTCATTTACCTTGGCCATTATTTGTCGGACGGATGTATAAATCTTTCACAGATTGCAGATGCTTGAGGTTTAAACAAAGCTACAAAAGAGTGGAAACTATAGAAGGGCCAATGTAATAACACAATTTTCAATCGAAACTTCTGTTTTTCGCGTAGACAGCCTCAATCGAAACACAATGTTATAAGATCATAAATTGTTTCGGGTTTTTGTTGAAAGAATTGTCCTCCAAACGTGGAATCATTTCAAAATTGGTACTATTTCTCTCATTGACTAAATCATTTTTACGGCAAAGCATATAGTAGGAACAAAGATCGTATAAATTAAGAAGAAGTTTTTAATATTTTGGAAAACCCGTTGTTTATAAGCATTTTGCCATATAAAGTAAATATTGGATTCGAGTTTGGCAATGCTCAAGGCAGGGTCTACCTTCAATATTTTCATATTCCAAACTTAGTCCACTTTTCAATATGGTAGCTTCAAGTAGAACACGCCTGAACATTTTATTGTCTCTTTAAATCTTTGCGATATATTTCTTCAATCCCTCGCATCATTTTCTAAACTCCATCCATTTTTCTGACAAGTCTAGGCATAGAATTATAGTTGTTTTGTTGCTTAGCACTGATTATAGTGATGTTAAAAAAACAATATCGAGGACCTATAACATGTTCACCAAAGAGAGATCAAAAAAGACATGGATTTTCTTATACTTCGATAGTGAAGCCATTGACAAAAGGTGGGGTCGCTTACCGAAAGTGTGCCTCTTACTCTATGATATTATAGTCAAGCCCATTATGTTCTATGAAGTCTTTATGTGGTGGAGGGCTATAGAAAAGAACACACTTGCAAAGAAACTCGAGAGCGTTCAACGAGCGGCGCTCATCAGCATGTGTGATGCACTAAGGTCCACTCCAACTATGGCACTTAACGCCATCTTGCACATATTGCCCGCAGACATCGTTGGAAAGTGTATGGCTGCGAAAGTTGTCATCAGACTCAGACAGTCTGTGTTCCTAAAAGAACACGTGTCTGAACACTCGGAAATACCAACGCACTTGGACTTCATACCAGATAACTTGGTTCATGGAACCGACCTGGAGGCTCCTTCTCCACCCATATACGGGCGAGGGAATTGTTGGTAGGATGAAGCCGTTGGAAGAGAGGGTCAGTGAGCTTCTTTACGGATGGGTCAAAGCTTGAGGAGAAGGTTTGTGGTGGGATTTACTGTCAGGAGCTCTCTTTCAACTCCAGCTTTAGATATGGCAGTGTCTTCCAGGTTGAGGTAGCATTCATTAAAGTAGCAGTAGATTCTTCGGAGTGCAGCCTCCCTCAGATAAGTAACCATCCACTCAGATAGCAGAGCGGCGTTACTAGCCTAGGACACATTAACAGTATGTTTAGGGCTGGTTAAAGGCTGAATTTGCGGCAAGACTGGTATAGATGCCAGGCCACAGCGGAATCGTACTAAACTGTAGAGTTGATGGGCTAGAAAGCTAAAGCTCCCTAGAACCGCTATCAGAAGAATGGGAGTGGGTCGACGCTCTCGTATCCTCTTGTGTTCTACTACTAGATAGCTGGACTTCGCGGAAGCTTGGCCAACGCTGGGTCACCATCGGTACATGCGCTGTCGCAAAAGTCTTTTGGCCTAAAATCGACCGCAAAAGATCTGGTGATATCTTTGCCCTCAGTAAGGCTGGCCTCTCCCTAGTTTTGGGGTTTTTGACGTGCAATTGCTCTATTGATGTCCACGCAGTAAGGCTAGGAGTCCTCCCAGACGCCATCTGCAGAAACTGTATTGAAGAAGATGAGGTGGAAACAACTCTATGATCCTGGCAAGTTGCAGGGATACCAAATGTTCAAATATGCCCGAACTTATCCCTTCCTTACTTGTTTTATTTTTATTTTTTTTTTTTTTTTTTTTTTTTTTTATTTTTTGTTTTAAGAATTTAAGAAAAATATATTTTTCAAAAATTAATAATTCTAATATTTTATTCTATTATTATTATTATTATAGTGATTCTGTTTTTCTTTGTTTCCTTCAAGAACCTTGTAGCATGTACAAGCAAAAGCAAAAACTTTACTTTCTATAATAAAATTTGAAATTTCGACAGGTAAATATAGTAAAAAAAATCATCTTAAACCATTAATTTCATTTTTGCTTACCTTCTTTTTATCTCTCATCGAGCCTTTGCCTCGAACCATTATTTTACAGCCAGTCTCTTGTTCTAATTGCTTAGCTGTCATGCCGCGTGGTCCCAAAATTCTGCCAACGAAGTTGAACTGAAAGCAAAGAAAAGTATAAAAATAATATTCTGTTGACATTTGCAAGCGATTTTGTTTAATTGTCTTTTGGACACATGTTGTTAGTCAGCTGGCGTTGGGACATTAGAGAAATGCTCGCAAATGTTTGCAATAAAATGCAAAATACGAGCCCACCCTCAGTAATAAAACGAAAGTATTTCGCACATAAGAATAAACACATTATAAAGACATTTATAAATGGCACATACACAGACACGGACAAGACATAGACAACACACATTCACACCTATGGAATAACCAGCGCGACTCATGTCCAAGGGCGATTGAATAACGAAATTTGTCATGGCATTCAAATGACGCAAAGCTGCAGGCAGGCAGGCAGCCGATCTGGCCCGCGAATGCGTTCAACACCCTGCACGGAGAATTCAAGGTTGAAGGCAACAAGATATTTTTGTTTGCTGCCGTTGCGCCCAATAAATTCACGCCTGCTGCTCATTTCGCTGCCGCTCAGATTTGCACTTAGTTAACGCTGTCCAAATAACGACTGCCGTCAACTGGGGACTTCAAAGCGGAGCGCAAGCACTTGGCAAAAGCAGTTGTAAATCCCCAAACTGGAATGAACGCCATCACCGTGGTGACTCATACGCAGCGCTGACCCATTGCGGCGTCCGTGGGTCTTGGCTAAGCACACACACACACACACCAAAGGCGCGCAACAAGTGCAGCAGCGCGCGGAGGAGCAGCGCAGATAATTGCAAGTGGAGGAAATTACTAACTGCCCGAAGGCCAACACGCCCCGTATTGACACGATAAACCAATCAACTAAATGAAGATGTAAAAACCGAAGCAGAGGCGTGCGCGCGGCACATCATCGTGTGTAGCGAAACATTTAGCTAATGCAACGCCAACACGGCTGATCGCATTTCAGCGTTGCGCACACATGCACACACATACCTGAGATGTGAGGTTAGCAGGGGGCTAAGTGCAGATATTTTGCACTTCGGTGCACCCGACAACTACGTCTGCTGGAGGCC
The DNA here is from genome assembly GCA_037783105.1 of Bactrocera zonata. NCBI lineage: Eukaryota > Metazoa > Arthropoda > Insecta > Diptera > Tephritidae > Bactrocera > Bactrocera zonata. The sequence goes on along the minus strand of JBAWJQ010002006.1, from coordinate 62,813 downwards.
TCTCCACTTAACCTGCCTACAAGCGGAGCAGCCGACCTCGGACGTGCCTTCCAAGACGTGCTGCCGCCGCGTTTTGCTCCTCTAATGCCAATACATCCAAATATATAGTATACATACATATGCACACATAAACACACACATATGTACAACGCATAGCAGCTAAGCAAGCTTGGCAGCGTGCATTTGCATGCAGGTCCCGTGCGTCGTCGCCGCTTATTGATTTGTTGGCTGAAAGCATGCGCATTGTTTGCATTTTTGTTTGATGTATTTATTGACACACATACACACACGCATACACTTGCATACATGCATACTTCGAGTGACAATAGCTACTTGTAGCTTTGCTGATTGCTGTCTGTTTGTCCGTCCAGCCGCTCGTCTATCTTGCCATCTATCAGTCGTCGTCCGCTCGCACGTCGCTCCCGCCTGGTCACGCCACGCCAAGCGCAGAATTGCAATTGTAATTTTCAAACGAATTAGATTTGTCATTAAATTATGATTTTCGATTTGATTTGTTAAGCCGTAAATCTGCTACATTTGGCCATTAGTCGGTTTGGAGCCATAAATGGCCCGTCATTCAGCACACCCAGTTATGAAATAATTCCTACACACACAAACACACAGACATTAGACTCGTGCAAATTCATAATAATAATGCTCATTCTTCAATGCCAATCAGCAATCAGCTCCTAATCGGGCGAACTTGACGCTCACTTAGAAGGCAAAGGCGTTTTTCTCGAATTTACATAGAAAACACATACAAATGTGCGTGCAAATATGGCGTCGTTTCGCGTCTGACTTCAGACAAAAACAATTAACAAATTTATAGTTAATAAATAATTTACATAAAAGGATCGCGGTTCAGGTGAAACGATTATCTAGTACCTTTAAATGTCTTTATTCCGAGAAACCAAGGTGATATCGCAATTTTCAAATGTTATCTCACTAACAGAAGACAGAAATAGCATCACAACCTACAAGAAGCAATGGCACCTATTATATCAGTTGTTTGATCTGATCACAACACGAAAGTATGTTTTGTATACTTAAAATCAGCTTTAAAAAACTTGGTTTGAAACCAAAAATTCCTTTATCCTATATTTGAAAGAAATCAGGTCAAATTACGTGTTCTCAAAGGATATACTCTTTCAGAACAAACACTGCTGATAGAACATTTTGAATTATTAAATATATTTTTTTAAAAATTTATTTTTATTTTAAATTTATGCTTGAAGCAAACCCTAGTGACAGCCCTTACTACTGTTCCGGCGAAAACTAAAACTTCAACCGTTTTCCATTATATATTTTACTAGCGTGTACTAGGCAGTTTTGGGACTCGACTATAACTGCGTAGGTGGTGTCTACGCCAGTAAAGAAGAAGAAGAAATTAATTGGCAGTTCTTGGGGTGGCAAAAAAATCTGACTGAAATTTCCTACACAAATTTTCTCAAAGTTCAGGTTAAGAGCACTAGTAACGAGCTTCGGTTCCAAATTTGAATTATTTCGACTCGTTGTTTTATGGTATATCTTTCTATGATGAAATGGCAAACCTTACTGAAGAGAAATGTCAAAAGAGCGGAAAAATATGCCGCCCTATCGGTCTACTATTGAAAAACCTGTTGTAAGGTCTGGTAGAGTCGATTTTCACAACTTTTCTAAAGCCGAATTTTTCATGAGCAAAATCCTTCACCATATACAGGAACTCTTAGTAATCACTTGATGCCACTTTTGAAATTTAAATTGGATGCTTTAAAACCTCCCAACCAAGCTACCAGAGCTTGTGGCGAGTAACTAACGATGTGTGTGGCTTGGCGCTATTCTGATGGAACACAATTCCTCTTCTATTGGTCAAAGCTGGCTGCTTCTGGGCAGTTACTTCTTTCAGATGACCCAATTGTAAACAGTAGAGATCCAACTTAAGAGTTTGGTCTTAGGGGACAACTTATAGCATATGATTTCTTTAGAAACTCACCCAACTCATAGCAAAATCTTCAAGATCCTTATAATGGCGTGGTAACATTTTACATCGGCTAATCGTTCAAAAAACCATACGCTTCAGACATGGATCGATTTTATTGCAATTCATCACCGAGGAATTTTTTGTTCGAAATTCTTCTTTGCTTACAAATGGTGTTTTCACATGACAGGGTTGGGTTCTGTCCTTATCAACGAAGAACTAAATTATAATATTTTCCCTTAGCAGGTGTCCATCTTTGACATAAAACTGTCTGAGAAGTGTTTCTAATATGAAATCTTATCTTTCCAGGTCCATTTTGCGAAGACCGACAACCAGCTACAAAGCCTTATTGGAAAAATAAAGGTTTTCCTTTTATATTTGAAATTTTGTTTCGAAACAAAAATTTCGAAGTTTCATTCGTATGCAAAATAATTATATAACACAGTGTCAGTTCTGGTTTCTGCTGTCAGGAAAATAAGCAAAGGCGACAAATAATATTTACAGCCTTAAGGCAACCCTAATTGCTAATCTCTCATTTTATTAGAGATTTATAATTATTATAGAATTTCTAATACATAAAAAGAACATATTTTGATGAATTTAAATATTTTTTTAAAATTTTTTAAATTTTGTTTAATTTTTTTTTTTTAATTAATATATTTTTTAATTATTTATTCCTTTTTTTCAAATAAATTAAAATTTTTTTATTATATGTTTTTTAATATCATATTAAAATAAAAAAAAATAATATATTCTTTCAAATTTTTCTTTATATATTTTTTTAATATTTTTTTTTATATATTTAAAAAAAAAAAAAACAATTTTTAATATTTTTGTTTTTGAAAGAAACATTTATTTGACTGGGTTGGTGCATTTAAAAATTTTTTTTTTTCTTTTCGCTTCACTGTGCTACCAGCTGAATATGAAAACTGAATTTTTACAAGCGTGTGTTTTATGCAAACTGTTTAAAGAACTAACTAAAAGAATTCCTATTTAACTGCCGAAAATATCAAATTGCCAATATGCTTTAAAAATTATTTATGTCTCTAACTTTTGACAGTTGTTGCGAAATAATTACAGCAAACACCAACCAAAACGCGGGGAAATAAAACTAAAACTCGTGTAAACATTTAATTGAAAACTTAACAACATGCTTAACACATGCAAAAGTGCATTGCAGCGGGTTAAGCCTATTTGCATACACACACACACACATGCAAACACAGTTACAACTGTAAATACATATGCGCAGCTGAGTGCATCCACACACGCATTTAATGTAACAAAATCGCATATTTGCACAGGTGTAAAAATAGTTGCACTTAGGCGTGCGAGCGAACATGAGAATCATTGTATTTCACATTGGAATGCATGCTGAAATAAAAACAGCAACAATAATAACAATAGAAATATAAATACCAAAAGTGAGCGTAGGACCAGGCAAGCCATCAAAATGCAGCGACACGAATCGACTTGCATTAAATAGCCATTTCGCACTAGATTAACGCGCCAGCATATTTCAGCGCTGCAAACACACCCACAACTGTGCAAATGCCCCACCGACGTTGCCACACAAACAACACTTTAGTTGTCGCTAGCAGCAGGTTTGACAATGCAACTAAATTATCAATTCATTTAGCTGCGAGTACATACACACACACATGCATACCAACTAATATTTATGCGAGTGCCGCTTGATTAAGTGCCGCAAATTCAATATAACATTCGTGCTAGCCCAGTTCCTGTGGTTTCGGACACGACAAAAAAGCAAACGGCAAAAATAAAACTAAAGATAATCGCCAACAATGCAACACCTACTCAGCGGGCCACCAACAAACAGCGCGCATAGAAACGCCATGCCGCAGACACGACACCGACACGACGCCGCCGCACCGTTTTGAATGTCAAGCGCAGCAATGGAAATGATGAATGTTGCTTATTAAATTGATGTGGTGACGTGCGACTTAGTTGGTGGAGTAGATGACGGCTCATGTCTCACGGCGTCCGTGATGACGTCGGCCGAAAACAAATTGCCAACAACAATTGCACTGTGTGTTGAACGAAATCGAAATGGCAGAGGTGAAGCAACGGATAGTGTATTTATTGTAAAGAAACCTGAAAAGTTAAGTCAGAAAACTATAACAACAAAAAAATGGCGCTAAAGATTTCTTTAAATAGAAATACAAAATAAATTTTTATAATTCCAAACTAGTCAAAAATAGAAATAATTAGAGTTGTGGTCACCTTGTGCCACAAACTCGCGTTTACTTGCCATTCAAAATGTTAAATTTTGCTTTAAATTCCAATTTATATAATATAATTTTAACACACCCTCGAATATTTTATATTCGCTGTTGAAAATAATAATTACTTACGTATAAATGGCTATATAATAAATGTAAATGTAATGATATCAAAATTTTAAAATGTTAATATTAAAAAAAAATCATTTAGTAATTAAAAAAATAAATATATAATACAAATAAAAAATTAAAAAATTATAATTACAAAATAATTAAAAAATACAACAAAAAATTATTATAAAAAATATTATAAAAAAAATTAAAAAATCCTATTTCAAAAAAATAAACAAATTAAAAATTATTATTATTTTTGCTTTAATTAAATTTTTTTAGTTAAATATTTTTATAGTTAAAAGCATAAAAAAATTTAACTAAAAAAATATATGAATTCAAAAAATTAAGAAAAATTATAATTAAAAATATTTACAAAAAAATATAAGGATTTGGAGAATTATTTTTTTTAGGTTGGTAATACTGTCAGTCACATTTATGTCAAATTTCATGTCAAAATATTCATTAGTGTTTGAGATAAGTGTCGTTTTGTGAGCTGCTAAAAGTGAGTTTTTCGTTTTTTGCGATGTCGAAATTTGTTGAGCAAAGAATTTGCATTAAATTTTGTTTACGGAATCAATTTTCTGCTGCGGATACGTTGAGGATGGTGCAGAAAGCCTTTGGTGATGAGGCTATATCTAAAAAAAAATGTTTACAAGTGGTATAGTGAGTTCCAAGCCGGCCGTGAACGTGTCGAAAACGAAGAGCGTCCAGGGCGACCATCAACCTCAACCGACGAAGCTCACATTCAACAAATCAAAGATTTGGTGCTGAAAAACCATCGATTAACAATTAGAGACTTTGCTGATGAAGTTGGCATATCAAAAGGCTCAGCCAATACCATTTTGAAGGACGTTTTGGGCCTCAAGGGCGTCAAATCTCGACTGGTACCGAAAACATTGAATTTTTTGGCAAAAAGGCGTTGCGTTGAAGTGTGTGAAAGGATGCTTTCCGACTACCAGGGTGTCATGAAACGCATTGTAACTGGCGATGAGACTTGGATCTATGTTTACGACCCCGAAACAACCGATCAATCGAACGAATATCGTGCCAAGAGGGAGCCGAGCCCAAAAAAATCGCGCCAAAGTCGCTCAAAAATCAAGATCATGTTGACTGTTTTTTTTTCGATTATCACGTTATGCGTCGTTTGCGTAACGCTATCCGCCTAAAAAGGCCGGAATTGTGGAAAGACAATTCTTGGTTTTTACACCACGATAATGCACCATCCCATACTGCCATCGTAATTCGTGATCATTTCGCCAAAAACACAACCCATATCGTTCCGCAACCACCGTATTCACCTGATTTGGCGCCGTGCGACTTCTGGCTGTTCACCAAGCTCAAAAGACCGCTCCGGGGACACCATTTTTATACGATAGAGGAGATTCAAGCCTTGCTTGAAGACGGAACTGAAGGCCATCCCTGAAAGTGACTACAACCAGTGTTTCGAAGATTGGAAAATCCGTTGGCATAAGTCCATTGCATCGGGAGGGGATTACTTTGAAGAGGATGAAATTGATTTGGAAGAATAAATAAAGAATTTTCAAAATAAATGCAATGCCACCTTTTTGGGCACAGTAGTACATAAAAATTTTGAAAAAATTATAAAATCAAAAAATCATACTAGTTATTGACACTGAAAGAAAGAGAAATTTACTTTAAAAAATGCACCAACAATGAAATATTTACTAAATTTAAGCTGTGTATCGAGTTTTTTAATCAAAAGCTTCGGGATTAAAAATAGAAAATCTTATTTTGAATCGATCCCGAGTTTTGAGATTTAAATTTAGATCCTAAAATCAGATTTAAAATTGATTAAATATAAATCTCTTTCATATTTGCTGAACACTGCTCCAAAGTATTGAATATTAAGATTCTGGGCGGCGTCTAGTTCAAGATTTTACAACAACTACGCAAGGACGAAAAAATTTTTAAAGACAATTAAAAAAAAAAAATTGAAGGCAATTTTTTAAATTGTTAATTAAAATTTTTTTCAATGCGAATTTTGATATTAATTTTTTCGTATTTATTATTTTAATCTAAATTTTTTTTTTTAATTTTTTAATTAAAAATTTTAAAATTATTTGTATCTAAAATTTTCATGTTACAAAATTATAAACATATTTATGTATTTTCCAAAATATTTTTAAAAAAATTTGAACCACCCTAGTGCTCAAACATATGTACATACATATATGCGCCAATGCATAAGTGCAAAATTTTCGTTGAATTTGCACACACATTTTCGCAGTTCCCTTGCGCTGCTGCATATTTGTACAACTGCCGACCGCAGTTATGAATAAAACGAGCACGACAAGATCAAATTAATTTGAACGCCGCATACACCAGAGAGTAAATACAGTATCAATCAGCCGTTAAGTGTTGATTGCATGCAGCGAATGCAACTAGCCGCAGTGAATAAATAGTGCAGCGAGCAAAAAAGCTGATTCGAATATGCCGCAAGGCATGCCACAGACAATAAACACGAAGCGTATGTGTGTATGTGTGTGTGTTCGTATGTAAGAGAAATGCAAATGCGGGTCTGCCGCAAAAAGGCAAACAGACAACGCAGTGCCACAGTCTGCCACAATAGTATGAGTATGAGTAATGACGAGCGACTGTCGACTAACACTGTAGCGCAAGCTGGTTGACTGGCTGACTGAACGCCTGCCCGAGCATCTGACTGACCACAGCCGATTGATGCTGCGATTAGTTTCGCCTGCAGGCAATCGTGCTTTAATTAATTTTACTGCAGTTGTGGCTACAACAACAAGCGAAACTCAAATAATCATCGCCATCGCCGGCGTAGTGAGCAATCGGTCGCTTTGCCTTATCGAATTCTAATAATAAAGGATTCAATTAATACAATTTTGAAAATAGTCTGAATAAGTCAATTGATGGCATGAGATCATCGCGATGAAATTGGGGCGGGTTTGGAAGCGAATCGTGCGCTCAGCTGGCGTTGATAGACAGATAAGGCGATAAGTATGTGTTTCGAAGCTTTAGAAGTACTAAGAATAAGGGAAAAATCATTGAGAGTGAAGACAGAACATTCGTTTATATTATGAGCTGAAATAATATATAAAACGGGTGGTTTACAATAATTGTAATAACTTAGTGAGTCAACAGCTTTTAAGACAACAGAATTTTAGGAACAGAATACCACTTGAGATCATACACGAAAAAGCACATAACTCAAAATAAAGTTAATAATGGTTTTTTGTTTTTCTTTTGACAAAACTTAATTAATATCGATGGAGATATAAAAATATACAAATTAAACAGTGGAGTTCTTTTAACAAGGGACATATAAAAAACCTTCTTATGGAATATTTTGTAAAAAAAAAGACGGTTCACAAAAAAAAACTACCAGAAAGCTACCTTAAAGCCGAAAAAGTATAGTAAAACCAAAAAAAATTAAACCGAACTCAAGAATAAGTATAATACTTTTTGCGCCCACTGTAGCAGCTGTAAGCTAGATCAAAGCCCCGACTACAGCCAACTGCCGACAAGAACTGTGCCAAGTTTTCGCTTTCGGCATCAGCAAGCCAAACCGAACCACGCGCAAAGTTGGGCAAGTGGAAAAACGTTTTCGCTTTCAGCCACATGTGCGCGCATGAGCAGCCGACGCACGCGAACGTTGCGCGCATGCGTGAAAACTCAGCAAAGTGCAATTACATATGCGATTATTTGTATATGTTTCGTGTTTTTTAGATTTGACAACCACGAATTTGCATTTTTAATTATGCAAAAAAAATGCAATTAAGTTATTTTGTTTTTCATGTCAGCATAAAATATTATACATTAGAATTTCTGCACTTTTAACGATTATAAAAATTGTTATTGCCAACAAACACACATACATATGTATGTATGCATATATTATTTTCGCGGCAATTAATATTGAAATAATTATAAACACCACTTAAAGCCCTGCTTAATAATCCCTAGAAAACACTAAAGCTCCATTTTATTTCTCCCACCCATAATACTCGTTCCTACATCACAGGTTCATATACTATATATACATACAATATATACATATAAATATGTCTTTTGTGTTTTTTTTTTTTTTAACTGTAGCAAAATTAATTTCCGTTAGCCTACCTACCTAAATGGGTAAATCAAGACAAACAAATGCCAGCAGTGTAAATACGAACCCATACTGTTAGCAACCAAATATTTGCATACACGCTCATGGCTTGGGAGAGCATGGCACGGCAGTGTATGGGGCTTAGCCTTGCATAAGTGTTTTTGTGCGCTTATTTACCTATTGACAATTAGATATTTGCCGAGGCAACATTTTTACGACGTGACGCAGTGGACCGCACTTCCTGTGATTTTTCTCCACTTTTTGCCTCTTTTGTGGAGTTTTGAATTTAAAAGCGTTAGATTTGTGCATTTGCATATGTATGGGTGTGTGTGCATGTGTGCCTGCTGCTACTGCGCAACTTGAGTGTGGGCAGTTAGCGGGAATACATAAAATGTCTATAAATGCGCGTTTGTGAACTTGTGTGGGTTGACCAGTGGGCTCCTACTCGTTTTAACCAAATAGAATTGTCAATTAGTATTAAGGCTGGGATATTTATACACACACTATGCATTTGTACGCAGCAGCAAGTAAATAGAAATGGAAGCTTTGAAAGCTAAATTGAGCTTGATTAGGCAAATTTAAATTAAATAAAATTTATTGAAATTAAAAAATAAAAATAAAATACTAATAATAGTAATAATAGTAATATAAAATTTTCATTTCAATTTTAGAATATGATAAAATATTAAAATAATAATAAAAAAATAAATTACATTAAATTAAAATTATTAAATAAAATTAAAATAATTTTTTTAAATAGATTTAAAAAATAATAATTAAAAATAAATATAAAAAATTAAAGAAAGCTAAAAAATTTAATTAACAAACAAGAAAAAACCAAATAATTATTCTTAATTTAAAAAATTTACATTAAATAAAATTTGTTAAACTTAAAAAAAATAATAATAATATAAAATTTAAATTTAAAAAATATTTAAAAAAATAATAAAAAATATTAAACAAAATAAATAAAAAATATTAAAACAATAATAAAAAACTAAATTAAGACAGTATTAGCATTTAAAAACATATTTGATAGAGTCTTCAGAGTTTCCTTCGGGCTTGTAGAAGCTTCGTGGAATAGTTAATGTATATCGATGAGGGTACAAAATATATAATAAAATCATCAAAAATAAATAAATAGATGAAAGTTAATAAATATTAAAAAAATATATATAATTTAATTATTAAAGCATATTTTTGTTACTTTTATTATTTTTATTTCCCTCGTTTAAGCTTTTAGAGATCATATGAGATAACTTAAAAAATATAAAAAACTAAAAATGAAATAAAAATTTGAAAGAAAATTAAGAATAAGAAAATAAAAAAATATATATTTAAAAAAAATTTAAATATTAAAAAATATATACATAAAATATATTAATAAAATGAAATATAATAAATATTAAAAAAAAAACTTTAAATATATATTTAAAAAAATAAAAAAATATTAAAAACAATATAAAAAATATTTAAAAAAATTAAAATATTTACGGAAAAAATATAAGAAAAAACAATAATTAAGAAAAAATATTTAATAAAAAATATTAAAAAAGAATTAAAAAAAAATTTAAAAAAAAATTTAAAAAATTTAAAAAAAATATTAAAAAAAATATTTAAAAAATAAAATTATTCCAATAATTCGCAATTTTCCTCATCAATACAAGACATTTGCGATAAACATTACAATCACAACAAATAATAAATCACTTAACAAGCTGGTCAAAACCATAAAAAAAATATTTAATTATTTTTCTTTTCGCTAACAAGCAAACTATTTTGTACGCCATTTCAAAATTTTGAGATTTGCCATTTGGTATCGGCGCCACAACTCATATACACACACTCACAAATGCATTTCGTAAATGTTTATATTTAACTAAAATAACAGTGTGATGGAAGGAATATGTTTAAGCAATTGAGGCAGCAAATATTTTATACAAATTCGCCAACAAATTTTTAGCCGAGAAGTTTTGCCAATAAACTTTTCATTTCGCGTATAATAATTTCAGCAAAGCCACTCACAACGGCACGAGCGTAAGACACGCAAGTGCGAAGATGCAGAAGTGCATGTAGAAGAACAAGAAATGCAAGTGAAGCCGATTTAATTAAAATCCTCAGACGTAAATCGATCAGCAATTATTGCATTTGCATCACCATGAAGGCAGCCAAACTGCAGTTGTATTTGTAGCTAATGACATGGATGTGTAAGTGTGTATGTGTGTATGTATCAGTTTGCAGCGAATTCAGACATCTCAAAATGAAAATAAACAAGTTTTGCGGTGAAGATGTTGCATGCTCTCCAATGTATGTCTGGGTGTATATATTGATGGCCATTTTATGCTCCGATATAAGAATATGGTAAAAAGCAACAACAGCAAATAGCATTATAGAAAATCATAACTCGGCCACTATGCATTGATTACGTAACAATTCATGTTGTTCGAATATGGAACAACCCTGGGGCCTACTACTTCTTCTTATCATCATTCTATCTTACCAATTTTCTATGGGGATTTTGCTAAGATTCTGGGACATATACAGGGTCACTGCTTTTTAGTTTTTGAGAAAACCAAATTTTGGTTAAAATTACCGTTAGAACACCAGATTCTCAAACAGATAGACACAATGCAATATTTGAAATTAAGAAATTAGTTTAGACAATTTTAAATCACAGGATTTCTAGGTACTCTGTATATCGTCACCTAAAATGCAAGACATCGTGTCATCAAAAAAGAATTTAAAATTGTTGTCAGATATAATAACCAATATATAACCATTTTATAACGAAAAAACTCTAATTTTTTCAATATGATAACCAAATTATAACCAATATATAACCATTTTATAACCCATATATAACCATATTATAACCAATACTCAAGTTTTGTTTCAATATTAGTGGTTTATATTATATTATATCGTTTTTCTATCGCCTGTAAGCTTATGAAAAGTGATGTTGCATTATTTTTCATTTAAGGTGACGATATATGTACATATGTATGTAGTACAGATGCATATCTCTAGACTACGAGTTGAGAAATAAGTATTTGCGATAAAAACGGTTTTAATAAGTTTTCAAAATATGTTAATTTCTGAAACACTTGATAAGTTCGACTGAGATGACTTTGAATTAGGAAAATTGAATTCATCTAACGTTATATAAATGAAAAATAAGTAACTGTAAGCTGGAAACCACAACAATTCGAATTATTCGAAAAAAAAATGTTCTAGATTCAAACCCAAGTGCTTACTGAGAAACTTATGACAATCCAGAAATGAGTTAACGAGTCAATAAGCACGAAGTTAATGCAATCAAGCAAAAATACATTTTTTTAATACAAAAATGCAACACTGGATTAAATATCTGATTATCCGAGCATATTTACATTCGTGATATGATTCACTTGTCTATCCATATTAATTACGTATTGCTCGCATTGCTTTCGCTAAGCACTCTCCAGCTTAAACGCCTCTAATTACTGCGACCGCCAATGGAACCCACCCACAGAGCACCGTGAACCAATACTGCAAACAAACACTCCCCGAGTCATTAAGCGACGATTATCAATCAGAAATCTATTTACATAGCAAAGGCATACCAAATCATACAAACACTTGCCACCACGACGCAACAGCAACAATAAAGGCGGTAAAATACAAATAAATACAGTATATGCACAAAGTGGAGGGCCTCGCCTCGCGAACGGCTGGCTCGCAGTGCACTTTATGATTTTATGACTGCTCAAAAGCAAAGCAATGTTTGAGATTCCAGCGAACGATAATAAGTGGTAGCACTCGCAATAGCTGAAAAAAATAGTAGCAACAAAAACACACACAAAAACCACTAAACACATAATCAAACAAATTAAAAAAAAAAACACGAGGAAAACAACTAAACACCGTTAGCGGCACGCGTCCATATTTATTGATAAAAAAATATTATATGTGAGCTCGCGCTAGTCTGCGTGTGTGTGTGTTTACAAGTTCAATAAATTAGCGACATCAATTGATTGCGCAAACATGCGCACACACACACAAAAAAAAAAAAGAGACGATATTAGAAATGGCTGGCCGCATTAATAGCTAAAACCAATAAACAGTAGTAAACACTTATCAACTTGAAAGAGTGCGATAAGCGCGGCGTTATTACGAGGATGTGAATCAAACTCAACGACACTCGAAATTATGGGGCAGCACTGATCAAATGTTGACTTGTGTATTCGAGCGTGCGCACACACACCCACACCCACACTGCTACTCTGCTGCTTACCAATTTGTTGATAAAATTTTGATACACACACACATACATACATATGTATGTAAGTAGATAAATATTCACCGATTTCATTGACAAATTGCTTGCCATTAAACCGCAGTTGTTCATTGATAGTTTGATAAATTGTTGTTTTGGCGCTCGTTATCTGTGTAATCACCTATTAAATACTTTGTATTGGATTTAAGGCTCAATATTTATGGCAGTGCAGCGGAAAAGTCAACAAAAGAAATCAATAAAAATATAAATGAGTGAAATTTATTTTTTGAAGACCTTTTACAACTTTTGATTGCATATGAGCGGCGCTGCAGTAGACAGGGTGTTTCAAATAATTTTAATTTGAGATGAAAATTGTTACCGTTAACACAAGAATCGGGTCTGGGTAACTGGAATGGACCCAAATTTGTATACGACCTAGGATGTAAATACAGCACGACTCAAAATTATTTGGAAAACATTTTCTGCTACAACCACAGGGTGCCTCACTTTCAATAAAAATAATAAAAAAAACATTGCGCTTACATACTTATAGAGCAATAATAATTTTTTTATTTAAACCTAATCTACCATAGAAAACCTAAAATTTACTTTAGAAAATAAAATTTAGTAAAACCTTTCATACGTGCCAGCCTGTACGCAATTTACACAACAAACCCATTAACGATTATTTAAGCATCATAAACTGCTAAACGTTTTTAATGCAAATTATGAATTCATAATTATGAATTTAGTGCGACATATTAACTCTGCGACAAACAAATAAAAATAAAAATAAAAAAATAAAAATAAAAAAAAAAAAAATAAAAACAACAACTAAAAACAATGGGTTTCGTATTTTAGCGCTATTTAATGAAGCGAGTGACACTCTAATCTTGCGACACAAAAATTTTTTTGTGTTTGCTTTCATGTTGCTCAAACTGCCATTGATGGATTGTATGGGGTTCGAAACTGGATTTGTTTCATTTTTTCCTGCTATAAAAATCGCTAATTAATTGGCTCCGCGAAAACTTAAACTTGTTACATAAAGTCAATTTCATAAATTAACTGAAGATGCTCTCGTGAACTGACGCAAAACAATTCATGAATTAATTTGCCATTTGAGAGAAATATTTAGAGGCTCTTTTAGACTATTACATTAACATACTTAATGGTTGAATTTATGATATTTTTAAATCAACAAAAAAGTGAATTAAAACGAGATATATTACGAGTATAGGAAATAAATAGATTTAGATAAAAAGATTATATGGGCGCCAGCTAACATGACACAGGTTGAAGTAGTTTTCAAGTGAGAAATGAGAATAGAACTGACCAATAAGTAAAAAATAAATATTTCTAAAAAATTTGTAATTCGGATTGACTTAAAAAGTCGAAATTTTTATGAAAAGTCTCACTACTTCGATCCCTAACTGACAAAACGAGTGATCTAAGTAGAGGAACTTCTTTCAATAGCATTTTTTTGACAAATCACGCGTGAGTCGTATCAAGCTGTCATGTTATTTTTTCACTATTGGTTGGCATTTCATATAAAGACTAACGCCTCAAGAACGCGTTTCGCTCAACTTATGGTCAACATAAAAGGCTTCTGAGCGTTCTATTCGCAACAACATCATCCATCTTGAGACCCAGCATTCATTATTGGATAATATTCGACCGAATAGACCACGACCAGCATGCAGTGAAGAAAATATAGCAGTCGTTGCTGAGATTGTACAGGTGGGCTATGGAGAGTAGGATGTTGACAGCAACTCGGACTAACGTATGGATCGTCTTGACTCATTTTACGTCGAGATCTCAAAGTGAAAGCGCGCAAAATACAGTTTATGCTAGAACTTAAGCCGCTCGTCCTTCCAAAGCAACATCGCTTAGCTCTGTGAGCTCTTTTAAAGTTCCAAGAAGAACCGATGTTTTCGAGCCAAATTTTGTTCAGCTTTGAGGTTGATTTCTGACGCAGTGGGTATGTTAACAGCAAATTGCAGAATTTGGGACAACGACCAACCTGAGGAGATTCAAGAGCTGCCATTTTATACAGAAAAACAACGGGTGGGTTCTGTTTGTGATCCGGTGGAATCATCGGTCTATATTTCTTCAAAAATGATGCCACTGAGAACGTAACCATCAATGGCGACTATTATCGCGCCATGATAACACACTATTGGTTGTCTGAAATTGAAGCTCGTGATCTCGACGACATTTGGTTTCAACAAGATGACGCCACTTTCCACACCTGGCATCAATCAATGGATTTATTGGCAGAACACATCGGTGAGTAGATAATTTCACGTTTTGTGCCGGTGGATTGGTTCCCTAAATCGTGTGATATCACAACGTTAGACTTTTTCCTGTGATAATATGTAAACTATAAAGTCTATGCTGACAATTCCGCACTCAATTTTATTAGACGGTCTTAGAAGACTAACGCCAACATGCCCTTTAACTGCGAAATAGTACGCTACCAGTAATTAGTTCAATCAGAGATCGAATAGACTAGCGAACTTTTTGAAACAAATTATAGACTGTTTAACGTGTCAAGCCCCTCCTAGGCGGTCAATCAGTCAATCAACTTAAGCAGTTGTCACTCAGTCTGTGCAACAAGCAGATTTAGTGCACAACAGCTCACAGTCTCTAATGACACATACACATGTACCGCTGTAAAAGTGTCTAAGCGAGTAGTGTCTGTTCGATTGTGTGAGTGTCAGTCACATAACTGCGTGCGTAGCGCCGATAAAATCAAGTAGATGTAACACGTGAAGTCGGTCAACTTCAAAGCCGGCTATGAAAATCTTGCGAACTTGCGATCTCGCGAAGCGATCACAGCTCGAATCAAAGGCCACCACTTTGAGCGACAAAAGCGAGCAGCAATTGAACGGTAAGCGAGCAACTGGCGCATGCAAAGTGTACAATTTACATAAAACACGGGAGCGCTGCTGGCGCGCTATGAAAAGTTCAGCGCAGACGGACGGACAGCATAATTCATAGATTGACAGCAAATTTAATAAATGCGACGACGCAGATGGACAAAACGAGTCGTACACGAAGTGTAGACAAGCGGAGCGCCCACATCATACAAATATATGTATGTATATGTGTATGTATGTATGTATAACGCTGCAGACATAATAAAAAGTATATAATTAATCAGCAAGCAGATAGTAAAAAATTCGAAATGCTCGATAAAAATTTCAAAACTTTTTTGTTGTGATTTTGTTAATGAAATTAATGGTGTACACATGTATGCTTGGCTGTATGTGTATGTGTGTGTGTGGTTACACAAATAATTAATTAAAATGCATTTAGCGCTGCCGCATTTAATTGAATTTATTAGTTAATGCTCTATGACTAATAATGCCGCTAATGCGACAGCAAACACAACAATAATAACAACAACAAGTGGTCGCTCTACAGGTAGGAATGCAGCGGCGGACGGTGTTCCTGCCGCAAACGTGGCGATTTATTGCCGCTTTAAGAGCCGCCGTGAAATATTTTTTGCACTTAAAATATATTATACTGCAGCAAGACACAAACACATACACACACAAATAGATACAGGTGCTGACGAGCATTTGAATACGACGTTATAAAAGTCTTTGCAGTGACTGCTGCAGCAAGGCAAATATGCGCGGCGTCGACGAATGGTAATTGAGAAATTGAGCATTTAAAAATTTATGTGCACATACGAACGCACACACACATATATATGTATGTATATATACTAAATTTTTAAAATACGAAAATATGCGCGCAACTTTTGACTCATTTTCCGCTGCCTCGCGTCGGAGGGGCCGTCATTTTTGGACAAGCGCGCTGAAGGCACGATGCTTTGATAGAACCCGCATATGCACGAAGCATTTTCAGACAGACATGCTTATATATTACATAGATAAATGCCCAATAAGCATTTCGGCTTGTGCCAATGGAGCGCACAAGTTGAGAACTAACGGATTTCTTAAATCCCAAAGGATGTCTCTCAACCTGACAACGCTGTTCTTCTTTGAAAATCAATTTGAAGGCATTATACACTTTAAAGGTTGAATAATATGGAAATAAACTGAAAAACTATAAATTGCTGTAAGTTTGAAGAATAATCATGTTTTTGTTTAATGTGAAGTACAATTGATAGATACATTCAAATGGCCACCGACTTCTTTTGCAAGAACGTATGCAAGGCATCAAATTTTCGAGCACTTTTCCACTAAACCAAGTCGTATATCATGAATAGCACTTTCAATATTGACTTCTAAAGCTTTCATTGCTAAAGACTAATGACTTCAAATAAACTCACAAGAAGTAGTCTAATGATTGTATGTAAGTCACAAATTTTTGGAGGGCACTCAATGCCACAATTTCTTAAAATAATCGAATCTCCAAACCTTTTTCGCAACAAATTGGTTGTTGTACGTGCTGGACCCCCATCGGTACATGCGCTGTCGAAAAAGCCTTTTGGCCCAAAAACGATCGCAAGAGATATCTTTGGCCTCAGTAAGGCTAGCCTCTCCCTTGTTGTGGGGCTTTAGACAGGCCATTGTCCTATTAACGTCCATGTTGAATAGTTAGGAATCTTATCAGACGCCATCTGTAGAAGCTGTATGAAAGAAGATGAGGTGGAGACAGCTCAACACTTCCTATTTGATCGTCCCGCGGTTGAAAGGTCAAGAATTATACACTTTGGAACGCGTGGACCTTCAAACATCCCATCGTATCGGATACCAAGGGTTTTTGTTAATTTATAAGTTCTGGATAAGCCATGAAACCTAGCCTAATGTGTTCTGTGGCATCCTTTTCAAGTTTTTCCAGGCAAAATCACCGCGTTTACGATATTCCAATTGGTGCAGTTCTTAAGTGAGAACAATTTTTTATGGATGCAAGCTCAAATCATTTCTCAAAATCCACCAGTTAGTGGTTTCAGACAATCCCAATTCTTGAGAACGTTTTGGAATCGACAAATTGCGGTCTTAAGCAACCCTTGCCTGAACAGAGGCAATATTTTCATTACTTCGAGCGATTCTCAGTTTTACTGAACATTACGTGAAGAAAATGTACGCTCAAAATGTTCAACAATTCGACGAATTGCGAGCACGAGCACGATTATTACGACCATAAAATGACAAAAGCGCACGACAAGTTGCAATTGGAAAACGATTATTTTGGTAATAAAATTTAATGATTTGTAAACGTTGTTCTTGCGTATAACTTTCCATGATGCAATTGTAAACATTATTTAATGCAATGAAAAAAAAAAAATCATGACATATTAAAAATGGCCGAAACGGCACTTAGAAATCATATCATCCCTAGGAAAACCCGGCGCATGTATCGTATGTACTATACTTACCATATATTCGATAGTATTTTCTGAACTTAAGAGATGCTCAGGGAATCAGTTACGAAGATACGAGCGATGAAAATTTATTCAAAACGGCTAGACCGATCGACTTAAAAATTGTACACTATTTTCTTAAATATACTTGTCCGGTAATAATAAAGAAACTGAAGTAAAGAAAGGATGAAGTATTATGTTTTTCAAAATTAATCGACTTTTTCTGGAACCGCCATTTTGTGTGAATGATTGAGGGTTATGACGTGTACTTTATATCAAAATTAATCGACGTTTTTGAGAATACACCTCTGGTATTATTATAATTTTTTTTTTTTTTTTTTTTTTTTTTTGATTTAAAATAATTCTACGCGGAAAAATCTTGCTCGCCGCCAGATATTTTCTTCAGAAGTCCTGTGGCAGAGCGGCTACGCGATGAAGGGAATTCCAATTTTACAAAATGAATTACCGATTATTAAAGTACATTTAATTTTGTAAATATATGTACTTTATTTTTCTTTATTTATTAAATAAAATGCCTCTTCAGAAAAATCACAAAAAGACTTGTAAGTGGATAAAACCCCCTAAATAACGTTTGCGAAGTATGAATATCTCAAAATATAGTAAATACTTAAAGGAAATATATTGAAAATAAACACAAAACTCTAAACTGCGCACAAGTTGAAGAATGCTATTAGTAAAAGTGGAAAGAGATTTCGCATACTCAAAAAAGAAATAAAAATTTCTCGAAGGATATTAACGATTTTTCCGAACACTGGAAATCAAATGGAGGAGGGTATTGAATACCAACTTGAAGCTGCTCAAATATTGTATGTTGGTTGGGTATATTGCAAACTGTATACAAATATAATCTAAGTATATAGCATAGGACATACATATACATACATACATATGTATTTGCCTCGATGCGAGTATAAGCAATGTGAGCGCTCAAGCAATTTTCCGTTTCCTCACGGCTGTCCGTCGCGCCGTCGTCTCATGACTTTAGCTTACAAATTGCTCGTGGCATTTTTAGCAAATGTGCATGTCGTTATTTCGTTATTATTATTTTTGTTTCATTTGCTCTTTTTTTCTTTTATAAATCTTTTTTTGCTTTTATAGATCGCTGCCTGCACTAACAAATTTCATTTGCCATTCTTATAAATTGATTTAATTATTAATACACTTGAATAGATGATGTATGTTTGTTGTTGTTATAATTGTTGTTTCAGTTGTCGGTGTAGAAACATTTGCCACAGATGCGATCATCAACGCCACGAAAATGGCCACTCAAAGCGCGAAAGGTATGCTGCTGGTATTTTTGGAAAATTATTAATTTCATTCGCGTGAAAATAAAAATTAAGGTCAAATGCTGAGTAATAATGATTCGAAAATAATAAAAACACAACATTGCTAATAATAAAATTTGATAGCTTGAAATTAATTAAGTAGCAAAAAGCAAAGAAAACAGTGCAGCAAGCTTTTAGTGGCCGCGAACGCCCCGCCCCCACTGTGTAACCTCAACGCCCGGAGCAGAGTAAAGTAATAAAATGATTTACAGCCTTGTCACAAGATGCCGTAATGGAGGCACTTAATTGCGAATATGTAAAGCGGATGAAAATAGTGAATGCGAGGGAGCAGGAATGCTGAAAAAGATGTCAACAAACGTAATTGTCAACGCTGTCAGACGCTCGCTGTGAACAAGTGTAAGCGCAATCCAATGAGGGGTGCCGAGTGGAGCGAGTCTACAAGCCGCAAAGCGCGATTAGATTCCATACAATGTAAAAGTGCTTACAAAAAGAACATGCAACAACAACAGCAGTGAATTAATGTCTAATTACTAATACGCGCCAACGGGTCGGTAGGAAGTGAAATGTAAGTACAGGCGCCCCGATTCGCATGTTTTAACAGCTGACAGATGTTATAGGTGAGGAATGTTTCTGGTGCTGATAGTTTTACAAGTTGGCAACCGCTGCTACTCTTGTTACATGCAAATACCTGCAGCTATTTGATGTCTGGCAACAAAATTAATTTTTGAAAGGAGAACGAGACTAGTTGCAGCACCAGTTCCAAAGCGAACGCTTAACGATGTAGACATAAAGAGGAAGTCTAGACGTTTAGTAGAAGAAATTATAATGATTCTATAAGATAAAAAATAAATTAAGGGGGTATTCTAGTCTAGAAATTTAAAAAAAAAAACGATTTCTTTTTTTTATATTTTCAAAGTTTAACTATTCAAAAATATGTGTATAAGAGGATTTTTCAAAATTCAAATTATTTTCGGAGATATAGGCATTTTTCTGACCCGGCATCCAAACTGGTTCGTCCGGAACGCGAAACTTCAAACGCGTTTTTCTCAAAACTGACTTTTTCGGACCGATGCCCACGATTTCTCAGGTTCTACTGGACCGATTTACTTGAAATTTTTATAGTCTTCTTTATAAGCTTGTCTATGGTTGGAACTAGCTCCATCCCAAAATTTTTATTTTTATTATTTTTAAAAAATTCGAAATAGTCAGAAAAAGTGATCACAAAAAACTTTTTTTTTCAAGCAGTCGCCATTTTGTGAAAAAAAATGTTTCCCACTTTTCCGTAGTTCCGACCATTGCGACATTATTCTAGATTAATAATCTTTTTTTTCTTGGTTTCAGATAACTAGGAGGGTTGAAATCATGGGCATGGTCACGTGGAAATTTTCCCACTTCGTCAGCTCATAATTTTTGAAATTTTTTACTTTTTTTAGTTTTTAATTTTTTTCTGTACTCTTCAAAAATTAATAAATAACTAATAAAAAATGGATAGTAAAAATATTAATTGCCTTTTTTTTACCTGAAATTCATGCTTCTAGACCAGAATACCCCCTTAAAAACAGTTGGAGACATTGATTTAAAAAATATTGGTAGAAAAATTTGGAAAAAAATAAACCAACAGCTTCAAAAAAATTATTATTTTCTGAAAATATATATATATGTATATATTTATAAATGTATATTTTTATCATTAGATGAGTTGTCAGTTCATTTCTCGTAAGACACATCGTTGCACTGTCAGACACTCCCGCACAGCTGCGCGAAATTGGAGCCCCGTTTTTAATGAGCGTTGAGAAAAAATAAATGCGAAATCAACAAACCGCAAATGTTGCTCGCATTTACTTAAATATTTATTTCAATTTATTTACAAACACTTAATTATGCAACATTCCATGTAAAATCGTTGAATGTGACTTGATTTCTAATTTAGCTTTCAGTTGCTGATAAAAGTTGCGCATTGAAACCGACATAAATAGAAAATAATAAAAAAAATAAATAAATAAAAATAAAAAAATAAATAAAAAAAATAAATAAAAAAAATATAAAAAAAAATAAAAAAAAAATAAAATAAAAAAAAATAAAATAAAAAAAAAATAAAAAAAATAAAAAAAACAATAAAAATAAATAAAAAAAAAAAAAATAAAATAAAAAATAAAAATAAAAAAAAATTAATAAAAATAATAATATAAGAAAGCACACAAAACAAGTAAGGAACAACTAAGTTAGGGTACAACCAAACATTTCTTACTCTTGTATTAACCGGGCTTGAACAGTTTTTGTTAGATTTAAATATTTTGTGATCATAAGATGACACACACTAAAGACTTTTTTAGTCCAAAGTTTTATCCCGTTATATAATATTAATTGCTTCTTGATTTGTTTTCTGGAAACTGAACGAATGAAGTGGAATTTAAAGTTGTGCTATACATATCGGAAGTAGGCGTGGTTGTTGCCCGATTTCGTCCATTTTTACAAGGTGACATAGAAATATGAAAAAAATACAACATTCCAAATTTTGTTGAAATCGGTCAGTACATTAAACTTACTATAGGGCGGGGTCACGCCCACTTTTAAAATATTTTTCTTAAAGGTGCTTTCTACTACTACGATCTCCTGGGCCAAATTAGAGTTTTATATTTTAACTTAGTTATAAGTTATGGCATTTCATAAATTTTAGGTTAATGACGTTTTGAAAAAAAAGTATAATATTATACATAAAAAATATTTAAAACTAGCTGACCCCGCAGCCGTTGCCCTGCGTGAATTTATGTGTTTTGAAATGAAAAGAAAGTTGAATTTATATTGTGTTGAAAATCATTTATTTTTTTTTAATGTAGCGTAGCTTGATAAATAAATTTTTTTGTTTTCTGTTCTGGTGCGTAAATATACAGAGAAGATGGGTTTCCAACTCGTGAACACGCCACGAATATCTGGTCGTGTGAAAAACATGGCTTTTCTAGATTTATGCCACACTTCTATCTATCTATCCTTTTGTCCTGTTGATTGCCATCACAAATGAAATTTTCTCTGGAAACGGAATATGTTTGAAATGAAATTACTGTCCCCTTATATTCAGTAACTGCGTCACAATTATTGGGGTTCTTTACACAGTTTTGGTGAATAAATGAAGATTGTGAAACATACTAATGACAGTTCTAACTTTGAGATGCAAATTATGCTGCGACATACCAAGCATATCCAAAGAATTCAGAAATTCCACTGGATAATTCACGGCTTTGCCTTCATTGTCAAGACGATCGATCGATTTGAATGAGCGCAAACCCTTCTGAATTTGACTTTGAATCTTCCAGTTTAAGTCATTAACATCTGTATTTTTGGCAACTAAAACTGCGCGGGCTCTCAAGCAATCGCTATTGTTGGGATAAACGTGATAAGTTCTTCTTTCGTTGAAGTGAATTGACAATAGGCAGGAAAAATTTATATCAAACCAATGGAAGTATCAATCGAAATTTGCCCATTTCCAATCATTAGCGAATACAATGTAAAAAGTCATCGACAATATCATTTTTTTCGTATCCCTTATTTGACGCGAATTTGAAGGATGATATGTCGAAATGATCTTCGCGAAAAGTATGCGAACTGCAGTGGCATGCGGAGTAGCTATCGCATCGTCCATCATTTGGTTCCAGTTATTATCATGTTCCAGTAATTGTACTTGCTGGCTTGCAAACACTCTACCATTCACAGTACGCAATGACTTAAATGAAGTTGAACCGCGAGGCGCACCATAGTCGAAAAACTTTCATGAAATGCAAAAGTAAATATCCTACAAAGCGCTATATTTCAGTTCACGTATCGACCCATTTGATACTTACTGATCTCATCTCCATCAAGGCCAATAATCGCAATGTTGCTTTCTTTGGTGATGTATTTACAAACGTATTTCAGTGATTTCACCAAACTGTAATACTCAAGTTTTGAATGTGAAGTAGACAACAGTGGCGAATATAGTACGATCCATGTGTTGTCAACTTCGATATTCACTCCTCTAAATTGAATGCTAAATGTTCTGCCATTGTCGTCTGGCGAGCGACGCAGATACAGTGGATATCCATCATTTCCAGTTTGCGTTTCCTGAAGAAATGCACGTGGATAGTGTTTCGTGCATTTACTGTCAGACATACAAACCGAAGAAGGATTGTGGTGTTCGCAATGTTCCTGAACTATATTGGTTTTTACTACTTCGTATAATTCTGGATCTATCTCTGGTTCAGGAATTTCCGCAAAAATGGTTGCATCAATTTAATCTAATGTAACCACCATCCACCATCCAAGAAAGAAGAAGCGGCAAACCTCTTCTTTGCCCCTCAACAGAGTACATCCAGCATCTAACAGCACTTTGATTCAAGATAAAGTCCATCAAACATCGTAACTGTTGATTGAAAAGTCGTGTTGTGACATCGTGACGATCGCTGAGTAGCTATCGCGGTCCATAATTCAGCACGTACTATATGTCATCGCATCCTGGGAGTACTTCCTGCATTGCCTTGCCTTAGGCTGCCATAAATTGATGCCAAACAGAACGCCGACCGATATTAGCGCGACCTCTTCGTGGCTTCGTAACAAATTTCAATCTGTAATTGATCTTTTTATGTGAAACACGCATAAAGTGTTCATTGAATAATTTTCAAAAATTTTTCTTTTGTATAGCTGGATTAAAAAAGCAAGCGACCGAAATTGAACGATTCAAATAATTTACAAATCAAAATATTGAAAAACAAAACACAAAAATTGAAAAAAAATTATATGAAAAGAAGTTTTTTTTGAAATTGTCCAATTTTCCGACTTTTCCCAATTAAAAGTATAAGGTATTTCTTTTCTAAACCTTCCCCGATCCACAACGAACACATTAAAAAAACAATTATCAAATTTGGTTCAGTCGTATGAAAGTTATGAGCGTACATACATTTTGGCGATTCATTTTTATTTATATAGATAATATATTATAAATAATACCGAAACAATTTGGACGGAAAATATATTTGAAAGAAAAATTGTTCGAATTTTTTTAAATGATTTTTTTGAGTGTCATTGGAGCCGTATTTCTCAAATCTATACTATGGTTCGCAACCAAACTAAACCAATCTGCTGTTCAATGTTATTTACTAACAAGTGAAACTCAGCTATACTCGTACTGTTACCTAATATAATTTTATAATCTGTAGCATTGAAGACCAACAAAAAATGAGAAGAATTTACAAAAGTAAAAAAAGGTTTAAATTTAGAGTAAAATTGGCTGCAAAGAAAATATGGATTTTTTCATCACATAGAGAACAAAGCTTTGAAGTTTTGGATCACTTTCAAATAGAAAAATTCGCAAAAAAATGTCAACGGCAAAGTGTGAATATTAAACTCGCGAAGATAAAAGAAATAAAAGTGTGAGCTGTCAAAAACAGGTGATTAATGCAGCAAATGCAGATTAGCCACATTAAAAGAAAAAATTAAAAAAAAAAAACATGAAAACAATTTCAAGTGATCAGTGATCAGCAAAACAAAAAAAGCGCTAGAATGACAAATCACCGAAACAAAGAAGCGCAGCAGGTGTTTCGTGTTTGTTTGGATTTGTAGGTGGCAGCTGTACCACCCGACGCCCTGTGCTCGTCTCACAAAGCACTTAATCGATTGATGATGATGCTGACACAATTACTCATATCGAATGAAGTGATGATCATATGATCACTCCCACAAGCGCAGCCGCGATCTCAGCATAGATTGGTAATTATTGAGGCACCTGTGTGTTGGTTATTGTTGAGGCACTTGTGTGTTGGAGTATGCATGCGTAATGCGTTCAGGGACAGCATGATCTATAGACGTGTATGTAAGTTAGCGTCTCGAAGATTTGTGCCTCATTTAAATTGCAAATGTTCATATTTAGCTCCACACAAGTAAATCATGTTTAAAAACTTTGTATATCGCTAAATATTTATGTGTTTGAATGTTTTGGCAATAAATCAGCTTGAAAGCGATCTAGATCAGTTTCTGCAGCCAATGCAGTTATGCGCCTTTGGCGATAGTTAAACTCAATTCATAGTTAGATGGTTGCCTAATTAGTTTTTATTAGCAAAACATAAAATTTTCGACAAAACATCGATTTCGATTGGAAATCGAATGAAAACAGAAAAAACGCACTAAAAATATACTAGTTTTATGCACATGCAGAGGCTAAGCTGGAAAAAGTTTATATAACCATAAAATAAACTTAACTGAATTTTCATATATGCACGAACATTAATGTTTTTTGGAGGATAGACGATTATATAGCTATTTGTCATCTTCTATCATCTTTAGTAGGCATACAAATGGCAAAAATGGGACGAAGAAACCTTAATGTTGTCTATATTTGATATCCCATAAAAGGCTGTGCAGAAAATATGTGAACGATATGGAACGATTTTATGTCAAAACAAGGTTGGAAAATATTGGAAGAGGGTAAACATTTTAGAGACCTTTTTTATATATATAACATACCCATTGTACTTTGAATATTATGTTAAAACTACATTTCGGAGAAGGGTGAGCGCTAGAGATATTTATTAAAGAACCGATCTTCAATTTCAATATCAAGTTCAGGTATTGCCAGACTTTTCTAGAGTGCTGTATTATGATTATGCAAGCAATTTATTAGCGAATGAGGTTCTAACGCGGAATAGCAATGAAGAAACTTTTGAGGTAGAAATCGTCATCAGAGCCTTGAATAATAATTTTTTAATAAGAGCGCAACAAAAGTTAATCAATGAAATTCTTTATTTCTGTGAAAGTACATTCGATTCCATTATGTATGGAACTCAATTTCTTCTGCATGGCCAACACGGGCACGCTTGCCGAAGTCCAGACGCTGAACCCAATTTTTGACGGTTTTCAAGTTTCGTACAAAGTTCATCAATCGTCGCTTGTTTGTTGACAAAAACCATAGACTTGATTTAGCCCTACAGGACATAGTCTAACGGTGTAAAATTGTACGACTGAGCCGGCCAATTGACTGGGCCTTTTCGTGAGATATCACGTTCACCAAAGTTCGTTTTCAATAAATCGATTGCAACATTCCTGTTCCATTGTTCAAGTCCATATCATCTAAATCGGGCCAACAATATTCGGTTATCATTGAGCAGAAACGACTCTTATTCACAGTAACGTGCCGGTCTTGATCAACACGAAAAAATACGACCCAATGACGGCGCTAGCCCATAATTTGCAACAACAATTTTTTCGGGATGCAATGGTGACTCATGGAGTACGTGTAGATTGCTACCTGACCTATAACTTATGGACGAAGCCATTCAGCCAGAAATGAACCTCATTGTTCAAGATAATTTTTCGATCAAAATCCAAATCACTTTCAAGTTGTTGCTCAGCCCAATTTACGAACATACAACGATTCTGGTGGTGAAATGGCTTGAGTTCTTGCGTCAATTTCATATTGTAAGGATTTAGGCCAAGATCTTCTCGTAAAATTCGCCACAACGATGTCACAGAGCTACCCAACGCTTGAGAACGACGCCTGAGAGACTGATATGGGTCTTCCTCAACAGGTGCGCTAGCGGCAGCAATGTTCTCGACACCGGGCACTGCTTTGTCGCACTGGCACGGTAACATTTTTTGCTGTGCTTGTGGATACAAATTTTTCAACTGGACGCTCAATTCTTGATCTGCCAAAATGATTATGACGATTGTAATAATAAAATAAGTTGAGACCACTGGCTCCGATTTTCGGTAGAAAATTTTAATAATTTCGAGTCGTTTTTGAATCGTGGCAAACCTTACTGAAGAAAAATGTCAAAAGAGCGGGAAATATGGCGTCGATTACTGTCCCTGTCAGTCTACTTTTGTAACTTTGTAACGTCCCTATTGAAAACCCGTTACTTCATTAAAAGAAGTTCCAACATCTTATAAGGTGCTCTTCAAATCGATTTTCACCTTACTTTTTATTATTTTATTATTAATATTATCCTCACAGTTCTTTTTTCATTAAGTATAATAATGCTTAAGAGTCGCTCAATACGATTTTGGGTGCGAAGATTTGACAACTTTAGATTTTGCTAAGTATGAAATCACCTTAAAGGCTTATGAAATGTTTACATACAGCTTAGTTGAAAAGGTTGGAACGCAGACAAAATTACTTACAATTACTTTTGTTTGTTATTATTATTTTTTTTTTTTTTTTATTAAACGGTCGAAGGGCTATGAACGTCTCAGAAAATCAAGCAGCTACAACAAACCCATTGGTCATTCTCGACAGAGTATATATGCTTACATTCTTAGCCGCATAAGCAAATATTTGAGCATATTTGAATGCCTAAAACGCTACAGAGTGCGGAGTATTTACACGCAGCAACGAGCACCACGGCTGCCGAAGCGACCTCCCGACACCGCAACAAGGTTAATTATCACATTGGAAATTTAAATAAGTATATTTTTGGAAATAGCATTAAGACACAACTAAAATTATGCAAAACAGATGTTAATCTGAAGATTTTCCAAATTGAAATTTATGAGTTTGCTCGCCACAATTATCTACCCTCCTCCCTCAAACTCCGACTGGACAGCAAAAATAGCTGCGGAGGAAGTGGAATGCCATAAAACGCTAACACAGACGAATGTGTTGGCAGCACGGCGAAACCGAATTCTACATTCTCGATGCGGCATGTTTACACGCCCGCATGCCTTACGGCTAACCCCACAACGCTGCTCCAACTCCCTGCTGAAAAACTCACAAGAGACAGCCATCAACTCGCGGCATTGCATAACTGCCAACGTTGATGAAATGGGGCGCCGTGCCTTAGAGGCACTCGACAGCAGCGCCACCGCCGACGTGTAGAAGACGTCATAAGCGCGACAAACACACACACGACTACACGACACAGAAGAGTTGTGTCGGTGGAAGAGCGAGAGGGTGGCTGACAGGCGGAAAACCCGAGGCGCACCTCTAATAGATTTCCGGTGCACTAGAAATTCATTCGACGCACTAACGTAAGAAATACACACGGACCAGCGAACAGACAGGCAGCCAGCTAGCGCTCCGTATGGCAGCGCAACAACAACGCAAGCGCCAGTCAATAAACAGAGCTGCTTACATGAGCATTGAAAATGTGTATGTTTGTGCGTGTGTGTTTGTGTGTGCGAGCGAATGATGCAGAACATTGCTGCTAGTTGTCTGTCTGTCTATCCATGTATATCGCTTGTAGCAGATTAACAACAACAACAAAAGCAATTATATAGCTATAAATGTGAATAGTTCTCTCGGTGCTTCTTTTTAATTAGCGGAAACGATTCCGATGTTAAAGCTGCCAGGTTTCATTTCATAAAACAAATGTTCAGATTTTATGCTTCACTACCTATTCAGATTGAACGCGGTATTTGCATTTGCTGTCATGTGTGTGTGTGTATGTGTTTTGTTAGAAAAATGTGTAGTTAACGCTTTAAATAGATTATATGTATTTTTGTTGTTGTTGCATGCTTCGTCTTCTCGCTTTGCGCTTTAACTCCACAACAATTGCGTTAATTAGTAATTAATCATTCTATTAGTCAGCTTTAATTTTATCTACAAGCGATTTTACAGTTATTACCTGTGCGGTTGAGAAACTACATATGTCAGTTTTGCAAGCAGTTCTAGTTGGTTGAGGTTAGGTTTTATTTGGAAGAGATAACAACATATGCGAGCATAAATTGATTTTAACACAAGAGTCAAGCAATTTTGAGATCTGTCTTTGAGAACTGAGCACCATAACTCGCTGAAAGTTGAGACGAATAAGACAATCCACACTTGCACTGGCCAGCAAGATCGTCTGATTTGACCGCTCCAGACTTCTTTTTGTGGGGCTTTTTGAAGTCGCGGGTTTATGTCAACAAGCCTCAGACTCTTGCAGCTCTTAAAGACAATATCCGTCAAGAATGTGACGAAGTTCTGGCCAAAGTTATGGAAAATGCCATAAAAAGGGCTCAAATGACAATAAACTGTGGTGGCGACCATTTACATGATATCATATTCTCGACTTGATGTAAGAAAAAATTTAAAAGACCAAATAAAAATAATCCGAAAGCAGAAGTAGAATTGGAACGGGTCGAAGCTCTCGTATCCCTTCTGTTCTACTACAAGATAGCTGGGGCACCAACGGTATATGCGCTGATGCAAAAGCTTTTTGGACCAAGATCGATCGCAAGAGTTCTACTGATCTCTTTGCCATCGAAACGGCTAGCCTCTCCCTTTTTGGGGGTCTTTTAACAGACCATTGTCCTATTGGCGTCCATGCTATAAGGCTGGGAATCATACCACAGGTCATCTGCAGAAGCAATATAGAAGAAGATGCGGTGGAAACAACTCAACACTTCCTTCTTGACTGTTCCGCGTTTGGGAGGTCAACACCGAGCTGGCAGGAACAAATGCCTGTGCAAATTGGTATTGACTGCTAAGAGTTTAGCTAATTTATAAGTTTGAACACAGGAGTTCTTCTTTTCTACGGTTTCACAAAGGATTACATGTAGCAATATACGTGCGTTCTCTCTGGATCAACCATCTAATCTAACCAAGGCTATAAAAAAGATATATAAAATTTTCTCAATCACTTAAATCAAACAACTCAGTGTCCATGGTGGATATCAAAACAAAAAAAAAACTGTGGTGAAGTGGAACAAGTAGAAAATTGCGTGATTCCATCGATGCAAGAGCTAGATAACCTCAAAGTTTAGATCCATAATGATTTGTTAAGTTTTTTCGAAATTCATAAAATAATTTTTTTAAGTATTGAAGTGACTTACATCTGGATGTTCTCGAACTGGCACATATACTTTCTCATTTAACTGTACAGGGGTGCCCTCGGGCTCTGGCAGCGTGAGTGGTTCCTTCTTGACGCCATTTATTTGAAATAGTGAGGCACGTACTCGCGCGATTTCTGCAAAAACAAAAATATGTAAAATTAAAAAATTGGAAAATATTTGGAAAATGAAAGATAGGAGCACTTAATTTGCTGTAAAAACCAAACCAATCAGATAACATAAGCAAAAATAATAAATATAAACCCACAAGCACACATACATACATATATACATGTACATATGTATATGTGTGCGTGTGCGTTGAGTGACGGAAGCCATATTGCGTTTAATTGAATTATCAAATCGAATAGATTTGTGAACTCTTGACACGCAGCCATATCGAATTAATTTCGCACACAATTCGCCCGCAAATGCCTATTCAATATTTGGCCACACACATGTGCGTGCATGTGTGTGTGTCAATAAACCACTACAGAGGCGCGAAAACACACATACATATATTCCTAGATTCATAAATATTTTATGTGTACTCAAAGTTTTTATGGTTTTCACTTATTTTTCCGTTTTCTACATATTTTCCATTTAATATTTCCGCCACGTTTCGAACATAAGGCGGCATTAATTTGCCTCGAGTTATGGCCAAAAGTCGACGAATAATCAGCCAACTAGCCAAAAACGTGATTGACTGACCGACGACTGCAATTGGCAAGCGCGCTGCTTTGCAGTATCACATTGCACTTGGCCAAATGCGCGGCCGCCGCCAACGAGCTTGGTAGAGTCAAGTAAGACGATTTTAACGACTTAAACACCGCTGCTTGCCGCATTCTGCCGAAATCCGTGCGAACGGCGAGGCTCGGCTGTGGCCACTTCACTTCATTGTTGCAATGTGCGCTTAAAACTCATAACTGCTCATAAACTTTGAGATATCTAAGCGCTCACACACACGCACGCACACACAGACAAGTGGTCTGCAGCGCGTAGCATGCATATATCAGGCCTTGTTGATCGATGCTACTGCAGCTCACAGCAATTAGCACCGACTATAAATAATCATTTGAATGCCGCTAAACTGTATTTTAAACGCTTAGCCATATTTCACACGCGAGTCACAAGTGAAGCTCGCCATTTAAACGCTCGGCGATTATACACCTCAAATGATTGCGTTTGCTAAGTATGTAATTGTTGTTGTCAGCAATAATCGGTAGCATATGTCTGTCTGTTTATACTAAAGGTTAACGAGTTAAATTAAGTCGGTCGACAATATTGGTGGGAATGTAGTTGAATTATAATGCTCGCATTACATATTTTTTCATCACTGTTTGTATTTTTTTTTTTTATTATTATTTTATTTTATTTTTATACTCTTGCGAGGGGGTGCAAGGCAGGTCGCCTCCAAGTTGGTGCACCCTGGGTAACGCTAAATGACCTGCGGCCTTCACGGCCTAACAACTCCCTGGACGACTTTGGCTCTGGACTGGTTTTTGAGAAACTTTTATCGGATTTGGTAGAACCCTGGGCTGGTGGTGGCGGCATTCTGACACCTGAGTATGATGAGGTGACACTCATCAGAAATGGCTGACAGGCTAATGTCGCAACTGCCCCCGTCCCGTTAAAACCCTGGCAGGCCTCAGAGTACGTTCCCCCCCCGTCGTCGTTAAGTTGGCGTGGTAGGTGTATGTTGAGATGACTCCTTCTTTGCGCTGGTCGGCTCTGAACGTATTGCCTCATAAGGGCGTACGTCAACCCTCGCCTTGGCCTCATCATTGAGATAACCTTGGGACCATAAAAGGCGACTACCTTTCCGGGGGACGGATAGCGGCTCTGAGTGGGGACCCTTTTCGCATGGACAATTCATCAAACAACAAAATTGACGGAAGAACGACGAAGGGAGGTGAAGGGCTGTCGAAATCGGCACCTAGATCCAACCCAGGTGGGGAAGCTGCTCCTATGGCGACGAAACCGTCACCGAGATATGGCAGCAATACGACTAAGACTCCAGTAGGTGTCTCCTCAGGTAGCAGACTGGGGGTAACCGGCGCTAACCCGCCGGTAACAGACGTAGCGAAGGGTGGATCCTTCATACGCGGCGGAATCGCCAGCACTAGCAGGGGAACCTCAGCTAGAGTTATGAAGGGATCCGCAGGGGGTAAAAGTAAAGCAGCTTTAGCTAGAAAGCTAAAATCAGACCGTCGATTGGCGGCCAAAATCGTGGAACGCTACGGTGACAAGCATGTTGGTCAGGTCTCTGAGCAACACGCTAGTACACTTGAGTGGGCCAGGAAGGTGCTGAGCGAGGACGATAAGGCAGGACCGGAAACCAGACGGACAGAACCGGCGGTCAAGCGGCAGAGGTCGCACGAGGGAGAAACCTCCCTTGTTAAGAAACCGCGAACGGGAAAGGCGCCAACCTTTAGCGAAATCGCCAAAGGCGCTGGGGCCATAGTACTGGGGGTGCTCGACCGTAGTAGGGAGAACGGTGCCATATCCCATGAGGAATGGAAGAGGGTAGCGGCGGCTATCTCGTCGGTCTTCCTGAGGGTGGTCAAGGAAAACCCGGGGCCACCCCCGAAATGTGTGAGTGCCGGTTGGCACCAGGGGCTGCACAAGCTCACGAGTTGCGCTGACGAGAGATCGGCCATCTTGTACAAGAAGGCAGTCTCTCAGGTGGGGGAGGTCTGGAAGGGGGCCAGACTGGAGGCCGTGGCCAAAGAGGATCTTCCTCTCCGTCCTAGGGCTCGCGTTTGGCTGCCGGCCGAACCTTCCACGCCGAGTGAGATTGAGGAAATCCTCAGGTATTGCAATCCCTCACTTCCGACGCAGGACTGGAAAGTCTTAAGGCTGGAGAGGACTGATGAACCGTATCGGCAAGCGCTGATAATGCTAAACACGGAATCCATCGGTCCTCTCAGCAAAACAAGGGGAGCCATTAGCTATGGTTTTGAGATGGTAGTGCTGAAAGTACTTCCATCAGATGCCAGGGCTGATGGTCCCCAGGCTACGGTGACTGCGGTGGATGTACCAAGGGGTGCTGACGGTCAAACGACTGTGGAAATCAATGCGCCAGAGGGCGTCGACGGTCATATGACCGTGGAAGCGGATCCGAATCTCTCAGACGTGGCGAGTGTTGGGGGCGGTTCGTCAATTGGCGACTCCGTCTTCAGCCTCGAACAACTGTTTGAGGAGGTTCGGGTCGATCACGACTTGGGCGCTGAAATAGCGCTCCTGGGGGAAAATCTGAAGGATGAAATTCCTCCAGATTAACCTCCAGCATGCGAAGGCGGCCTCCGCCAACCTATTGCTCCGTCTGGAACAAGACGGAGCTGATGTCGTCCTGATCCAGGAACCGTGGCTGACTGGCAACGGGATCTCTGGATTGAGGACAAAGAGCCATAGGCTCCTGACAGCCAAGGATGCAGGTAGGAACAGAGCCTGTATGCTGGTAAGGAATGAACTAACGGTATTTCTTTTACCTAATTTCAGCAGCGCTGACATAGTGACAGCGAAATTGGAATGCGACACCGGGGATCTCTGGCTCATCTCCGCATACATGCCACACGATGATGTGGTGGAGCCACCTCCCTTACTGCTGAGGAGGACCTTAGCCGAAGCGTCTAAGTCTGGCACTGGCGTCATTATCGGTTCCGACGCTAACTCGCGGCACCAGATCTGGGGAAGCTCGGATACTAACAGTAGAGGTGAGTCGCTTTTTGATTTCATTATTAGCGAAGATCTTCGCATTTGTAATAGAGGAAACTCTCCCACTTTTGTGACCGCAGGCAGGGAGGAGGTCCTCGACCTCACCCTTGCCTCACAAGCGATTGCCCCGCTGATCTCGAACTGGAGGGTCCTCGCTGATCACTCCTTTTCGGATCACAGGTACATCGAGTTTAGTCTAGTTGGTGAAGGTCCGCCTAGGAAATCTTTCAGGAACCCTAGAAACACGGATTGGGCAGGTTACCGCAGGAGGCTTAGGCAAACTCTCCCACACGCACCGGGGGTGGACTCGTTGGCCACTACCGATGTGGTGGAGGAGTGGGTCGAAGTCTTCAGCTCGGCGTGTAATGCTGCGCTGGAGAGGTCTTGTCCACTGAGATCACCGAAGGGCAAAGAGAAACCTCTATGGTGGACTACGGAGCTCTCAGAGATCAGGGCGTCTTGTAGACGGCTATTCAATAAGGCCCGCAGAAGTGGGTTATCTGATGACTGGACCTTGTATAAAGTAGGACTTTCAATTTATAAGTCCGAGTTAAGAAAGGCCAAGAGGACCTCGTGGAAGTGCTTCTGTGAAAAAGTGGAAGGCTGTCACGAGTCCTCGAGATTCAGGCGTATTCTCGCAAAAACCCCAGTGTCCCTGGGGTATCTAAAGGACGCTAATGGGAAGTGGGCTCTCAGTAGTGAAGAAACACTTCAGACGCTTCTCGACGCTCACTTCCCGAGCAACATATCCTCTGTGAGGGGTCCTCTCGGGATGCCGCATGACGATTGCGCGGCCTTTGTCGGCATTTTGGATAGGCGTCACTTGACGTGGGCGATTAACTCGTTCAAACCGTTCAAGTCCCCGGGACCAGACGGCATCATACCAGCGCAGCTGCAACAGGCTGTTAAGGTGTCATGCGACTGGTTGGCACCTATCTATGCGAACTGCATCAGATTAGGTTACATTCCGGGGGCCTGGAGACGAGTCAAGGTCACGTTTATCCCGAAGGCTGGCAGGGTCTCCCATGTCACGGCCAAAGATTTCAGGCCAATTAGCCTTTCCTCCTTCTTGTTAAAGACTCTGGAGCGGCTGATGGACTGGTATATAAGGAAGAGCATTCCGAGAGACTATTTGTCAAGAGCACAACATGCTTATCGCAAAGGCAGGTCAGTGGACACTGCCTTGCACACTATCGTGTCATGGCTTGAGGAGGCCATTGAAGCCAAGGACTTCGCTGTTGGGACCTTCCTTGATATCGAGGGAGCTTTCAACAATGTCCTGCCTGAAGCAGTACTAACTGCCCTTGACGGTCTTGGAGTTGAATCGAACTTCAAGTGCCTCATTCTCAGCCTTCTATGCGACAGAGTAATCGAAACGGAATGGGGCAGCGCGCGTGCGAGGCGTAGTGTGAGTAGGGGAACACCACAAGGTGGGGTTCTCTCTCCTCTTCTATGGATCCTAGTCGTTGACGAATTGCTCAAAAACTAGAGGATCGCGGCTGTCGGGTGATTGCCTACGCAGATGATGTAGCACTTATGGTCAAAGGAAAGTTCCTTAACACCGTGTACGAGTTGACGCAGGGATATCTCAGCGTAGTAACAAAGTGGGCGGTCGGAAGTGGACTCGCCATAAATCCAAACAAAACAGAGATGGTTTTATTCAGCCGGAAATATAAAATCCCGGTGGCACCGTTGCCGCGGATGGGAGGTATTCGCCTGCAACCGGCGGATACAGTGAAGTATTTAGGGCTCATCCTGGATAAGAAGCTTTCATGGAAGCCGAATATCGAGGAGAGAGCAAAAAAGGCATCTGTTGCCTTATACTGCTGCAAAGGAGCTATTGGCAAAAGGTGGGGTCTTTCACCAAAAGTGGTCCTCTGGCTTTATGACACCATAGTAAAGCCCATCTTATTCTATGGTGTCTTCATGTGGTGGAGGGCTTTAGGGAAGACCACACTGGCCAAAAAACTCGAGAGCGTTCAACGGGCTGCGCTAATTAGCATATGTGGTGCATTAAGATCTACTCCGACCATGGCACTTAATGCAATTTTGAATATAACGCCGGTGGACATTGCCGGTAGGTGCATAGCCGCGAAGGTGGCTATTAGACTCAGAGAATCTGGTTTCTTAAAGGAACGCGCATCTGGTCATTCGGATATCCTCACAAACTTTGACTGCATACCGGATCATCTGGATCATGGAGTCGCCATACCGAACTCTGGCGGCTCCTTCTCTGCCCATATACCGACGAGGGAGATGTGGGTGGGAAGAAGCCGTTGGAGGAGGGGGCAGCAAGCTTCTTCACGGATGGGTCAAAGCTTGGGGGAAAGGTTGGTGGAGGGTCTACTGTCGGGAGCTCTCCATCGACTCCTGTTTCAGACTTCCCGACTACTGTAGTGTTTTCCAGGCTGAGGTCGCAGCCATCAAGGTTGCAGCTGATTTGCTGCTACAGAGTGCATCCACTTTCAGAGAAGTGACTATCCACTCGGATAGTAGAGCGGCTATATTAGCCTTGAACTCATTTACAGTGCGTTCAGGGCTGGTCGAAGAATGTCTAACGTCACTATCTCTAGCAGCTAGGGCTTTTGTGATTAGGCTGGTGTGGGTGCCGGGCCATAGCGGAATTGCAGGCAATTGCAAAGCTGATGAGCTAGCAAGGAAGGGTACCCTAGAATCATTATCGGTAGAATGGGAACGGGTCGGTGCTCCTGTTTCTTCTTGTGGTCTACTACTAGACAGCTGGGCCACGCGGATGTTCGCCCAACGCTGGGCCAACACCGGCACTTGTGCGGTTGCGAAAGCCTTCTGGCCCAACATAGACCGCAGGAGATCTAATGATGTTTTAGCCCTCAGCAAGGCTAACCTCTCACTGTTAGTGGGTCTTTTAACGGGCCACTGTCCTATTGGCTTACATGCGGTAAGAATGGGTATCTTACCGGATGCCGACTGCAGAAGCTGTTTGGAGGAAGATGCGGTAGAAACAAGCCAGCACTTCCTGCTTGACTGTCCCGCTTTTGGGAGGTCAAGACTCAGACACCTGGGGGCGCATACCTTTGGACACGCCACCGAACTGGCGGGTGTTGAAGTTAGGCGTCTGTGTAACTATGTATTGGCTACAAAGCGCTTCGCCAATCTGTAAGTCCGAACACGGGAGTTCCTTTTCAATGGCATCACAAAGGACTAATTGTTAGTCTACGTGGGATCTTTGATCAGCCATCTTACCTAACCTAACCCTAACCTATACTCTTGCGACATGTTGCAACAGAATATGATAGTTTTGTTCACCTAACGGTTGCTTGTATCACCTAAAACAAAACGAGATAGAGTAAAAATTTAGGTAACTTGATTAAACTTGATACGCGCGTTCCTTTGCAAAAAACGAACAAGTTCGTGTTACCATAACTAAACAGTAATTTAAGATATAAAACTCTACTTTGGCACAGGGGATCGTTAATATTTTTGCTCCTTATTCAAAATTGATAATTCTTATGTTTTTTACATTTGTTGTATTTTTTTATTGTATTTTATTTTTTTACTATATTTTTTTTTGTTTTTATTTTTTTGTTTTTATTTTTTACCATTTTTTTATTTTTTTTTTTACTATTTTTTTTTTTTGTTTTTTAATGATTACTTTAAATTCTTTTCTATAATTTTTTGTTTTTAGCCTTTTACTTTTTATTCTCAATTTAAAATTTTTAAATTTTTTTATATTCTTTCACTTGTTCATTGTATTTTTTTATTGTTTACTCTTTTTTAATTTTAACTTTTTATTTTTTTCTTATTTTAAATTTTTTTATTTTTAATTATGTTTTATCTTATTTTTTATTTTTTTTATTTTATTTTTTATTCTTTTTTTATTTTATTATTTTTTTTATTCTTTTATTATTTTTTTATTCTTGTTTTGTTCTATTTTTATTATTCTTTTTTCATTTTATTTTTTTATTCCTATTTTTTTCGGTTTTATTTTTTTATTTCTTATCAACTTTTTTATAACTCTATTGTTTATTAACAGTTTAATTTTTTATTCTTCAATTTATTAAATAAATAAATT
Organism: Bactrocera zonata; assembly: GCA_037783105.1. NCBI lineage: Eukaryota > Metazoa > Arthropoda > Insecta > Diptera > Tephritidae > Bactrocera > Bactrocera zonata. Next base: position 24,971 of record JBAWJQ010002006.1, on the reverse strand, counting down.
AATAGTTTTTTTTTCATTTTCTATATTTCCATTAATTTAATTTTGTTAATTAACTGATTAATTTTTAATTTTTGCACACATATTATGCTCTTCATTTTCTTTTCTGCAAATTTTATTAGGTTTTTATTTCAAAAACTCTTGTTTTTAACTTAATGGTAATTAGTTTTTAATTTCTTATTTACTTTTAATATAATAATATTAAATATTTAATTTTATATATTCAATTCACGTAATATTTTTTAATTTTTTTGTATGTAAATATTGTATTTGTAATTTTCTGGGTATTTTTTTTTTTTTTTTTTTTTGTTATAAATTTTTTTATATTATTTCTTATTATTTTTTTTATTTTTTTTTTTATTTTACATATATTCATCTGTTTTTATATGTTAGTCTCGCATTTTATTTTAATGGGCATACCTAACGTAAAATTGTTAAAACATCGGTTTTATTCATATTTCCATAGGTTTTAGTTTTAAAAACAAACATACTGAAATTTTAAAACGATATCGCAAATAGTTTTGAGTTAACATACAGCTTTCTAAAGTGTACCACTCAGTGCAATCGGATCCATCAGTTTAACTTTAAGCGTAAGTGAATACACGAAGCGGCTACGCTGGGTACGTCATGTTGTCCGAATGAATGAGAACACTCCAGTTCTGAGAACATTCGAAGCAGGACCCGCCGTGGGAGACAGAGGAAGACCTCCAGTCTGTTGAAAAGACCAGGTGAAAGATCCGGTGACTATTAATTTTTGTGGTACAATTAAACTTTATATGAAACGCCGCCATTTTGTGAATTTTTATCTTCCAAAAATGGTCTTCTTAAGCGAGTTATTACACATCATTATATGAATAAATAATATCAATAAACAGCTTAAACAGCTGACTTTTCAATCATGAAATACACTCTATGGATTATTTTGAAACTTATTTGCTTTTCAACATAACCTTAACAGAATTCAATAACTATATAGCAGAGCTCCCAACAAAATTGACAAAGAAATGGGAACGTTTAAAGCTAATTTTTCAAACTACAATTTAAAGGTCTATTATTAATTTGAGGCCTAGAAACATTTTATGGATATAAATAATGGAATCCTATAAATCTATGATGCGCAATATTATATTTACATACAATATATTATATACATATATTTTCATATATCATGTGTCTATAAATATGATTCGATATATTCAGAAGTAAAGTCAGATTATAGCATGGAAAAAACTTAGTAAATATCAAATGCTGTCTTAAGGAACTAAAAAATCACAGGAAAACTAAACAGCAATTAAGTATACTTAATTGATCACAGTCGCGCTAAAAGTGAATAACACAAAATGTGCATTAAAATTCTGCAGAAACAAAATGATTTCATTCAAGAAGAATCCAAAGGCCTCACAGACATTATGTGGTTTACAGAGGTAGCAACTGCTGCTTTATAAAAATAGTTTATAAATGAAACGATTCATTTACTTTAAAAAGCCTATGAGCAATCATCCGCGATTTGTTGTTTTATTTTCATTTTAAAAGACACTACGACTGATTTTCTTGCTGATTCTCGCTTTATACTTATCTATTTTCAATTTAATTTATTTGTGCAAAAATGTATTTTAATGCAACATAATGGAGTTCCTCAACTAATTTGCAACATTTGTCAAACCACGCGCACACGCACACACACATATATATAAGCACATTGGCAAATAGCAATGCAATTGTTAGTATGTAAATAAGCGCTGAGTGACACAGCCCGCGCGCTCCAGTCAGTCAGCAGGTTGATTGCCTATTTAGTCGAATGCAAATGTGGCTGCGAAATATTGCTGCAATTCCAGCAGTTTATTGATTATTACAATTGATTATCACACTTGCGCTGCCATAAAATGTTTGCATGTGTGTGTGCGTGTGCACGATGCACCGCGAATATCGCGCGAATTTCTGTCCACAGCGCACCGGCTGGCAGTCATGGACGAACACCGCGCCCACCTGCCCTCCCCGCGCGCGGTCAGTGGCATTGCATCATCAGCGGTGGTGGAGATGACATAAATAAATATAGAATTTCTGCTAAACGGATGAGTGCATGCAAATGCTAAACACTCGCTGCTGTCATAAATTACTAATCACATTTGCAGATTAGTAAAAGTGGTGAATATTTTGTCCACGTGCTGGCCGACAGCGATTAATGCGGAATATAGTGAGCGGATGAGGCTCAGCTGGGTATTTCTTGTTTGACCTTTTTGTATAATTTCCAGATGTTAAATGCAGAGTTGTTAACTCATATTTTATTGAGTATTTACTATTAATGCCTGATTTAATTAGATATAATATTTTACTGTCATTTCAAATGGCTTGAATGTCTTTAATATTTATGAAAATGTAAACATGAACACGAATTTAAATTTTTTGAAATAATTCCATTGCTTTGATAGTAATTATTCACCAGATGTTGGAAAAATTTAGAAAGGTTGTGCAGGCAGATGTTTTAAGCAGGTTTTATGGTGATTCAGAGTGTCTTAATTTAAAGTTTAAACCCCTTAGATGAGGCGCAAATCAAGTTATTATGAAAAACCACGAAAATATATATAGTATATCCAGATATGGTTCATATTCGGAGTATTTATTGGTAAGCAGTAAATCTAAGAAAACCACACACACGATGATGATTAGCAAACTTCCTCAACAAAAATAGCCCGGATGAATCCATTTCAACTGCTCGAGCCCAATGAACCAACTTTTTTTTTCCTAGATTGGTACAAACTTTTTTATAAACGTGTCAAGTTTGTTTTCTATATGTGACCTGGTCTACGAAAAGGGGGCTTAGGTGTCAAAAAATCAGTTTTATTTATTAATTTTTTTTTTCAATTTTTTTTTTTTTTTTTATTTATTAATTTTTTTTGACACCAATCAATTACGTAGCTGAGGACCACGTACTCATCAAACGCATCATCGCTGGCTATCCAAAAATCTGGTGAATAACGCTCCCAAAATGCGCCGAAACCGAAAAAAAAACAACTCAAAGCAGATCAAAAATCAAGGTGATGCTGATCGTTTGCTTTGATTTCGGTGATATGGTTAAACATGAGGCTTACTACTTGGACGTTCTGAGACAACTACATGAAGCAATCCGTCGTAAACGACCGGATTTGTAGACGAAAAATCCATTAATTCTTCACCATGATAACGCGCCGTCACATTCTCTCAAGATCGTGACTGACTTTTTAGCCAAAAACGAAAGGAGAGTCATTGCTCATACACTATATTTAACAGATTTGGCTTCCAGTGACTTTTTTTTGGTTTTCGAAACTGAAAAATCCGCTTCAGGAAACGCGCCCGAAGTCGAGGCTTATAAAAAGTATACGTAAAATTGGGTTAAGGTGTTACATCGGGTTACGGTTTTCAAAAACTCGAAATTTTTTATTCTCTTATTAAGTTCTAAAACACCTCTAGAATATTCTTCTAAATTTTCAAGTTGATCCGAGTAATAGTTTCAGAGATACAGCTTTGAGAATTTGTACGCTCGAGGCTGGCAAGGCTTAGTGCGTCGTCTTTAAGCGCGTTTTTCTCAAAACTGTGTTTGTGAAGTAGATTGGCTGGATTTCGCGGGAACTACTCAACCGATCTTCCTGAAATTTGGCACAGGTCTTTGAGATACAATTTTTAAAGACTTAGACAAAGGATATTTTTTTTCGATTGCAACTATTTGAAGAAAATGTCGCAAAATTTTCACTGAAATTTTTATTATTTTTTTTTTTTTTTTTTTGAAATATATCTGCGAAAAATCCAATTTTCAGTCTTTTCTGCTTCGTCTAAGTTCTAAGTTAAGGTTTTAACAAAAACACATTTTTTTCACTCTATACGATCCTGTAAGGAGCTATTCCGCCATATTGCGCATCTTTTTTCCGAAAGGTCACCGGAAATGGCGTCGCAATGGCCGAATTGAAAATATATTTTTCCAAACATTTCAGAAATTCTTTGTTAATAGTGTATGTTTGTAACAATAGGAAATTCTAATAAAATATTTCATTTTCATATGAGAAAAAAATTGTTGAAAAAAGGCTGTTTTTTTACCCGAGGAAACCCATGTAACCCGTCTACTCAAAAGGAGCCTATTTCGAAGTTGATGAAAATGATATTAATGTACATACATACATAAATAATCTTTTTTGTCAGTCCGACATAAATTTTATTAGACAAAATTTCAGCTATATATTTTACTACAACTAATAATTAGTTATTAAATTATTATTGATATAACAAATATCCTCTCGGCATTTTGTTTTTATTTTTAAAAATGACCACTGACAACTCTTCTAAAGGGTGATTTTTTAAGAGCTTGATAACTTTTAAAAAAAAAAAAACGCATAAAATTTGCAAAATCTCATCGGTTCTTTATTTGAAACGTTAGATTGGTTCATGACATTTACTTTTTGAAGATAATTTCATTTAAATGTTGACCGCGGCTGCGTCTTAGGTGGTCCATTCGGAAAGTCCAATTTTGGGCAACTTTTTCGAGCATTTCGGCCGGAATAGCCCGAATTTCTTCGGAAATGTTGTCTTCCAAAGCTGGAATAGTTGCTGGCTTATTTCTGTAGACTTTAGACTTGACGTAGCCCCACAAAAAATAGTCTAAAGGCGTTAAATCGCATGATCTTGGTGGCCAACTTACGGGTCCATTTCTTGAGATGAATTGTTGTCCGAAGTTTTCCCTCAAAATGGCCATAGAATCGCGAGCTGTGTGGCATGTAGCGCCATCTTGTTGAAACCACATGTCAACCAAGTTCAGTTCTTCCATTTTTGGCAACAAAAAGTTTGTTAGCATCGAACGATAGCGATCGCCATTCACCGTAACGTTGCGTCCAACAGCATCTTTGAAAAAATACGGTCCAATGATTCCACCAGCGTACAAACCACACCAAACAGTGCATTTTTCGGGATGCATGGGCAGTTCTTGAACGGCTTCTGGTTGCTCTTCACCCCAAATGCGGCAATTTTGCTTATTTACGTAGCCATTCAACCAGAAATGAGCCTCATCGCTCATCGGACACGGACGCGAAACACATTTCGAACCGAACACTGATTTTGGTAATAAAATTCAATGATTTGCAAGCGTTGCTCGTTAGTAAGTCTATTCATGATGAAATGTCAAAGCATACTGAGCATCTTTCTCTTTGACACCATGTCTGACATCCCACGTGATCTGTCAAATACTACTGCATGAAAATCCTAACCTCAAAAAAATCACCCGTTAAATAATGAAAACAAATTTAGCATAAAAATGCAAAACTTTTTCACGAAACAGCAACAACACTATTCCAAATTATATATAATAAATTTTATTTGCATTGCAGAGCTCTGACTCAATATTTTCTAGCTAAAGACACAAAAATCGCTGCCGCTCTAAATTAACTGCTGCTTCCTAAGCACAACAACCACTGCTTCCCCTGCTAATGGCCATCGCTACCTAGTATTGCTGACCCACATTAGCTAAGACCTGTAGTCACTCTTCGCCAACGCTTGGTAAGGAAATGCTCAGGCGAATTAGCTTGACACCTGATAATCCGCGTAGATTTGTACCGCAGTGTTTGTGACTACTCAGCACACGGCCGGCAGAAGCTCTACGCACACACACGCACAAATAAGCATTTGTGGCAATGAGTGGCATATATTTTATATGTGTATGTGTGTGTATCTTGCGTTCTGCATAAATACATATCTAATGCTGCCAAGTTCCAAACTGTCAACGAATCAAACATATTTATCTGCAAAATGCAAACTTTTCATTGGCCATCAGAAATGTGTCAACTGCAATCACAACAACTGTCAGCGGTGATCAGTATCAACGTCAGCGTAGTAGAAATTACAAACGCAACAAAAACAATATAAATGAATCAGTTAACATTTCGTACAATTTTCGGTGTGATTTGGGGCTAAAAGTTTGTGTTTTAAGGCAATATAGTAGATATTTATATATGTGTATATATATTTATACATACGTATATATATATATGTATATATATATACATGTATGTAGGTGATGTATGTCTTCCTGTGTGTGTGATTTTATGCTGATCGCAACTAAAGATGTCGCGCCGTCTTCTGCAGCTCTTCAGCGCCGAAGACAATGTGACTAACGAACTGTGCTAAGCAGAAATCAAATATATGCTTTACTGTACGCTTACAGGCTACAGTTAGCGCGACATTAAAAGCGACAGATTTAGCGCACTGAGGTGAGAATATTGATGGACTGAACGAATGAAGGCAAAAGTGAGCGAGTGTCGATGTGTGTGTGCGAATGAGCTGGGCGCATGATGAGGTAGGTGCATGTTGAGTCAACAAGGGTATTTTTAAATGTCAACAACAACAAGTGTGTGCTTGTCTGCTAGCTGTTGACTATTGGCAACTACTGTTGGCATTTACTAGTGCAACGCTAGCAATATATGTACACATATGCATATAAGTGCATGTTGTTTTTGCAGCTTTCAGCTTAGCTACCTGTGCACTCGCTATCTCGTGCATCAACTAGTTTTCGAGCTTTCAGCGTTTAGCACAGCGTAATTAAAATGTAACGACGCGACAAATAAATATATTAACACACACATACACACAGCCACGCACACAGATATACAAATGCGCACTAGATACGCGTTGACTGGAGCAACTGGCGGCATCGCCGATTCATTGAAAAATTAATTATGAATAAGAAAGATTATGAACTTGTTGCAGACCATGTAAGGGCAAGCGCAGCTGAAACGAGTCAGCACCGGCTAACTCAGCTAACGCGGCTAACTCGGCATATGGGCTAACAGCTAGCGGCTAAAAGCGTTGCTTAGGTCATGCGCCAACAACAACAGCAAACACTTAACTGGTTAACTTACGACTTAATATGGTAATTCGGTCCGTGGGCGTATTGACGAACCCAATGTATATATGTGTGTGTGTTTACAAGTTGCTGCTTTTGTTGTGGGCGTGAACACAGCACTTTGCTTTGTTCTCGTCGGGCGGTGGCAACAATGGCTGGCAGTTATAATAGACCGATAAATAACACGATATAGTATTAATTTTATGAATGACTAACCTGCCAACAACAACAACAACAATAGCAAATTAAATGCAGCGATTTTTGCCATAAAATAGCAAAAGTAAAAAAAAATATTAAGTAGTGAGTAAGATATCAATTAATTAATGCTAATGATGAATGCTGGTGATGGAATATTACTAATTAAAATATTTTTGTCGCATTCACAAAAAAAAAAAACTAAAATTTTAATAAATTTTTTTTATTTGCGAAACGTGACGGTGAATGGCAACGGCAGTTACTGTGGGTTTATGGGCACGTGCCGCGCTCGGCATGCACAGTTATGCATAAGTGACAACAGCTGCCGTAGCTGATTTGCGCATGCGCTCACTTGGCATTTAAATGGTTTATTATTTCAGGAAAATTTAACATTATTTTTTTATTTGCCGCTAGCGTCTTTGCATACGTAGGCGAAATAAAAAAAAATTAAAAAAAATTAAAAAAAAAATTTAAAAAAAATTAAAAAAAAATAAATAAAAAATAAATAATATAAAAAAAATTAAAAACAAATTAAAAAAACAAAAAATATTTAAAAAAAATAAAAAAAAAAATAAAAAACAAATTGACGCTTGCTGTTACTTATCTACTTCTTCGAAGAGCCATCACTTTATTGCACCGCAGTCAAGTGCGGCTTCTGTTGCGATTTTTATTATTTTTTATTGACCAATGTCGCCTGCCTGCCTAACCAAACCAGCTCGCTCACACTCAGCAGGCTGCTCGCCGTTGTTTTTCGCTTTTCAAACGCTCCATGTGTGCCGCGTCGCCGCTTGTTGCCGATACGCCAATATGTATGCCATTTGAAGGCTGTTTCGCCCTATATGGCTGTCGCTGTCATATCCCGATTTGGGCACTAAGCGTTGGCTCAAACCCAGTACACATTTTTACATATACATTTACATGTATGTGCGCATGTATCTATTTTAACTGCTTAGCCTACAAAGAAAACACACAGAAATGCGTGGTCGGTGCGCCTTTCATGGAGCTTCGCTTTTAAGAGGCATGTCCCCGGCTATGTGATTTTCACTAAATACAGATACTTATATGTATGTATAGCTATGTACATATAATGGCATGAGTATGTGTGGCACATGTGTACGTGCATTTGAATAAAGACGTAGGCATATGAATTAATTTCGTGCAACAACGAAATGAGATTTGTATTTGCCTATTTTAGTATCCAACGTAGGTTGTAAACTCTTATTTTTACACATTTCTATGGGTACATATGTACAATATATGTATGTGCATACTCACATAATAATATGAAATTGAATATTTCAATGGACAACAGCATTGACAGTAAATGTTGAATGAATTGAAGAACTGTGTTTTTTTTAATTCCATTTTCAGTGTGCTTTGAAATATAATAATTATTATAATAGTAGCCTACATATGTACATAATATGTATTATTTAAGATGTTACTTGTATAGTTTTTTTTTTTTATTTTTATACTTTTTTTCGTTCTTTAAAATACATATATGATTTAGCTTGGAGCTTTAGGAAAACTGGCCCCTTAGGACAAGAATGGATCATATATTGTCGAAGTTATAAGCATTTTTAAACCTGCCCTATGAACGGTTTACATCAGCTCATAAATCAAACAATTGCACCGTTCGTTTTGAATTCTTAGCACTGCTTCTATACATAATTTACGAGGTATATGAAAGGCGGTAGTTTTTTCAAATTTATTAATATTTTTACTTTTTCAATACCAAACTCACTGATTTTACTCAAAAAATTGCGTTTTTTCCTTCATAGTGTTCCGAATAAGTGAAAATTTTCAAATTTCAAAACCAATGGATCAATCAGTTATCTAAAAATATAATTTTGATTTTTTGGTTCCAGATGATCCATAACAGAGCTATGAGGGGTAGTGCAATTCAGCGTTTTTTTCATAGACGTTCTAGAGTAGCTGCTGACTATGACGTATTTTTTAATATTTTAAATGTTATAATTTATCGTTAAATTATAAAAATTTATTCATCATATTAAAAAAAAAAACATAAATAGTGACCTTGTTTTATACCCTTGATAACAGTACTCCCTTATTTAATTTTTTTTATTTTTGAATTATTTTTTTGATATATTTTCTAATTTTCTATTTTTTAAATATATTTTTATTTAATTTTTGGTTTTACCTTTTATTTTTTTTACATTTTCTTATGTTTTGCTAATTTTTTACTTGCCTATTTTTATTTTATTTTTTATTATTTTTTTTTTTAATTTTTATTTTTTGAATATATTTTTATTTAATTTTTTGTTTTACCTTTTATTTTTTTTACATTTTCTTATGTTTTGCTAATTTTTTACTTGTCTATTTTTATTTTATTTTTTTTATTATTTTTTTATTATTTTTTTATTATTATTTTTTTTTTTAATTTTTATTTTTTAAATATATTTTTATTTAATTTTTTGTTTTACCTTATAATTACATATAATTTACATTTTCTTATGTTTTGCTAATTTTTTACTTGTCTATTTTTATTTTATTTTTTTATTATTATTTTTATTATTTTTTTATTATTATTTTTTATTATTTTTTTTATTATTTTTTTTTTATTATTTTTTTTTTAATTTTTTTTAATTTTTATTTTTTCATTTATTTTTTTTTTACTTTAATTTTTTTTGGGTTTATTTCTTATATTTACCTAATTTTTTATTTTTCTATTTATGTAATATGATTTTATTTTATTTTTTAATATTAAATTCCATTTGATGTTGTTTTGTTTTTAATTTTGTGATTGTGTTTTACTTATAAGCAGAGTTTTGTAGTGGCAAGTACAACTTTTTATTTAATCTACACTTAATTTTCGACAATTTTAAACTTTACGCCTAGAACCTAACTCAGCTTAAAAATTCAACATCTCTGAAAAAACGAGGGATCCGAAGAATTTTGAAAGCAAATTTTTTTAAGTGGTTATGGAATATCCACTTTTGAAATTTGAAAAACCGATATTATTTGCATATATATATTTATATTGAATGTACATACATACAAATACTTTAGAATATTCGGAAATACGGGTAAGGATTTCTTAATTTAATATAATAGGCTCTCGATACTACAAACTCATTTTTCTCGAAAAGCAGTTTTGTGTGTCGGGGAGGAAAATTTCTCCGCCGGGACCTATGTACTCAAACTTTTCGAACGACATTCCCAAACATAATTGTCATTGAATGTTCAATAAAAACAAATTGGTTTTTGATAATAATTTATAATTTACGTAAATATTTTACAAAAAACTACTCTTTTTAAAATAATTTTGTGAAAAATAAAAATTTCAACTAGTCCTGCGATCATTAAATGTATACATATAATGAAATTTTTTGTTTTTGGATTTGAGACAATTTTCAGCAGAAAAATCTTGTTCAACGTTAGACACCTTTTCCGTGGTGCTGCTGAAAGGCTAAGAAATCAGATAACTTCAAAATTTAACTAAATGAATCGCCGATTAATGAAACGCAACTGTGCTGATCTGAGTACAGTATATATAAATACAGTTAGCTTAATAATCTTTTGATATTTCCCCGCAAACACCTAAAAATCATCAATATTTTCTTAAACCTCAACGGAAATATCTTCAGCACCTCGTGTTAGATAGCAAAGTGCTGTTAAATATCAATTTGCGAATTAGAATATTTCAGAATATTTATAAATCAAAGAGCAATACACATGTATGTATGTCAATGACGCTTGTACATGGGTATAAAAAAAGCAAAGATGCGCCTGAATGAGTAAGTCTGTACGCATTTGGCGCTGGCGCATTTTTCAATATTTGCTGATTGACGGATGTATTGAAACGATCAGTTTTTATTTCCAATTTTTATGAAATTTATGAATTAGCACATCTGACGGAATAGATCGGTATGTACAACCGCGCTGATTGAATGACATGCAGGTACGTGGCTTTGTAGTGCTTTCAATGCAGGAATTGCGCAAAGGATTAGAAATATGCTCAGCACGTACTCAAGAGCCAAAAGTGCACACATTTCCTCATTATAAATATTATATACATATATGCAAATAATTATACATATGTATATATCATTAAATTGATAAATTTGGGCGTGTGTGCGGCCGCATGTGCCACACATTGTATTGCGTGCGTAAGAAAAATGAACAGTAGCGCATATCGCCATCTGTGGGATGCTATAAATACGCGCATACATAAGTATGTATGCAAAATTGTAAATGTGTCATAAATTCATGATATATTTGCAATATTTTTACTATAATTGCAATTTCAGACAATTTACGTTTGTTTTTCATAGAGCAATAAATATTCGTTTAACAAATGTTGCTTATTTGGTAAATGCTTTGAAGTCTACAATGCATAAGTCTAATGGAAATCAGCTTTGATGGGGATATGAGTGTATTTCTTTACTTCGTATTTTATGTTACACAGCCCCGAATATGAATAAGCACAAGCGATAGATGTATTTGCTGGCTTGAAACAGTTTAACATTGCATCAAATGCTTTTCGAAGCACCTGCTTTGCTGAGAAGTAATATCTAATACTCAAAATACTTAGCTTAATGGAAAAAGTTAATGTCAATGGCAGTAAAATTAGTGGAAAATATTTAATATATATACTGATTGGTGTTATAGCAACCCTAGTAACTTTTAGCAGTCTGATACTTCAAAGAAATTATTCATAAATCGGTTGAGAACTATAGACAAGTTTTCTATGCCAGTGAAAATGAACGGCAACCCTAGATAACTTTTAACTAAAAAATATTACGTTAATAAAGTTATTCAAAAATATTTATAATATTTATGGCAACCATAAATCGTTTGAGAACTATAGACGAGTTTTCTAAGCCAGTGAAAATTAACGGCAACCCTAGATAACTTTTAACTAAAAAATATTACGTTAATAAAGTTATTCAAAAATATTTATAATATTTATGGCAACCCTAGAAACTTTTAACTGTGCGATACTTCAAAGAAATTATTCATAAATCGGTTGAGAAGTACAAAGGAATTTTCTATGCCAATGAAAATGAACGGCAACTCTAGATAAATTTAACTATCAGATATTTTAAGTAAATAATTCATAAACCGGCTGAGAACTACAAACGAGTTTTCTTTGCCAATAAAAATGGCTACTTCGATGCTTTTAAATAAAGTATATCAAAGTAAAACGAAGTTTACAACTACAAAAACTTATTTATTTAGAAAAATATTTGAATAATTTAAAAATAATGGCAAAATTATTTCTAATAAACTAAAAAAACATACTAGCAATACAATTTATATACAAAAGTATATGGTTTACAAATATTTTTACTATTCTCCACTTTCTGCTCGGCGCATTCCACATTTCATTATTTTGAAGTAATTTAAATCAAAAGTGAAATTAGCACGCAATAATTGAAGACGACGGTTTTCGAAACACACTGCTCTTCGCCATGCGGAATTTTCCAAAGCACACACATGAGTATTTTGCCTAATTTTACGCTTTCCATGTGTGCGTTAAAACTTTTGGTGCTGAAGACAAGTCAAAATAATTTTTAATGAACTCATATTTCGGGGAGAAGATGTGCAACTAAGCCAATTAAGAGCGCAACACCTACAAATGATTTCAAAGCAAATGCTAACATGTGAAGCTGGCAGCGATTTGGAGGAATAAAGCAAGAATATTACATCAAAAACTGAAAGGAAACTATGAAAGAAGAGGAATCATATAGAAGAAAGAAGGGGCATCATGTAGAAGATAGACCCGCTCAACCACCTGAGTGCAGCATTTTCTATTTCAATTTGTATAAACTCATTTTAGGCGTGACTAAGCAGCAACAAACATGGCGGTGGATGGCGGGTTACAGCGGCAGCTCGGCGACGCGAAAGTGTCTCGCGTCTAAATGTCTAAATTATGCGCTCGACTAGTATGCGGATAAATCAGAGGCTAGATTACACATATTTTCGCTTTTAGTTAAATGGCAAATTAAATCACTTGTGAAAATCATGTGCAAGAGAAATTAAAAATATATTATGTATATAAAATTATAGCATTTTATTTTTGTATTTATAAGCAACAATTACGTGTATGTGTTTGTGGATGTGTTTCGCCTTACTTTGCACTTAATATTTCAACTTTTCATTATTATTACTTTTTCTCGCTGAATTCCTTTGTCGTTTGCCATTGCAGCAGCGCAAATTTGGGTCGTTCTCATTGCAGCATAATAAATACATTGTAACACATAGTCCCCAAATGTTAAGAATTTTCACCCACTCGCCGAAGCAACTCTGCGCACATAGCACAATACATGTATGCATGTTTGTGTGCTTCTATAGAAACCATTTTATTTGCCAAAAAGCTTAATTAAAATTTGCATAAAATCTATTCATAAAGCACACACACACACACACACACACACACACACACACACACACACACACACACACACACACACACACACACACACACACACACACACACGAACACACTAATATGAATTAGATCACGATTTCCTTTTCAACAATTTTATGCCGTAAAATATACAAAGTAGCAGTGAAGAAAAACAATAACAAATTGAAAATTTTGAAGAAGCAATTCATACGAATTACTTGTTAAGCTTTGGGGCTCGAGTTCCTGGTTGACTTAATTATGAAAATTTCACAAATTCTCAATATTTATTATTATTGTATAAGCATTTTTAAGTTAATTAATTGGCTTGGTTATACATTGAATGCATTTATTACCTTGAAATTACAACAAATTATTAAAATTCTTTTAGTATATTTAGTGCAGAATTTTTAATGCGAAAATCTAGCATGAAATTTCGAAAAAAAATTTTTTTGTGTGTTTTTGTAGTCTATATTTTTAAAAATAATATATTAAAATTTCAAATGAATATTTTATATATTTTTTAAGTTACAGCCTCCAAAAAGTAACCGCTCAGTGCAACCAGCTTCATAAGTTTATATTTAAGCGAATTTTTCTCAAAACTTTATTTTTGAAATTGGCTGAAGTTGTGACTCGAAAACAAACCATCCGATCGCATGGTTTTTTTGTGCTTATTTTGCCATATGTTTCGCTTTACAATGACCATTAATTTTTGGTTTGTATAGAAAAAGTAAATTTGGCGGGCCAAAAATCATCTCATTTTGAAACAAATTTTCTTATATTTCTTCAAAGTGTGCCATTTTGTTAAATTTGAATTTCTTTGACAATTTAAGACATTCTTAAATATTTTTTTTTTTATTTTTTTCTTTAATTTGAATTTTGTTTTTCCTTTTTTAATTTTTAATGCTAAAAAGTTTACACTTTCTTTAATCATTTTAAAATTTTTATCTTTATTTTTTTAATTTTTTTTATTTTTCCTTTTTGTTTAATTTATTTAATTTAATTTTTTTTATTATTTTCTTTTAAATTTTTTTTATTTTTATTTTTTTTATTTTTTATTTTTTATTTTTTTATTTTTTTTTTATTTTTTTTATTTTTTATTTTTTTTTTAATTTTATTTTATTTTTTTTTTTTAATTTTATTTTTTTTTTATTTTTTTTTATTTTATTTTTTATTTTTTTTTATTTTATTTTTTATTTTTTTTTTATTTTTTATTTTTTTTTAATTTTTTTGTTTAATTGATTAATTTTTCTTAATTTTTTATTAATTTGATTTATTTATTTCTTTTATTTGTAAATGTTTTTTTTTTTTTTAATTTTTGTTAAAATTTTTTATTTATTTTATTTTATGCACTTTTTGGGGATCACCTATTTGTTTGTTTAACTTGGTTGTTTTTTTATAATATTACATATAAAACTTTTTTTTTTAATTTTTGAAAAATTTTAACATTAATGCTACACAATTTTCAATTTTTTTCGGTTCATTTATTTATTTATTTATTTTTTGAATTCCTCTCATTACTTAATTTATTTTTTTTAAATTTTTTTAAATTTTTTTCATTAATATTTTTTTATTTATTTTCATTAATTTTTTTTTTTTTTTTATTCGTTTACTTAATATTTTAAACATTTTATTTTCGTGCTATTCAATTTCAAATTGTCTAAATTTAGCTTTAATACCATATTAACATTAAATATGATATGTGTTTTTTATTATTTTTTTTTTTTTTTGGTTTTCCATAAACGTTTTCTCTCAAACCTTGCAACTAATAACAATTACCACTTAAGCGCCGTTCACACCATGCCTAAATCAGTCCAACAATGCAAGCGGCATTGTTTCGCAGCTGCACTCACACTCGACACTCCATGCTCAATCCGAAACCTTTCTCACCACATGCAACAAGCTTAGTCATCCATTATTTCTTTCCTATAATTTTTTCTCTATTTACAGTTATTAAAAACTCAACATTACAGCTTTTGATTGATGCCCATATTTGTCGTTTTTAATGTTGGAAGTGTCAATTTTCATTAAACACAAAATACAGACGCGTTTATTTGTCTAAATTTGGCTACCACGGCGATTTATGCGAGTTAACATTATTTCATATAACTGGCTTTGCTAACAAAAAGCATAATAAGTAGCAGCCTTAAAGGTATTAAATAAAAGTTATTTTTTGCTTACGTTTTACCGGTAATTTTTTGCTTCTTAACGTATTTTTCTGGTAATCAGAAGTCATTAATGCGCACAATAGCAATAAAAGCAACAACATCAGCAATATTTTTTATGAAATTTTCGTTCTTTTCTTAAGCTTTTGATTGTGCCATTTGCTTGAGCCTATTAGCGCCTTGCGTATTTGTTGTTATTGTTATTGCTTTTTATTGTAGTTAAATGTTTTTGTTATTTATATTGGGGATTCGCTTAAGCGGCGACTTGGTGCCCAACACCTGTCAATTGATTTTTAATTATACTTGCCAACTTGTTTCGTATTTGATTGAAAGAGCTTGTAGCGAATCGTTAACTGTTTTGGTAGGCCATTAATAACAGCAAAGTTGCATGATTAAGGGTCGTGTTTTCCATTGGTTTTAGAAGCACACGAGATTGTTAATTCGTTAACGGTGAGAGAACTTAAAAAAAATTAATTATATCTTTTGGAGTCCAACTTTTTATTTGCCATCGATAGAGATTGTTGAACTTTACTTCTAACCAGCTTTAAAACTAGAACTCGTGTTTTTTTGGCTTTAATTTCCATTCCCGCCAGCTTGGTGGGATGTCCCCGCCTTACTGCGTGGACGTCAATAGGGTAATGGCCCGTTAAAAGCCCCAAAGCCAGGAAGAGGCTAGCCTTACTGACGGCAAAGAGATCACTAGATCTTTTGCGATCGATCTTGGGCCAAAAATATTTTGCGAGAGCTCATGTATCGATGGTTGCTCAACGCTGACTGCAGCCCAGCTTTCTAGCAGTAAAACACAAAAGAATGTGGGAGCACCGATCCACTCCCATTTTACCGATAGCGATTCTAGGGTGCCTTTTCTTGCTAGCTCGTGAGCTTTACAGTTTCCTGCAATTCCGCTGTGTCCTGCCACCCATAGCGGTCTTATCACGAAGACACTCGATGCTATTGATAGCGAGGTTACATAGGCAGTCTTCGACCAGCACTGTTAATGAGTTCAAAACTAGTATCGTCGCTCTGCTATCTGAGTGGATGGTCACTTCTCAAAGGAGGCTGCACTCCGGAGTAGTAAATGTAATGCTACCTCAATGACTACAACCTCGGCCTGAAAGACACTGCAATAGTCAGGAAGTCTGAAGCCGAAGTTGATAAAGAGCTTCTGACAGTAAACCCCTCCATCAACATTCCCCCAAAGAAATGGGCTTCACTATGGTGTCGTAGAGCCAAAGAACCACTTTCGGTGAGAGACCCCTCCTTTTGCCAATGACTCCTCCACAGAAGTACAAGGCAATCGACGCCTTTTTGCCCTCTCTTCGATATTCAGCTTCCATAAAAGCTTCCTATCTAGGATGAGCCAGATGGATATCTCCCATTTGCGGCAACGGTGCCACCGGGATCTTGTATCTTGCAATGAATAAAGCCAAAAATGTCTCCGCGTGAATACGCCTTAAGTAGTTCCCATTTTAACTGTGATGAAATTCGTATTATTCTTATTGTTGCTTTCCTTAATGACTAATTTCTAAGAAGACATTAAAAACTATTACAGCGCTTTGAAATGCCGCGTCAAATGCGAGTGATTAATTTCGAATTATGTAAACAAGCGACTGTGCCAATAACCATCACAACAACGATGGTAAGTAAGTCAGTCTAATTATCAAACATGGCAGATGAATGGCTTTGTGCGCCGTAAATAAGGCCGCTTCGCACACATGCTCACACGCTTGAGGCCGCGTTACTGGAGCATCACATCACAGCGCGGCTTTTAAAATTGTAGCGACAGCAGCGGTGACAGCAAAAAAGCTTAAGAGAGTAGAGTGATGACATTGACGATGGAATTTCTGATTAGCAACTTTGTGACGACGCCTATCAATCAGCTGTTGTTAATTCGACGCTGTCGACTGCGTGCAATTTGTGCGAATTAGTGTGCAATTACGCTGTCATCAGCAGGAGCAATACGCTGTGTACACCCTAATGTATTGAATGTCACGCAGTCATGCTCGTTTGTTTACACAGCAAGCTGAGTACGCTGGCTTTCTTCGCATCTTCTCTATTTTGCTTTGGGCATTTCGGTTGTCGCATTCGGTTCGGCATTTGCTATTATTTTTTTGGTGTCTGAATATTTTTGCATATTTTTTATAAAAAATTTTTAATAATTTTTCTTGTTCTTTTTTTGTATTTTTTGATCTTTTTTGTCTTTTTTCGAGTCACATTTGTTTTGTTCTGCAATTTCTAATAATAACACAATTATTTCATAAAGCGTTTTATCGCGCCCATTTGTAGATAAGTATATGTGTGTGCGTCTGAACCTGTTGCAGGCCCAGGTAGCTGTTTTTCGCAAGCTCACTCGAGCAGTTAGTCGGTCAGTCAGTCACCCAGTCAGCGCGCGCGGTTTATTACTTCACATTTTTTGTGCTGCGCGAATTTCATTACTTTTTGACAGAGCTTTGCCGACTTTTTACATGGATTTTTATATGCATACATACATACATACATACATACATACATACATACATACATACATACATACATACATACATATGTACACATACATTGTAGGCGTAACGACGCTCAAGCAGCCGCAGAAAACCGGACTTGTAAAGTTTTCAAGGTAATGACAACTGAGAATTATGATTAGCTGGCAGCGCTACTTTCGCGTCGTTTGGCGCTTAGAATTTGTTTAAATGCTGATTTACGGCCTTTTCTTTTAGTATTTCTTCGTTTTTATTGCTTTGTTTTTTTTTTTTTTTGTTGTACTGTTTTGAATTCTTTATAAATTTGTCATTTTTTACTTTTTTAATTTTTAAAAATTTTAATTTATAAATGAGTAAAGAGTAATGAAAACAAAGACAAAAACAAGAATAAAAAAAGGAAAAAATTACAAAAATTAAATGAATAAAAAAAATTAAAAAAAAATTAAAAAAAAGTTATTTAAATAAATTTAAAAAAAATGTTTTTTTTATTAAATAACTTTTTTTAATTATTTTTTTAAGTTTTTTTTTTCAATTTTTTTAATTTTTTTTTTAATTTTTTTTTTTTACTTTTTTTTTAATTTTTATTTTTATAAATTTTTTTATTTTATTTTTAATTTTTTTTTATTCATTTAATTTTTGTAATTTTTTCCTTTTTTTAATCTTGTTTTTTTCTTTTTTTCATTTCGCTTTACACATTTTTGATTACTTTTTTATTTCTTCAAAACCGTTCGACGGGGTTTATGAACCTCGCTTAGACAGTTTTAAAGTGAAATAAAATAAATTTAGCATTTTTGTTATTCTCTTTCCACCATACTCTGCGGTGTTCGTCTTATCAACTCCCTTGAGTGGCGATTTGAGCAACATTCAAATGTTTTGCTAATTTCAGAATTTTGTCTTTACAAAAGACGCTCAAATAATTATGCATTCACGCTAACAAAAACTCTCTTGACAGCTCGTAAAAAGCACAACTACAACAAAGCACGCAAATGACATCATACAGCCACAGATAAAGCCGCTTGGTAGGAGGCGAAGGCGTACATTTGTATAGCCTTCCACTAATCGGGGATTGAGTACGTCAGAGACAAATTTGACTTTAACAAACAACACGCAAAGTCAATATATAACCGCAAAAACAAAAATAACAACACAGCAAGCAAAACAAAACAAAAATGTATAAAACACACACACATGGCAACGCGGCGATTGTCTAAATCAACGGAAGCGGTCACCTGGCGCTGGAACTTGTTCCACAAAGCCATTTCAAGCGACTCATTTGAGTCGGGCAACGGACAGCCAACAACGCTAAGCCAATGGGATATCTAAAATAAATAGCGCCAATGCGAGAAAAAGGTCAACACAAATAATTCAATGCGGATAAGTACATAAGCAGGCGCAAGTAATTGAAGCGCCGCGTCAGGGTTGCCAATGCTTTGGCCGCGGCCGTTCCTTTGGTTTTGATTTGCGCGACCTTTTCTTTCATTTCATTTCGTTTCAATATTATTTTTAAGCTGCGCGCCGGAAACTTCAAGCTCCAATAAAGCGCGTCTGTCTGTCAGTTAAATATTTTTGCGCCCTCATTTTGTACACTTTTACAACTTATTTTTGGATTTTGTTTTTTTTTCGCTTCGAAAATCATATTTCAAATTTAAGGTGTGTTATGTCTTTAACTGTTGTTTTCGCTGCGGTCAGCTCTTTTCAATGGCCTGCTAACCTCCCGCAACCTGGCCTGATACGGGCGTACGCGGTGGCGCAATCTTCGCCCATTGTTCGGCTCATTCGAGGTACGCGAACGCGCACGGGAAAAAAATTGCTATTTTATGATTGTTTATGTTATTTTAGCGTGCAACTTTTATCAGGTATTCGAATATATATTTGTTTTGATTTCGTGTATTTACATTACCAAAGAGCATAAAGCCGCATGCGCTCGCTCAAATCTTCAGGGTAAATAAACAAAAATTGGAAATTTCGGTGGAATCGGTTGATTGGATTTTTATGTATTTTTTGTTTTGCTAATCAAATGTCCAAATGCATGCAGCCTGCGCTTCGGTGAAATGATTCGAATGCTTGGGATTTTTACAGACAGTTTCAAGGAGCTTTCTGCATTTCTACATTGAAGTGAGTTGGCGAAAAGTATTTTTACTGCCGAAAGAGGGTGTTTGGGTAATTTTGCGAAATTAGTGGTGAAGCTTTAATTGTTGGTAATGATGTAAGAATGTGTAATCAGAAGACTGCTTGAGGGGTTACGTAAGTTTTGACGGCCGAAAAGTTGCCTGTTTTCAGATTTATTTTCATATAATAAATTAGTATCCTTTATTAAAACTTGCCTAGAAAATATTAGTTGTAATCGAAAACAAATCTTTCGGTAAATCACGAGGTCATCCTATTTAGAAAAACTTTGAAAATTTACGATCAGATCGCCTTACTGGTGTCTGAGAAACTACCGTATTTGA
This sequence comes from Bactrocera zonata, assembly GCA_037783105.1. Lineage (NCBI taxonomy): Eukaryota > Metazoa > Arthropoda > Insecta > Diptera > Tephritidae > Bactrocera > Bactrocera zonata. The sequence goes on along the minus strand of JBAWJQ010002006.1, from coordinate 4,458 downwards.
AGAAGATCAAAGTCCTAAGAGGCCGGTCTATTCTGACGGGCCGCTCTCCCAAGCTTTCTATCTCCTACAATGTTATTGCGATTGCCTTGAAACTTTGGCAAAACATTCTAGACATCTTAAAATAAAAAATAAAAAATTTTGAAATTTCAAAATAAACGTAACCAATTAACTCGCAATCATCATGTAAAAATTTTTAGTCCAGTCCTTTCGTTGAAACTTTCCTTACCTACTCAGTAGTACGAGAAAAACGAGTTAAAGAAGACGATTACACTATATTAAAATTACGGAAGGGTCCAAACTAAATCATCGAATGGGAAGTGATGTCTTCTCAGGAAAATTTAATACCAACATTGCCTTTCGTCTACCAGACCTCGGCAGTCTTACAAGTAGAATATGCAAGCATGCCAGGGGTGTAGGAACACCACATAATAACTATTGAAGCAGCTGTCAGGAGGAAGAAGAAGAGGAGATAATAAAACATCTTCTAAGCGAATGTAAAGCCGTATGTGGAAAAAGAATCCCTACTAGCGGTCAGAAACACAGGGCCGTTCTGAGCGGAGACGATAGAGTGAGGGGATTTTGGTTCCGGCGGTTTCTTAATGGACCTCCTGATGGTCTATGTGCGTCGACAGACAACCAGTCTACGTACCTTCCTAACTATAATTGTTTACCAGTGTGATCATAATTCTGAAACTAATTGCCGGATCAACTTTAAACTTTCGGAGGAGTGGAGGTCTTCCTCTGCTTCCACCGACGGGTACTACATCGAAAACATTCAAAGCTGGAGGGATCTCTTCACTCCGGACAACATGACCTAGCTAGCGCAGCCTCGATTCGATGAACTATGTCAATGTTTTTTCGTGCTGTCGAAGGCGACTTTAAAATCCACGATGAGGTGGTGTGTGCTGATCTTCCTTTCACGGCTATTTTACAAGATTTGGCGCATGGTGAAAACCTGTCCAGTTGTTGATTTTCCAGTTCTAAACCACCAATGATAGGGATCAATCAGTTTATTGACAGTAGACTTCAGACTTTTACACATTACGGTCGATAAGACTTCATAAGCGATATTAAAAAGGTTTAACCCAAAGGCAGAGCACACTTATGTTCCAATAGATTAACATAGATTAACTCTTACCGATCCAAACGGGATTAGATCGCCGAAAAATTTCGATGTTCCAATAGTCGGGCGTACTTTCATCGGATCATATCTTGCAAAGAAGCCGACGCATGGACCTTGTCAGTTCTTCGCCGCCGTATTTGAATAGCTCGACCGGTAATCCATTGGCCCCCAATTAAAGTGGTATAATCTGATGATGTCTAGTATATCAGCTGTTCGTTCTATTTGCGACTCTGAAAGTTTTGTCGAACCAAAGACCAACTGAACAACGGTTAAGCCCGTATATTTGATTTTACAACAGGAAATCAGTTGTCAACTTTAATTATATTTTCAATGGGAAATGGGATTATTATATACCATATATGTATTAATAATAATCGTGCAAATTATGCGTATAACAAATGGCAGTGCTGTAGAATGCAAAACCGACAAGACGCGAATGCAGAGCAAAATAAGTGTGAAAGAAACAGCCATTTGTTGCGAGCAAAAAAAGCGCAGAATAAGTTTGTAATGGCATTATCATAATATTTTTGCGCGCGAATACTGCGGTGACGTCGCCGAGCGCTAACAAAGCCGTTAAGCTCGAAGGCAGGCGCTGAAGCGCGCATGCGCAACAAGCCGCGTAATCAGCTTTTGACTCACTTTCAGCTGCGGCCGCAAGTTTATTTTCTAGTTTTTGTGCAAACCAACACACACACACACACTCATACATGCGCGCTTACTTTCTAAGGTAAAAGGGACAAAGCAAAAATGGCAAAAAATCGTAACAAACCCACAATGCAAACAAAGCATGTTGCTTATGATGGAAAAAAGACATAACAACAAAAGCGTACGCTCGCTACACAAACGTTAACTACTCGAGTGGCAGTGAGTGTCCCGCTTTACTTTCGCATTTCATTTTCACTCTCATTACACAGCTATTGTTGTTGTTGCGGCTGGCAGCTAGTGTGTTATGCATGTGTGTGTGTGTGTGTATGTGTGTACATGTGGCAGCGCTAGGTGCTCAGACGCAGTTACGCCAACGGCAACGATGCGTGGCCACATTTCTTTCATTTTTTTATTTTCTTTTCCATTTTTAGTTTTTGCTTGCAGCATTTATCTTGTCTTGTGTCGCCTGAGACAAATAACAGATAATGATGTTATAATGAATGTACGTACATATGTACAATTGTATGTACATACATACATATGCGCCTTGCTCGTACATATAAAATTAGAAATAATAATGAAATCCGCCTCAACCGCAACTGTAGCAGCAGCAACAGCAGTCACGCTACGCTGCACGAGTCGGGAAACATGAGTTGTGTGCTGTGAGCCCCTTCTGCTTCCGCCACTGCTGCCTGCAGCGCTGCCAGCAACGAACGACGGTTGACAATGTGTAACTTGAGAAAAGAAAACACAAAGGCACACACAGTGCAAATAACAACAAATAAAAAATTAGTTGAGATCTGAAGATTTTACATTATTTCTGCCACGCCATGCCGCTCTATTAACCGAGTGAAGTCAGTCGACTTTTTCATATGCAAATGTGTAATAATTTAGCGAGATCACAACTAATCACAGCTGTTGGCGGGAACTCGTTACCGTAGCGCGCATATAAAATAACGTGACTCAAAACAGATTTGCTTCCAAACACAATTTTCGCTGCGCCAAAGCGAAAAAAGCTGCAACACTTCACACTTAATTATTTCACACGCTTTGGCGCGCGCACACACACACACACAGACACACTTGGATATATGCAGTCATAAATGGCTTTGGTGGCAAAGTGAAAAATGAAAGTTGTTATGCGCAACGGCGTTAACGCAAATGGCGACACTGCAACTTCCACAGGCGTGTGTCGGCCATGGCGTATGAGTGCGCTGCAAGATGCGTGGGTGGCATGTGTATGTGTGTAGGTGGCGCATAAGTACACTTTTACAACAGAGTGTGCCTTCGCATACAGTTGCTGCTGCAACGCCATACTTGTAACGGTACTACTGCATGCCACACCAACAACAACAAAACCAACACTTCAGAAATGGAGTAGCAGAAAAGCTGCGCTGGCGATATTTTACGCGTAGGAAATAACATAAAATCTTCAATGGCAATAAAAGCGCAAATATGCGGGCGTGTATGTATGCGCGTAGCTGTCAAGAGCGGCTAAAACAATTTGCACCATTTCGCCCGAGTCAATAAAACGACAGTCGGTCGGCAATTTCGCCGATGAATTTGCATGAATTGCCATTTCCAATGCTCCAGCTACGCGTAGACTCAAAACATACACAACAACAATTACAACCAAATGCAAGCACAAACACATACGTAAAGGTTATGTGTAAAAGCACACATAAAAATAACTGCAAATGCATGGAAATTTTAGAAAAGGCCAATATTAGCAGAAAACTTGTTAAGTAAAGCAAAAACGAGACGCTTTATAGCGGCTTATAAATATGTTTGCTTATGTCACGACACAGGCAAAGTCATAAAAGCAACGCACAAGAGATATTTTTATATTCTCTCAGAAATAAATGCGGACTTTTAAGAGAGCAAAACATTTGACTTGAGCAGTTCTTGCAGACAGCGCATTAAATTATGGTCTTAAGTGCAAATATTTGCATATATTTTATTATTCGGTAGAGTAGATTCTTAAACCACGTCTGCAGGTGATTAAGAGACATAAAAATGACAGTGTGTCAAATAAAATATCAGACCATAATTATGGGCTTGCATGAGAACTGACTTCCTGATCACAGCTGTTCAGTAAGTACATACATACATATGTATATGTGCACGCTTAATTTTACTATAGGAAAAATGGCGATATTCCAAAGTTCAAATATCTGTTACAAATGGATTATATTTTTTTCTGTTGCAGAGAATATAGTTGTTAATGATCTTTTTAATTTTTTGTTAATAGAATATAAAATTTGTCATCCGAGTTGACAGAAAACTTTTTTTTTTTGCTCTTTTATACGTAGAATTAGATGATCGATGTGGCATTTAACATAATGTAGAAAAATTTAACGGGTTACATGGGTTTACGGGTTTCAAAAAATCTAATAAATTTATTGTCTTATTAAGTTCGACGACAACTCCAGAATATTTTCCTAAATTTTCACATTGAACCAAGAACTTGTGCGCTCGCGGCTTTCTAGGCTAAGTGCGCCGTCTTTGAACGTGTGTTTTTTAAAGTCGGTTGACCCGATGGGTATTTAAATACCCACGCAACAGTGTTCACGCGAAGAATCATATCTCGCAAGTGTTTAGATATATTGACTTTATTTTTTTCTAAATCATAGAGGAAATGTAAAATAATATACACACCTTATAAGACAGGACAAAATTTCGATTAATGA
>JBAWJQ010002002.1:0-284388 GCA_037783105.1 Bactrocera zonata | reverse complement strand
GTTGGACAGTTTCGACATTGAATTCATAAATATTAATGGGTTGTTAAAAGAGTCTTGCGGTATTTTTATTGAATCAATTCGTGTGGCACCCATACATCGAGCTTCTTAGTGAGCTTCTTCAAATGGTTTATAACGGTTTGATGACTACTATGCCGGTCTCTTTCGACCAATTCAGCGATTTTATCGCAATTTTCGACGACAGGCCTTCCGGAGCGTGGCGCATCTTCGACCACCTCTACACCAGAACGAAAACGTTGAAACCATCGTTGTGCGGTGGAAATGGAAACTGTATCGGGTCCACAAACTGCACAAATTTTATTGGCGGCTTGAGATGCATTTTTGCCTTTATCGTAGTAGTACTGTAAAATATGCCGTATTTTCTCTTTATTTTGCTCCATGTTTGCGACGCTATAACTCACGAACGACTTAAAAGAAACGACAATCAATCAAACACGTGTAATTAGCGCGTGAAATGAGCTTTCCAAAAAGGTATAGCATGACTCGATGTGACGAATAAAACTAGAACTTTCAGCGCCAACTAGCGAAAATACCGCAAGACTTTTTTGACAACCTAATATTTAGCTAAGTTGTGTTTAGCGACCTCTGTATGAAGTAATTTATGCAAAAGATCATACCCAAAACTTTAAGCAAGATGAGTTGCGTCGATCCAAAAGAGATGTTGAAATTCTCTGCTATCTCTCTGATGCCAACACGACGACTCTCAAGCAATGTTTCTTTAATTTTTTGTTCTTAACGTCATTATCAGAAGTGGACGATCGCATGAAGAACTTTTGGTTGACTTCACGACCTTCACTGAATGCCTTGTGCTCTTCAAATACATGTGTTCGTAATAAACAGCATTCCATTATCTTCTGCAACATTTTCAAGCATCCCAAATACCATATTCAATTAGAAATATAAAAATTCTAGAAAATAAATAAATGCCAACGTTTTTTCCAATCCTCGAAACAGTTGTTAAAGTAAATTTCCGGAAAACTGTCAATATAACCTTGATTTTTGACACGTTTTGAGGTGGTTTTTCTGGCTTCAGCTTATCTTTGCCACGATATTCGACCAGTTGACCGCCTGTTTCCGGATCGTAAGGATAGATCTAAGACTCAAAACTGTAATTATACTTTTAATCACATCCTGTTAGTCAGAAAGCATTGTTTTGCAGAATTTAACGCAATGCTGTTTTTTGAAAAATTGAGTGATTAAGATTTAATCGTCCTTTTTCTTTTTTTAGGAACAAATAATCATTTTTACTGATCGGAAGGATTCCAACGATGAGAGTAAGATCTGTGACTGTTAATCGTCCATTCTCAAGTACCAATTCCTATATTTTATTTACGTATTGATCATCAGTTGATGTTGATGACCATCCTGGACATCTCTCTCTCTCTCTCTTTGAATAATTTGTTCCTATCAAAAACACTTGCTCGCGACAAACAACTACCACCGAATGCCTCTTCCAACAATCTGAACGTTTCGGCACCAGATATTTCTCTCTACCTCTCTCTCTCTTACTATTTTTTGCCCACAGTCGTAGTAGTAAAAAAACGTTTCCATGACTAATCCTCTGTACAGCTTCAAATTTTAAACTCATTTTTCTCAATACCTTAATTTTCGAATCCGGCAACAATGTTGTTATTGATTCTACGTTGAAGACCTCTGGAAGTTGTTTATCGACCGGGTCGCGTTAAATGCATTATTCAAACTGTTTCCTTGAAGTTATAAATCCGACAGAACTTCATTTCTATGCCCTAACTAAAGGAAGTAGTCTGTTAACTTATGCTTATTTTCATGACTTCTTTGGAGGGTGGTTTTTTATAGGAAAATAAAAATGAATTATCTTGAATATTCAGAGTGTTTTTATTTACATAATGAAAATTAAAAAAAAAAGGAATTTGAAAAAATTTAATACTTTATTACTATTATTATTGTCACTCGAAGTTGGAACCTCAAAAAAAATGCACGTGGGTGGCCCGGGTGATTTTGGCTCTTGATGTTATTTGAAATCAAATATTCTTGTTTATTCTTAATCTATAGACATGTAATTCTCGTCGGAACTACTGAAGTTAAATTTCAAGGGTAAATAACAAAATGGCGGACTTTGAAAAAAAAAGCCATTTTATTTTAGCTAAGAAAGGGTTGTAAAATAAAAATTTAGGGGTGAAAAAAATTCTCGTTAGTTCCGACGAGAACTATAAGTGTGTTAGACAGCCTGTTAAAATTTGAAAGCAATCGGTTCAGTAGAAAAGGAGTTAGGACCCGTGCCGACCGGAAAAAAGTTGTTTTGAGAAAAACGCGGTTAAAGTTCAACAACTCCGAAGCGCTCTAGGAAACTCGTTATAACTCCCGAAATATTTCGAATTTCTGTCTGAAATATATACAGTTATTCTCAAGACATTGTACTTTCAAATTAAGCAAAAAAAAATTTAGAATTTTTGAACCCAAGTTACCAGACTACTACCTTAAAAACTCCGTTGGGTTATAACTGAATAATAGTGGTTTTGAGAGTAGTCGACTCTTGTGGTTCAGTACATAGATTTCCCATTGAACCTCTAACGTTTTATAACTCTTCCACACCTACTCATATGCGAAAGTACTTTTGTTATATCCTATAAGTACTATCAAAAAACACTTTTCCTGAGACAAATATTTTATTCGAAACTCCAAATGATTTTTAGGGTTAAACATACAACCTATTTCCGATATTATATAGAAAATGAAGCTCAGAACGATAGTTAAAATTCAAAGACTCTGTTTCACTTTCTTTCTGAAACAAAAATCATGAGTGAAATTTTAGAAACACCTATATCGATGCATCCCATACTTATGTATGTATCGCCTATTTGGGCTTATAAAAATAGTAATTTACATGATACGAGTATCACAAGGGAGATTATTATCATTTTATATTTATCGTTATTGCCACAGATTATCCACGGAACTCTAATTCGTAAGCATTTGTGGCATATCAAGCGCACACACACACATACAGACATATGCAGTATACTGTACATTCCACTAAATGTTGTACACGCCCTCTTTAGCAATTCTAAGTGCCATAATCTCATGCTATTCTCTTTTTCACTGTCTTTCTCTATCAAATTTATCCCCATATATGCATAACGTTAATGTATGTCGGTCGACTGCATACGCTTGACCGTTGATGTCACCGTAGCAAATTATAATTGCCTTTTTATCTCTAATATGCCTGCGTATTGTCGCAACTATTTTATTTAGTATTTTATTACATTGTCCAAATGTTTATATTTTCATTTATCGTATGCTGCCTTGCCACTAACTCCTTGTACCTGCCTTATTACAAATGCGAATATGAAATTGCGACATTTGTGGTCGCTCGAAAGTGGACATAATCCATTTCTGTATGACCATAAAGATCTAAGAGCATCTTAAGCGTTAAATTGGATGCTTCCTGGCGGTTAGCTTGTGCCTTTTTTAATAAACATAACAAATTTAAATGCACGAGGGATTGAAAGTAACTGGAACATAAAGTATAAAATATAATACTGCCGAATGTACTCTTGCATATATTACATACAGACATACACATATGCTTAGTAATATAATTTTTTTCCAGGTACAATGTTAAAAAGTTGGAAACTCGGGTGGTAGCCACACCTAGCTTCTATATAATAGATATACTTGAACGCAAACTTTGCTCACAGTAACATCCAGCTCTTTACTGAGCTATCCACAAAGCACTTTTGAAAGTCAAAAGCCGAAAAGTGCCTGCTTTTATGCTTGAATTATGAAGACAGTATTTGCTAACATTTTCGAGACTCAAGTACCATCAAAAACCGAATCAAATTGGTAAATATATTTAAGCTTTAATTACATACATTATGACAAAAAAGTGCACGGAAATTGTGAATAAAGCGCAAAATAAATAATTATTCACCAATACTTATTTTTTCGCTTTCAAAGTAATCCCCACTAGACGTAATACATTTATGCCAACGATTTTTTCAGTCCTCAGAACCCTTTTCATAAACACTTCTCGGATGGCCTTCAGCGAATTTTCTTTTATCTCTTCGATTGACTAATAACCGGTTTAACTCTGATGATTGTCGACTTGTTTGCATGTCAAGCTCATAAACCCATGTCTCATCAGTTATAATGCTCTCCATGAATGTGGAATCGGAATTCGCACGATCAAGCATGTCCAAATAGACCCGTTTACGGTACCCTTTTTGAAAAAATTCAGCTTTATCGGGACGAATCGAGCAAGACTCGGACTAACGAGAGATCTCGAGCTCTCTTGCCATCTCCTTAATACTTGCTTGACGATTTTCAAGAACAATATCCTTCGCCTTTATAATATTTACATCAGTTGAAGAGGTCGAATTTCGTCCCGACCAAAACATGTCTTCAACTATCTCTCAGCCATCTTTGAAGGCTTTGTACCACTCTCAGCCTTGTGTTTTTGAATCACCGTAAGCCTTTTTCAACATTCGCAATGATTCCGCCCACGAAATTTGGATAGAAATACACAAATTTGGACAAATTCTTTATTAGATACTTTTATCCATTGTAAATGTAAGTCGCAACGTACTTCTGAGGTGTACCGACTTTAACAGCTGCTAAATTCAGCTACTATAACCTTAAATAAAGTGTTTTGATTTCTGCGAGCCAGGCAAAAACGAAAATAGTTTTACTATAATTGATGGTCAAACGGAGAAATTGAAAACATAGCTTTTATCTGAATTGAGCTATTGATGGCTAACAAACAGATTTCTTCCCGGTTAATGAGAAAGAGGACTAACTAAAGAAGATAGAGATCTATAAACGAAACATTTTTTTAAGCCAGTATATGATTTTCCAACATCGAAATTTATTAGCTTGAAGTACACTTTAAGACAATAAGATCATTATTCAATTGACAGAATACTGGAAACAAAAAAATTTATGTCCAATTCGCTGTAAAGTCGGTAAAGTCGCGTTTTTCGGAAAATTGCATATTTCAATTCGAGCAACGATGGTGATCAAGAAATATCGAACGTTTTTAATTGAAAATTTAACTGTAGTTCCACAGTAACACTAGCAAACTGCGTCGAATTAGCCAGAATATAGTAAGTTTGCAATCCCTCAATTTTTAAGATATCTAGCTGACATTTTACACGCGACCTTTTTCCTTAATAAGCTACCCATTTGTCTGAACTACCGATATCGGTCCACAATGGGATATAGCTGCCATCAAAACAGGTCGTTCAATATGAAGCCCTTACATGGAAAACTTTTTTGCTGGACATTATATCTGCCCGAAATTTATTTTTTGATTATTGTCTAAGACATTGCAGCAATCTTCAAATGTATTGATCAAATCGGACAACTATAGGATATAACTATCCCACAAACTGTCCTATCAAAATCAAGTCCTAAAATTTAAAACTTGTTTATACTCCTACTAAAGGGTGTAATAGTTTTATTCATCTATAATAATCTAGTTAGATATACTATATAATCATAAATATATATAGTACAAAAATGATCAGAATGATGAGAGGAGTTAAAATCTGAGTGATCTGTTCATCCGACTATGCAAGTGCTAACTTAGATATCTTAATGAAACTTGCTACACATTTTCCTTGGAAAAATAAGTAAGGGCGAGTTCATAGAGAGCATAATCGAACCACTGCCACACCTACAAAACGCCATTAATCGCAAAGTTAACAGCTTTTTTTGTGAAATTTTTAAAATCCTGTTTTTTTATTTTCTATCACCTTTTTCACCGTCTTGAAAAAGGTATTTTCAAAGATTGAACCAGCAGTCATCATTTATCGAAATGGAAATATTGAAACTTTTTATACACAGTTTAATATAAAGAAATTCGATTATTTTTTTCTAATTTCAGAATTAATTGTCAAAGTTATGGATTGTTTTGGTACGTAGACTGGCCTAACGGCTTAAGCAATTTAAAAATTTAATCAATTTTCCGCTCATTATGTTTGAAATTTCTGCAAATCAGAATACTGAAATTTTGTTCACAGGTTAGAAATCGTCATTAAAATTTTAGCTGATATGTACATCTACCGTGAAACTAAGATATAAGATATAATTTCGATTGAATTTACCCATTTGTAATTCGTATATGTATGTTTCTGGTACAACGATAGGTGATAGCAACGCTTCGAATGTGCGAAGTAAGCTACAAAAATATACAAATTTTTCGTTTTTTTAGTATTTAATCGTTGATATCGATATCATTGGCCTCAACACCCGCGCCGTTAGTTCTGCTTTCTCCAGACTGGATAAGGAAGCAAAAGAAATGGGTCTGGCAGTGAACGAGGGCAAGACGAAATATCTCCTGTCATCAAACAAACAGTCGTCGCACTCGCGACTTGGCACTCACGTCACTGTTGACAGTCATAACTTTGAAGTTGTAGATAATTTCGTCTATCTAGGAACCAGCATTAACACCACCAACAATGTCAGCCTGGAAATCCAACGCAGGATTACTCTTGCCAACAGGTGCTACTTCGGACTGAGTAGGCAATTGAAAAGTAAAGTCCTCTCTCCACGAACAAAAACCAAACTCTATAAGTCGCTCATTGTACCCGTCCTGCTATATGGTGCAGAGGCTTGGACGATGACAACAACCGATGAGTCGACGTTGCGAGTTTTCGAGAGAAAAGTTCTGCGAAAGATTTATGGTCCTTTGCGCGTTGGCCACGGCGAATATCGCATTCGATGGAACGATGAGCTGTACGAGATATACGACGACATTGACATAGTTCAGCGAATTAAAAGACAGCGGCTACGCTGGCTAGGTCATGTTGTTCGGATGGATGAAAACGATCCAGCTCTGAAAGTATTCGACGCAGTACCCGCCGCGGGAAGCAGAGGAAGAGGAAGACCTCCACTCCGTTGGAAGGACCAAGTGGAGAGGGACCTGGCTTCGCTTGGAATATCCAATTGGCGCCACGTAGCGAAGAGAAGAAACGACTGGCGCGCTGTTGTTGACTCGGCTATAATCGCATAAGCGGTGTCTACGCCAGTAAAGAAGAAGAAGAATCGTTCATCATTAACGTTATCGCCTTCAAAATAGTCCCCATTAATCGTCGAAACAACTCAATTTTTACGATAGCCCTTATCTATTTGAGCGATAGCATACTCATGTGCTTGCAAAACGACAGCCCTTTAGAGTTCTTTTCATTTTTGGAAATAGGAAAAAATTACACGCAGTCATGTCTGGTGAATATGGAGGCTGGGGAATCGTTACAGGGGAGTTTGCATCAGTATAGTAATAACAAAATTGTTTATTAGCGGTAGCACTGGTTGCCACAAGTATACAAGTACTTGTGGAAATAATACAAATATACATACTTATATTGTAAATGCCATATATCTGTGGTAGATAGCTGTACCTCTCCGTTGTCGTTTCGACAAGGACATGTTACTGACATAAGCTTACATTTTACATAACAACTGGAGGCTTTGAAAAAATATAATAATTATGCAGTGCTGAAGGTAGGAGATGCACAGTCAGTAGACAATGCGGTTGTGATAACAAAATTGACAAGTCCATTTCAGCTTCTGCTTCGTTGACCAGCTGCTTAACTGCATACACTCACACATACCGAAGTACAACTATATAACAGTTAATTGTACCATAATGTTTACAATGATTGTCCATGTTGTGGTCATATTACAATTACGATAAAGTTCAGGTGCTGACAATTTTGTAATATAATTTTGGTCTAATAAATCTTTTTAAAACCAAAAGCTAACGATGTGACTTCCAGGACACTTATGTAAGCACGCTGCTCATTTTACAAGTCAGTAGGTCGAGAAAATGTGAGCTCAACATGTTGGCAGTAGCCTCAAACATTGCAGAACTTGAGGCGTTGTGGCTAATGTTAAGCCTGTTTAATATGACAATGCAGTTGAGTTGAAAACGAGTACTTAATTGCTAATCTACTGCAGCCAATGGATGTGTTTTTGTGGTTTGCAGCTGTGCAAGGTAAATATTTATGCTTAAGTAGGTAGTGTTATTGGAGACACCTCATCAAGGATAACTGGGATAAGGTGACTGAAGAATTAGGAGTTTGGTTTAGGACCTATTATTATTGATATTCAGCTGGTGGTTAAGAAAATATTTAATTTAAGAAGAGCAACAACAAAACCCCGAATGGACCACTGACAACATAAACCATTAAATATGCTCGGAGTTCGAACTACATACACCCAACATATATGAAAGCACATAAATACAAGTATCTCTTCCCACATATCAACATTCTAGGTAGGGATGCTTGTGGACGCGTGTGTGTTAAATAAGCAAAAAACCATAACCAAATATATTTCCGTCTTGCCTTGTGCTTCACTTTTTAATAACATCCTGCGCTTTGTCCGTCGCTGGCAATGAAAATGTGTGCGTTCGTTACGGATTTTCCCAAATTTAACCGAAACATTCCCAAGATCCGGGCTTTTCTTTTCAAGCCTCAACGCAGAAGCACAATGATATTGATGGGGCTCACACGCATTCAACCTGCATCCCAACAACAGAATACGGCACGCTTGGATGCCTATACAGCCCAACAAAGTTTCGTGTGACACCAAAAAGGTGTGTAAGAAATTTGATACTTTTGCACGCACAAAGAGAAGGATCACTGGAATTACTTATGTTGTTTGGTTGTGTGGTTTATTGGATTTCCCTCAACTGATGTGCATTGAATGCGTTGGTGTGTGATAATTGCTTTCATATTTATGTGTGCCTTGAGAAAAAGGCAACATCAATCCTTTAGGATTATACACAATGTCAAACACATAGCATAAATGCATGGTACCTACATATATATACATACGTAGTTATGTTGTTTCATTTATTCTATATTCAAAAATTCATTTTCGTTGGCTAACAAAATAACATAAATTTAATATTCGAATGGATTTTTTACAAGTGTTAAGGAGGTTCTTGCTTTCAAATATTTTGCGCTCAGCTCAATCACCTCCATCAGTGTATCTTTAAACACAGTTTTTCCAAAACCACACCTTTCAAATTTGCTTGAGTGATTACTCGGAGACAAATGATCCTATCACTGTTCTGCATGTTCTAACGTATGTTTGTGCAGTCCTTAACCTATAAATTTAATTTTCGTAGGCCAAAAACAACGCCATTTTGACAATTTTCATTTTTTTTTAACAGTGGCCATTGCAAGGACAATATCATATACCCTTTAAATTTTATAATAATTAATAGAGTTTTTTTAATCCCAAAAATCACCTTTTTTAGGGTAACGGACTTGGTGTGCCCCCTTTAAACGGATATTTTCGGAGAGTAATCAAACAAGTGCCATTATATTCTCTCAATGAGAAGATAACTTCTAGAGAGGATAAACTTCGCAAGAAAGCAGTAAAAGGGGTATTATGATCAACCAACTACTAAAGGTTTTTTATGGTAGTCTGCTACCAATCGACGTGGTGGTAAGTGGTAATAAGAGATACAATTGCTCATAGTTTTAAGTTACTCCGTAAATGATATTGATTATTAACGAGAGATCCAAGTAGAGGTACTTTTCTATAGCCTTGTTTTGGCAGATCATGCGCGAGTCATGTCAAGCTGTCATGTTAATTTTGTTCAGTATTGTTCGGCATTTCATCATGGAAAGACCTACGCCTGAACAACATTTACAAATCGCTCAACTTTAGTACGAAAATTCACGTTCTGTAAAGAATGAGTTTCGCGTGTTTAGCTCAACATAATCGGAATACTGAGCGTACTGTTTGCAAACATTGTTTATTGGATAATATTCGACGAATTGACCACGTCCAGCACGTAGTGAAGAAAATATAGCAGCCATAGTTGAAAGTGTAACGAAGACCGTGGAGAGTTGATTCGGCAGCAACTTGGCGCATTTTACGTCGAAATCTTAAATTGAAAGCATACAAAATACAACTTGTGCAAGAACTGAAGCCGCTCCACCTTCCCAAGAGACATGGCTTCGCTCTAGTTGTCTTGAAATGTTCCAAGATGATCCGAGGTTTTCGAGCCAAATTTTACTCAGCGATGGATCAATAGGTATGTAAACAGGCAAAATTGCCGCATTTGGGACGAAGAGGAACCGGTGAGAACGTAACAGTCAATGGCAACCGTTATCGAGAAATGATAACCGACTATATGATGTCTGAAATTGAAGCTCATGATATCGACGACATTTGATTTCAACAAGACGGCGCCACTTCCCATACATCGCATCAATCAATGGACTTATTGCGAGAACACTTCGGTGAGCAGCCAACATTTTAAGGAGGTAATCGTCAAAAAGTAAATGCCGACCCACTAAATTAGAAGTTTCTATGTTTTTTCTTTAAAAAAGTAAGGAACCTCGAAATGGACCACTCTTTAAAACTGAGCTAAGCAAATACCTAAGCAAATACTTAGAAAACTGAAACTATTACTAATACTATTCACCAATACGAAATGCTAATCATTCATGTGACATACTTGTATCATCGTAGCAAACTTAATATACTTATGTATGTATATAAAACTAAGCCGGAAACATAGACTGCACTACCCTTTAAACGTGGGGAAGTAAGTGTATGTGGAAAGAGAAATCTGAAACATGTGCGATGGCTTATATAATCCTGTGATCTTACTGGGTTTCTGGTGGCTAGCGTAAGAAAGGGACATATCTCCAATCTATCAACGGAAAACGCGGAGAATATAATAAACCCTCTCTATGGAAGTGCCAACGACCCACCAAAGAATTTGGATTTATTCCTTCATGTTCCGTACGATAACAGGATCTATCATGACGTCTTCCTTTGAACACCTGCATAGGGAGACCTGAATTCTTTCAGTTAAGGAACACAATGTACCCCATTCGAAGCTCCTTCTAAATTCCTTGATAACGTCGACCACTTAGAACGCCACACCGAGCGGACTACGGACGCTACCGACTTCGGACACGCACTCCACGTCCTACATAGTGAAGCCTCTAATACCTTGACCTACTCCCTCTTAGTAAATGGCATACGTTGAGCCAAAACATCACCCATTGCAGACGAAGTCTAGAGTGAGCTTTGCCCAACTTCGTTCTGGATATTGCAGCGGGTTAAACTCTTTCAGAATCGATCCGACATTTAAAACTTTTGTCCTGCATTCAATTAGTCCCCGCATGATCCTAACCATCTTTTTAAATGTCCAAAGAATCCCACTCATCTAACACTCCTCCCGAAACCACACGTTTTCAAAGCCTCCCGTTAGATGATTTCGATGCCTACAAACTTGAGCTTCGCCTCCCAAAAGTCGTCTAGATAACGATAACCGATACAACATCGCAAAACAAATAGAACGGATATCCTTTTTAATATTTTTCTTTTCCGCTGACATGCGACTATTTCCTAACATACCCTAACAGTACTAGCATCAACAATTAACAGCAATTCAAAAGTTTGCGCTCTCTCTGAAAAACTACACAGTTCATGTGCATATCGTCACCTGAAATGCAAAATAACGTAACTACATTTTTGGAAATTTACAGTGGCAAGAATAAAACACGGAATAAAATGGAACATGAGTGAAAAAAAAATTAAAATTGATTAAAACTGGTTTATATCTGAGCACAGAACCTGAAAATGTTGGATATATGTAATATTATGTATATAATTTGAAGTAGTGAATCGTAATCAATAAGATACTCAATTTCGAATTTTTCGATGATACGTTATTTTGCATTTCAGGTGACGATATACAAAATAGAAATTTTAATTATGAACACCCTGTAACAGATGGAATTATGCCACAATTGTGAATGGCTATAAGAACAAAATTGTTTACATCCGAAACAGCTGGGTCTCTCTCAAGTCAGCTGGGCAATTACAATATCCACCAGTATTCCATAATTGGCTCTGAACTGAACTCAAAAATATTAATAAGTTAAATAATAATGAAAGCTCAGTGGGTAAGTCGTCAAATAAAAGCATTACCAGCAATCAGTCTACCACGTAACGCAAGATTGTTACAACAAAGCACGTTATGTCAAAAGTTGAGTACAGAAGCAAGTAAAGCCGTTAAGCCGCTAAACACACGCAAGACATTTCTAGCAAAAGTAACAGCAGGACCAGGGCTGCAGGAATTTTTCAATGTCAAGCGAGTGCCCACACATATCGAAGATGATAAAAACGAGGAATTTCATGTGCCTTACTTAATACCGGAAAATTATAGCGGTCAAGGACGCAAAGTATTTTTTGAAGTATACGGTTGTCAAATGAACACAAATGATACCGAAGTGGTATGGGCCGTCCTACAGCAAAGCGGATACCAGCGTTGTCAGGAAGCGCAACAGGCTGATGTTATTATTTTAGTGACTTGCGCTATACGTGATGGTGCGGAACAGAAAATCTGGAATCGCCTAAAACACTTGCATGCCATGAAGGAACGACGTTCGCCTCGTACTGGGCCCTTGCAAATTACAGTTTTAGGATGCATGGCTGAACGTCTTAAGGAACGTTTACTTGAACGTGAGAAATGTGTTGATGTAATTGCTGGACCAGATAGCTACAAAGATCTTCCACGCCTTCTAGCGGTGTCGCGACATTATCAACAGTCTGCCATAAATGTGCTGCTCTCACTGGACGAGACATATGCCGATGTGATGCCGGTACGCTTAAATGCAGAATCGCCTACAGCTTTCGTTTCGATAATGCGTGGATGTGACAATATGTGTTCTTACTGTATTGTTCCCTTCACACGTGGCCGTGAACGTTCACGCCCAATAGATTCAATAGTACAAGAAGTCCAAGCTTTGCGAGATAGCGGCGTTAAAGAAGTCACATTGCTGGGTCAAAATGTCAATAGCTATCGTGATATTAGCACAACTACTGATAGCAAGCCAGAATTGGCAAATAAAAAAATAGCACCTGGTTTCAGTACGGTATATAAGCCTAAAATTGGAGGAATGCGCTTTGATGAATTATTGAGACATGTGGCTCAAGCAGCGCCTGAAATGCGCATACGTTTCACATCGCCACATCCCAAAGACTTTTCCGAAGACGTGTTACGGGTCATACGTGACTATCCGAATGTCTGTAAAAATTTACATCTGCCTGCACAGTCGGGTAATGACGCTGTATTGGAACGTATGCGACGTGGTTACACAAGAAATGCCTATCTGAAATTAGTGGATACAATTCGAACAATACTGCCAAATGTTGGACTCTCCAGCGACTTTATTTGTGGATTTTGCGGAGAAACTGAGGAGGAATTCAAAGATACATTAACACTTATGAAACAAGTTCGCTACAATGTAGCTTTTCTGTTCGCATATAGTATGCGTGAACGAACGACTGCACATCGACGTTACAAAGATGATGTTCCAACTGCCGTTAAAACAGAACGATTGCAACGAATGGTTCAGGTGTTTCGTCAAGAAGCTACCGATTTGCACACCTTTTTCGTTGGTCGTGAAGAGCTGATACTTATAGAGGGGAAGAGTAAGAGATCAGACGAATGCTGGTTCGGGCGGAATGATGCTAACATCAAAGTTATAGTGCCTAGCATGATGCTCACGGACGATAAAGGAATTAAGAGAGAAATCACCATCGGAGATTTTGTTGTAACTAAAGTAAACGATTCCAATTCTCAAGTGCTTAAAGGCACACCACTTTATATTAGCTCCATTGGACAGTTTGATTCAAAGAGTTTTTAACATAAATAAAGTTATCAACTACTGAATTGTTTTAAATTTACCTTTTTTATTTGTTATTTAGTTTTCCTATATATCCATTTGTTCTGATTTCACTACCGACTCCACTTCTGTATTACGTGCTTTACTATCAGCGGTGAGCAATGATTTGTTATGGAAATTTGAAATGATTCGCCGGTAAAAATTAAATATTATCTGACTTGCTGCACGACTCATGCATTCGGCATCATTAAATTGACCCATGCGAAAGCGACCACTTGTGTGAACTGTTACTAAATTCTTATCCAAACTATCAAAAACAAATACAAAACTAGCACGTTTTCCTATCGCTTCACAATGGTCAGGATCCAGTACTACCTTGTCGTCTTTGTCTACTATGCAATGTACCGCAGCGATGGTAAATTTCATCGGCACACCACCAATCAGCAACGCTAAGCAAGCACCATTTATTGCACAAGCTTCAATCTAAAATTTTATATATGTAATAATAAAATTAGTTTTTGACCCCTTTTCTTACACCACATCGATCATCCAATTCCTGTATTTGTATAGAAATAGTTGTCCGTGGATGCAGCATAGTTAGTAAAGCTGACTCACATGTATCACGTATAACGGTCTCCGTCAATTTATCTTCTATTGTTGGGATGCCAGCTTTTGGGCGGTAGATACACTCAACATACGCCTTTTCTATGTTAAGGTTCTGAGATTTTACTTCAACTGGACCAAGCATCGAAGTAAGTACACAGGTTCCTCCTTCATTAAAAGTATTTTCAAGAAATATGTAATTTACCAAGTTAGACGTTAAACAAACCTTGCGTGAACAAAGCGGAACCATCAGAACGAGTCAGAGGATTGAGTTCGCAATTTATTTGACGCAACTTCAGATCCTGCAGCGCAACATTACTTCCTTGTGTATCCATAGTTATAGTGTCTGGGGGTGTAACCATTTCTGATTTATTTAAAATATAAACTTTAATTTAAACAAGAATCAGAAAAACTAGCAAATTTGTAAATATTTTTTAGCGGTACTGCACACGGTAGAGGAGGAGTAGAGAAAGTATCAGCTGATGTTATGTAAACAAAGACACAGCTGAGTGGTGCCACTGTAGAAACGTCAAGTGTACTCTCCGGGGTTGAGTTTCTATTGGAATCCAAGATGGCCGACTTTTAACCAAGATGGCCGACTTTTAACCGGAAAATGGTTGCATTGTGTTATTTTCTTAAAATTTATGGAAAAGTTGTCCCAAAAATATTGGTTATATATAAAACTTTAATATATTTCCAAAAGAAAATTGTTTTATTTTAATATATATTCTTAAAGATGAGTACAATATGAGCAAATACATGAAAAATTGAGTTTTTTATTTATGCCTCTTTTTAACTGTGGTAAGTCAATAAATGTTCACCACAGAAAAATGTTACGAACAAATAAGCAACCGTGCCGAATGGTGGGCTCATTCACAGCCATATTTACATTTTTATCATTGTAACGAAGGTTTTTGAAAGACAATTTGTTTGAGTTTATTTCATGATTAAATGCTTTACGATGGCTTATTTAGTTATTTGAATCTGGAAGAAGTGTTTACAAATTTCCCTTGGGACGATAAACAACAGATCGGCTGATATTTTATTCCAATAAAAGTACGAAATAACTAAACATGGCCTCGTTAATATTGCTGCGTAATGGGTCAGGCTCTGTTCCAATTTTATGATTTAAGAGATGAAAAAGCGATACGCGATGCTGTGAAGTACTCAAATGTAGTTATCAAATTAGTTGGTCGTAAATTCGAGAAAAAATTTTAAACTCAATGACGTGCTCGTGGAAGGTGCACGTCGCATTGGTAGGTAAGCTATAATTAAACTTCATTTCAAAAGATTTAATAAGTATTTTTTAATTTTTTTATAGAATCAGCGAAGGAGCTGGTGTAGAACGCTAGTCCCAAACCAATGAGCTTTTTTGAAGAACAAATACTACGGTGAGCACATTCGGATGTTGCACAAGCTATTGTCAATTGCGCTAAGGATCCTGATACTGCTAGTCAGGTTTATCAAGCTGTTGGGTAGGTTTAGAGCAAAATTGAATTTACATAAGGCTAAACACTCAACACCCATCTTTCAGATCAAAGTGTTACCAGTTGAGCGAATTAATTGACTGGTTCCACCGTGTTATGCGCAAAAGTGAAAAATGGTGGGGATACCGTCGTTAAGACATGCGTTGCAATCCTACCTTCCGCCGTTAAAACAACAACAATCCTACCTTCCTATTGAAAGTCAAGTTCACTGAGCTTAAACGCGAATGCATTACCGATGTCGTTTGGATGTACAATTGACCTCCATGGAAGAGCATGTACCATGGAAATTGCGACCATATCGTGCTGCGCAATATTATGATGCCGAATCGGGAGAGTGGAAGGAACCAGCTCCACCAAAACCGATAGAAGAACTACGTATGTTTGCATAAAACTACTATAATGACAACAACGCTAACAACAGCCAAGCAAATAATAAAAACACTCATCAAATGAAAGTTGGCAGCGTTGGTGACCAAGCAGCGATTTGAAAAATAAACATTTGCATCTACGCGATTTACAATTCGTCTTTACATCTAGTGAATTATGGTCGATTATAAATGGTGTGGAAGTTTATATTAAAACTTAAAAAAACAAATAAATGTAATTTGGCTAATAATGAACCGCTATTAAAAATTAAGGAATTTGAGTTGTATTTTTAATTGGGACAATCAAGTTATTATCGATTTGAATAATTTCAAATGGAATATATTTGGAACAATCATTTATTTTTTTTTAATACTACGCCAGTATTGCTACTGAGCATGGCAAAATAGTGTTGCGTAAGCTAATTTAAACTACTTTTTACTACTATATAGATATTGCAAATTCAAAAAATAATTTCTTTAAGAATCCTGTTTCTTTAAAAACTTAGCTTAGAACTAAAAAATAATGTGGTAAATCTGTGAGAAAAATCAAACACTCCATTTGGGAAAGAGTAGGATTCCTGATCGCCGGCATATAGTTAAATTCTGACATATAAAACGTGTATGTAGTTTGTGATTACAAAAATTTATACTTAAAATTCAGAAAACATGGCTATTATAATTATCTCTCTTGATTTATCTTAGAGTAAGAAATTGTGTTTTACTGTTCAGACGAACAGTAAAATTATTATAATATGAAATACCAAATTTTTCCACAATAGTTATCTCTTTTGGTACATTCATTATCAAAAATAATTTTCAATTTTTCCATGAATAAATTAACTACAACGCTTTAAAATATATAGCATATTTATTTATATCAAGAAGATATATTTAAATCTTTTGATAACAGCATTAAACTTCATTCTATAACAGAAACTGAAAATAGTATTTATACATGTACAAACATAGTACTATAAATTTATAATTTAATATTTTAGCATTTTCGCTTTCTGCAACCCGTTTTGACGTCTCGCCACCCTTATTCACCAGAGGTGGCCATGACACTTTTTATTTTGACGTACACTTGGGGGGTAGCTTAAGGACTGTGAATGGCTCTTTTTCTATGGTGAATGGGACTTTCCCTACTCCTCTATACCATGGTACTGCACGAGTCATGTGCTTCTTCTTTCTTTCTAGATCGTACAAAATCATTGCGCATAAAGTGTGATTTGTTTTAAATAAAAATGCATGTATATTTTTATATTTTATCGATCAGAACTTATATATTATAATTTATCAATTTATTACTCTAATCTGTGGAACTGAACGGATCCGAGTTTTATATACATATTACAAATGATTACAGTAATTAATATTCCGCAGCAGTATTTTTAATGATGTAGCGTGGTAAATTCTTTGAGAACCACCTACTCACGATTACCGTGAATGATTTTCTGAAAAGAATAAGAAATTGCGAATTAATTTGCAGTGAATTTGTAAAACAGTTTACCATTTGTTTATCATTGAATGTTTTGATTATAAATTAAACAAACTCAAAATGCAATCTACACAACAAATAATTTAGTTTTGTTGTAATCTTTAGTGTCAATTATAGTGTTTTGGCAAGAAAATGACAGATCCTTGGCTAGTTCAAAACTCAGGCCAACAGAATAATTCGGTTGAGAACGGTACAAGGGAAAACGGTGTGCATCAACAGCAAGGCGAGGAAAAGCTTGAACAAGCGCCTTTGGAATTTGAGGACAACTTCGCACCTACTCCAACAAAAAAACGGAGCGACAAACCGTCAACTTCAACAAAGATTGACGGAATCAGTAGACCTGATCATTGCCTTGAACCTTTGCCCGATTCTGACAATTACTTACGTGGACTCGGTATGTTAAAACAATAAAAAAAAGACAGCGGTATTTTTAACGTAAAATTTTTAAACGAATTTGGTATTTTTTTAATTCGTTTTGTTTTTGTTCATTATAGAAAAAAAATTGCAAAAAATCAAAAAAGGGGCTAATTTAGTAGAAGCCCTAACTGAGAAGCGCAACGACTGTCTTCGTCAACTACTGAATAGTGGTGACGCCGATAACAACAATGAAGTGTTAGCCTTAGATCAACCTTTGAACAACATTGAATTCTATAGACATCTTCAACCAGTGCAGGCTTTATCTGTTGGTGAACTGGTCCATATTGTCAAACACGATCAGTTACAACAGGATCAAGCCCAAAATACATCCGACCAGCACCAAGAATTAGATGAGGAAGACAAAAAGGAAATAAAATAGTATTAGAAAGTTAATTGAAAATGAATACACAATTCGGCGAAGTTTTTCTCTTTCTAACCGATTTGGCTTGGAAAAGTAGAATAACTATACCGATGCTAGTGACAACAGTCTTTCTCATTATGGATATACGTTTGCAAATAGAAATCAACATACAAACCGGGCAGGTGATGCACCAATTAATCTTGAAATATAATTAAGTATCATAAAATGTATTTTCAGGCAGCTGCGGATTTAGATGATCTTGATGATGATTATGATGACGATGATGACGACGATGATGATTCAGAAGATTATACTAGTGAAGGCTCGAGTGATGAAGACGAAAATGCAAATATGTTTATGGAATTTGCACGTGAGCACAATCAGCAGGATAATAATAGCACTGCTAATCGCTGGAGACGTTCCTTAGGCTTGAGTTAGTTTTTGTTTTTGTAATAAATGTGTAAAATTTACTATATTTATCAATATTAAATTTCATTATATACAAAAATAATACATACCTTTAACTATTATCTTCATAAATATATTATTAAATAATATGCTTATGAATTAAAATGTTTTACAATTATGTTGCTTAAAATCCACAATTATTATAACTAATAAAATTTAAATAATCAAAATATGTTCGAAATGTAATCATACACTAATCATTATTATTTTACTCTTTATATTTCTTTAATAAAAATTGATATAATTACATGTAAAGCTTAATCAATTCATCACTAACAGCCGATGGAGTAAGAATACCCAAATCAGTAAACAACAATGTTATATAAGCTGGTGGTGTATAATCCACTTGAGGATGCACTTTAGATACATCTACCAAATGCTTACGGGAATACTGAAACATTAAAAAATAAAATAGTAATAATGTTAATATGTTATATGTATGTATATACTTTATATTCGTCGGGTAAATCGCGCTGGTTTAGAGGATAAAGTCGTGTGAATTTGAAGCTTTCCGCCAAAACATAGAAAGGCTTCTTCATCTCGCGCGCGCACAAGCCCATGGTAAAAGTACCGATTCGATTTATTATGCCACCGCTTTCAACTACAGCTTCGGCTCCGACCATAACAAAATCCACCGATTCCATAACATATCCTGTAGCCGAATCCAAAATTAACGTGCTACTTATTCCAGCCTTTTCAAGATCAGACACCATTTGAGCACTGAAAAAAGGTAATCGATATAAACTAGTATTTTTTCACAGGATAAAATACCTACCCTGAATTATCTGGACCACCTTGTGTTACATAAACATGAAATTCTTTATTTTTTGCTGCACTTATGAGCGCCTTTAACACAACACGCGAACGCGAATGGGTCAACACACGGCAGCCATCGTTGACAAATTTCTTGGCCTGTTGAGCGATAACATTGCGCGAGTTTAAAAGCTTTGTTAGAAAGATTTTTCCACGGTGCAACATAATTTGTCGACATTCTTCCATGTGCTTATCATCCAAACTGAGTGTAATAAAACGACAAAATAGCTCACCACCAGACACTACAGCTGCTATGGATAATTCTGTGTTGCGCATTGCTGCCACTGCATCACGCATTGTGGTGTGTAAAATGTGTATGGTATCAACTGAAATAATACATATATTTCTAGTTTTTGTGAAAATAGCTTTATATTTAGTATACTTACATTGTTTTTTCTCAAGAATCATTAGCAGAGTTTTGATTGCGGCTATTCCGGAGGAAAGATCTCTATCCTGCTCCAGCAGTTTAAGAAAATAATTGCGCACGTCCGCTATAAATATGTTAATGAAAATGTTTCTATATGTTTTGATAAGTAACCATTTATAAACTCACCTGCATCATCGATCTTTTGATCACCAGTGGATGGCATTTTTAATTGAATTTCAAAATAATAGACAAGAAATAAAAATGTAAAATGTTTCACACAATTTCATTGACAGATTTCATTGACGTTGCGATTAGATATCGTAGTTTCTTAAAGTGCAATTAGTCACGGCTGTGGGACATATCGATAATTGACAGCTATAATACCTTTCCGTAAGAAAACGATGAGCGATCACACAAACACAAGAGTTTCGGTTGGAATTGTGAGTTGTGCCCTAAGAAACTCATAAAAATTTTGATAGAAATCTCTGGTAGCGCTATTGGGTAATTAACTGATGATTTAACCAATTGGTGACTTACAGGTCACACCTCATACAACAATATCCAACTTGCCGTTTTTAATGTATTTGATTTCTATATATAAGAGTTATATGTAGATTATTATCAGTTAAGTTGTTAAGATATTATAATACATATTTATTTATTTATTTACAGTAATATTAAATACAGTAATATTAAACTTGCGGTTGTTAAAGTATTTGATCTCAGTATGAAGAAGAGATATGTAAAGTGCTAACAGTTAATTCATTAAGATGTTAATATTAGTACAAATTTCAATCCTTTTGCGTATATTATGTGATAAAAATTTTCAAAATGAACAAAAAAACGTTTTAACGTTAGAACTATTCACACCGTTTTACGTGATTACGTATATCAAAACAGAGAACGTGTATTACGTTCTCTGATCAAAACATCAAAGAAAGGAAGGCAAATGTCAAACCTGAAGGTAAATAAATTATCAAGATATATTTTTTATTTGTTCATATATTTTAGTTTATTTTTATTTTTGTAGACGAAAATGGAGCGTGCAACAATTGATAGTTATATATCTGGAAAAAGTACTCATTCTCCAGTAAAGTCCGAACAATCGAAAAATGCTAAACTAGATTCATCTGATGTATCTGTTGAAAGCAACAAAATTTTTCCTTCGTCAAAATGGGTAAAATTGAATGTTGGAGGAAAGGTGTATGTAACGACTTTGTGTACGTTAGTTAGCAAGGAGCCAGATAGTATGCTGGCACGTATGTTCTCCCAAGATGGAATGTTGCCTAGTGAACAAGATGAACAAGGTGCCTATCTTATTGATCGTAGCCCTCATTACTTTGAACCAATTATAAACTACTTGCGGCATGGGCAACTTATTGTGGATGCTAACGTGAGTCTTGAGGGTATTTTGGAGGAAGCTAGATTCTTCGGTATATACTCACTTATTAGTCAGTTAGAACCACAACTTTTACAAATTAATAGATCAATCGACGATATACCGCTCACTCGTCGGGACGTTATCAAAGCTTTGATACAGACACCCCATGCTAGTGAGCTACGTTTTCAAGGTGTTAATCTTGCTGGTGCTGACTTGCGCAAGCTTGATTTTCGCAACATAAATTTTAAAGTGAGTAACTTATTTTATTATTTTTTTCAATAAACTTACATTTGTATACTTTCAGTATGCTTGTATGCAAAGGTGTAATTTATCGCATGCCAATTTGACATATTGCTGCCTGGAG
Source organism: Bactrocera zonata (assembly GCA_037783105.1). Taxonomy (NCBI): domain Eukaryota; kingdom Metazoa; phylum Arthropoda; class Insecta; order Diptera; family Tephritidae; genus Bactrocera; species Bactrocera zonata. The sequence goes on along the minus strand of JBAWJQ010002002.1, from coordinate 262,603 downwards.
CGCACCGACTTAGCCTATGCGAACTTGGAATGCTCGCAATTGGTATCAGTTAAGGGTTTGTGTGCCAATATGGAAGGTGCCAATTTGCGTGGATGTAATTTTGAGGATCCGACCGGTGTACGTACTAATCTAGAGGGGGTTAATTTAAAAGGTGCTTGCTTGGAGAGTAGTAATATGGCTGGAATAAATTTGCGAGTAGCTAATTTAAAAGATGCCAACATGAAGAATTGTAATTTGCGGTCTGCAGTACTCGCCGGAGCAGATTTGGAACGTTGCAATTTGTCTGGCAGTGATTTGCAAGAAGCCAACTTACGAGGCGCTAACTTAAAAGACGCAGAATTGACCCTCATGGTTACACCACTACATATGGCACAGGCTATTCGATGAGGGGTAGCTACATTGAATGTTACAATTCCCTACCTTAAATTTCCTGTGATTTGAAACGCTATCGATTTCCTGCTTGTGCTTAATTTTTGGTGTTAAGAGAGAAACGTACATACACCTCTATGTATTTATTGCGGTTAAGTTAAGGGTCGTAACAGTGATAGTCTATAATAATATAGAAAATAAGACTTAACAATTTTAATCTAGGACGTTTTTATATATAAAAACGTATTTATATAAATAAATGAGTAGATCGGAGTTAATTTAAAATTTGTGTACATTTATTTAGACTGACGTAAGAACAAAGGTCATAAACGTTTGTAATTAGTCCTACTTGATAGATGTATATTAATATTTGACTTTCACTGTTTTTTATAATAAAGAATATTTTTAAAATTTAAAAAATAAATATAAAGCAATCTCAAATTTAAATGATGTCATACATCATAAAGCGATTAGCCACATCATTTCAACAATTCTATTTATTTACATCTGACTAACCCTGTAGTACGAAATGGTATGAATTGGCTGCACTTTATTTGCATATTAGCTTTTTCTTTCTGACACAAGCTATTAACTATCGTATGGTGTCAGCAGGTATCAGAGTTATATTGCTTTTGCTTTCGCACTTGTGTTAATTTTACCATATTAATGAGGGGAGATTCTATTAAGAACTCTCCTATTTGGTATTTGGAAAAAAAATTGGTGAAAATCGTCACAGTTTCGTTCCAGCTCTGCATCGCACAGACAAGAAATTCTATTTCTGCAGCTGACGTGATATCTCTGTCAACCCCCCCCAAAAAACAAATTTTCTCTCGTTGAAAAGAAGAAAGTAAAGCAGCTAAAAAGTCGCACGACGAGATTGTGTGCTAACAATTTTCGCGTTCATAATATTTTGGCGAATTTAAATTGTCGAAAAAATTTTATTTTACCAACTTCATAGTCGGTGAAATTAGAAAAAAAATTTAAAGAAGAAAATCCAAAGCAGCACCTAGCTTCCTCTGGAGTACAGCAGCGGAAAAGGGACGTAGGTAGAAAACTCTCGTACAGGTACAAGTACAGTGCGCCTAGTACCGCTGGTGGGAAGAGCACAACAACAAAATAGTATCGAACGGGACGAGTGCCGCTACGTACGATAGGAAAGAGGCGAAAAAACGTGGTTTTTTGGTTCGATAGCAGCCCAGCAAAAAATTGTCAAATTATAGCAAAAGAAAAATTATTGAGTGAATTACGCGCTTTATAGTGACACTAGTGAAGAAAAATAAAAGGTGCAATCTTCGCGAAACCGCTAAAAATGGAAAACCAAAACAATACCGCTGTTGCAGACGCAGCTAACCCTGCGGAAAATGGTTCAAACGCTACTCCGGAAGTGTCTTCTACAAGTAAGTGGTTGAATAAAGTATATTTTTTATTTTAAACTATATGCTAAACATACATATAACAATTTCGATACATGAATAATACGTTTTATTGTGAAAATTAATTTTAACAAATATTTTTTGTTATACGGTTCATCGAATGCATTTACATCTGTCGCAACAAATATTACGCGCTAAATTTTGTTTCTTGCATTCTAGGAAGAGTTGCTTAAATCAGTTCAAGTACTCGAAGTTCAAAAGGTTCATAAAGAATAGCTTGAGCTAACAGCATTTATTTCTCTAGAAAATTATTATTTTTTTCTTCTATTACATTAAAACATATAAACCAATGTATACTTTGTTAAAAAATTGCTTCAAATTATGATTTCACAAAAACATGAAATTTTACCTAGAACTATTGAAGTACTTTGTGTAATTGTTTCTAGGTTTTTGTACATAACTACACTTTTAAGCGGGAAATTAAGTGTTTTTTAAATACTAGCAATTTTTAATCGCTTCTTGTTCCTAATACTTTCAAAATTTGTTCCAACACTTTCTTTCTACGTACAAAAGAGTAAACTCCTCTTTTTTCATATTCGTTTTACCACTTTTTCGTATATCATCATCGCTGTCCATATGCAATCTTTCACGCGATCGGCGAGTTTCAAAATAGGCAAAAACAAAAGCACGAAAAATATAGCATTGCGATTTCTTTCAATATACACACACCGTTCTTTATGAATCATATTTGACAGCTTTGAATTTCAAGGGGGCCAGTGGTGTTAGGAAGCTTTGTGGATTTACCATCATTTTGTTGCTCATTTCTCTACTAATTTAGTTACGGTTTCTTAACGCTACCTATGTACATACATATACATATACAAGAATGTACACATGTAAATGCTTCAATTAAACAAATACCGTAATTTGGTAAAGGTCATATTTTTTTTAAGTAATCAATGTTTTTGTAATTTTTGTGTATGTATAAACGTTATTTAAATTTCGAAATGCTTAAGTTTTTGCTATACCAAGGGTTTTTAGCCTGTGTGGATAAGAACGATTAGTTAGTTCTCCGATAGAACCACTGTGCACAGTACAGGTCAGTCATAATTGGTGTAGCATTTAGTATGGATTGTTGATGATTCGTATGATTTGCTCATCGTTTATGAATGCCAACAACATTGCGCCGTTTTTTCATTTTCTTTTTCGCTATCTGTCATTAACAATTCCAAATAGGAATGAGCACGCGCATATATACACGTATATTGTTAACGCTATGTATATGGTCTCATTTAAAAATTACATATTTATTAAATTTTCTTTTTTGATCTATTTTCGTTGATTTATAGAATTGCAGGGAATGTTTGATGAAATACTATTTCTTGGGCGTGTATAAGCAATAACTCATCCCTATTACCACTTTTTGCATTTTATATAGTTCATAAAAAGTGAGCCCCCAAGTATATTTTTTATTTTAAACAGTAACTTTTTGCTACAAGTAACATTTATGCAAAACTGGTTTATGACATAATTTTCACTCTAGGCACGATTAATAATCAGAGATATTTTTTTCCTACAATAAATTTGTATATAAATTTGTTACGTGTGTTTATGAAAATGAAGGTGAGGCAAAGAAGATGCGAACAGGCTGACTGCTCGCCACGTTCAACATTGCGATGACATAGATAATTTTACAATCGTTATAAATATGTTTATTATGTACATATATGTGGATAATATATACATGATTATTTATTTTTATTAAAATTTTTAGCTAATGTACCCGCTGAGCCAACCAAACGTTCACTACGTGTTCAAACATGGAAGAAAATTCAGGATAACAAGTGCGGCGTCGGTTTCAATGCTATTTTCAATCGCATACCTGGTTTTGTAGACAGCGACAAAGCCGCCAAACTTCTATCAGAAACCGAAGAGTTCAAAAAAGCTCGTAAGAAAATATAATTAACTTCCCTACACTTATATACATATATCAACAATAAATTTATTTGTATGTTTTGTGTATAGAAAACATTAAGGTTAATATCGATCGCGCTTTGCATTCGGTCAAATTGGAAACTCTGCTTGCTGGAAAAAACTTGTATTTACCAGGAACGCGTGACTCCAAAGCTATATATTTAAAAGTTGACGTGCCTGCTGACGCCACAGATGATCAGAAAAAGGAAATTCTAAATGTACAAGATGTTCAGCAACATCGCACAGAAATAAGTAAGTTCAAAAGCCATTTTTGAAAAATGAACATTCGGTTTGAATAACCTGTGTCAATGGCGTATAATTCCTATGTAGTTATTTACGTTAAGACTATTTGGTTTCTTTTACAGCTTTAGAAAACAAAGTTAAGTTGGATATGGTAGTCATTGGTTCGGTGGTAGTATCAAGAGACGGTTACCGCATCGGACGCGGTAACGGTTTCGCCGATCAGGATATTGGCTTGCTTACAGAAATTGGTTCAATTACGCCTGACACAGTAATCGCTACGATGGTACATGACCTGCAGGTATGGCATAAAGCAAAGAATACCATGCATGTACATATGTATATTTGTATGTATGCGTATCTCTAAATAGAACTAAGCAAATATAAATATTAATGACCTCAAGTTCATCGCTACAATAATAGTCGTCGCTATATAATTGATAAGCTATGCGTACAAGTGCTCTATGCATTTGCATCAAATAATTCCAATGATTTTAATGTATTACGAACATTTGCTTATAGGTTGTTGATAGCCTGCCAAAGGAACTATTTCAAAAATACGACACTCCTGTTGATTTGATTGTAACACCCACAGAGGTTATACATGTCAGCAAACGGTTGCCACGACCAACTGGCATATTTTGGGAATTGCTTTCGGAGCGCCGTCTTAAGATTGTACCTGTTCTCCAGGTGCTAAAGGAAAGCCAAGAGAAGGACGGCAAAGTAATTGTGCTGAAAGAAGTGGATACCGACATTGAACAAAATCCAAATGCACGCAGTCGTCGCCGTGGACCGGTTCGTCGTCGTTTCGGACGTCGCAACCAACGTCGCGCTATATCTCAAACCGATACTGAACAACAAGGTGTAAGTACAAAACTGCCAGTAAATTTGTATAAGAAATATTTAATTTTTTTACAATATAATTTTATTTTTCATAATAGCAAAATGCCGTCTCAAATGCTGTTGGGCGGAATCCTCGCAGAGCTCGCCGTTTCCCCAACCGAAGACGGCGTCCAACAAAGGTATAGTTTACATTTATAAGTTTGTAACACTCAGAAGGGAACTTCGAAGATCCTATAAAATATATACATACATTTGTAATCAGTATAACGAGCTGAGATGTTTTTGATATGCCCGTCTGTCTGTCGTCCACCTGTCCATGTATACACGAACTAGCCCCTCGGATTTTAAGATATCCATCGGAAATTCTGTACAAGTTCCTTTCTTCTTGAGAACTTACTTATTATTGTCCAAGACAATGGTAAAATTGTTCAGATCGGACAGAATATTGCTGCCATACAAGCTCACCGATCAAGATAAAAACATTTATGCTATGCACATGTGATTTTTTCTTGTTTCTAATATTTTTTTTTTTTTTTATTCTTTTAGTCCGAAGGCGATCAATCAGGTGTTGAAGGCAAAAGCCAGGAGCGCAAAGGAGCCGGCGGTGATCGCAAACAGCAACAGCAACAACGGCAGCAGCGTGTGCGTAAGAATCGACTTGCCCGCGATTTCTGCATTAAACTTTCGAATATTACGCGAGATGTGCGTGTAAAGGATTTGAAGTCCGAGCTACGTAAGCGCGAATGTAACCCACTCTATATCTCATGGAAAGGTAAATATAATGGCTTATATTCTTATATACAGCTGTGGTCACCTAATTAGCAATGCTGCTTTTTGCAGCGTATTACCATTCGTAAGTCGACAAGTTGACTAGAAAATTTTAAACTTTTGCAGGATAATTTCACTGCTTTTTTAATAATATGTAGTTTCTTAATTTAATTTTATTCTGAACAACACTTTTCACTATTTTAAATTTTGCAAAGCCTTTCAGTCACATAATTAACAACGCTTTATATATTGTTAAAAAAAAAAATTATTTATTCAGGTCTGGACAGCACGAAAGCCAGTGTAATAAAGGAATCATATTTTCGTCCACCCATCGTTTAATTGACCGTGCACTATGTTTGCGGTCGTGATTTTGTTGTAAAAATCACATGGAAATATCGAAGGATTTCACTCTCAGCATATAAATAAATTTCTGTCACCCTTTCATGACAGCACCCCATTTCATTATATTACCGTTCACGCGCTAGTCGAGTCTACGTAAATCGGTAGCATGCCTCCAAGTGACTTCAGGAATGTTTTCTGCCGGACTATCATTGTCTCAACCAATCTTTTAGAGATCTTTGACGAATATGCAATCCCATCACAGTATTTGTTTCTGCTGAAACTTAACAAAAATAAGTGGTAAATGTAGATAAAAAGGTCTTAAAACATTGGTTGCTAATTACGTGACCGACTGCAATTTAAGCGTACTTATGAAAAACACACGAGGTTTGTAAACTACATAAGATAAGATAAATAGATGAGATTGCACCGCGACCTTGGGTCCATTGTGCCCTCTCCTAAATCACAAAGACCCTTCTAGCCTCAGCTTGTTGATAAGTTCCAATATACTGCTAGGGGCTAAAGAGGCGATGTGATTTCTATTTGGAAACATGGATCTGTAGTCAATTAGCAGGTGTTCTGGAGTTTGAGGCTCCCTATCGTAGAACCGGCCCATATTATTTAAGTGCTTCTTCAGCTTGCGGTGGTCAATGTAGAATGCGATAAGTAGCCTGAATTTTTCTTTTTTTTTTTGTAAACTAACGGGTGTTTTTGAAAACAATTTTGACAAGTAACGCTAGGGGAAGCATTTTAAAATTGAAATTAAGTGAAAAGTGTCTCCAGATTAAAAAAATATTGGTGTTAGGGCAAAAACATTTCATTGGTGCATATTGTTGTTAATTAGTTGAACCTAGCTCTACATATCTACGCACTCACGCGTACATGGTTTACGACGAAAACTAATAATAAAATCATTTAACAGGTCAATTTGGCAAGTGCTACTTGCATTTTGGCAATCGCAATGGCACACCGAGCACTGAGGACGAAATCGAAAAGGTGCTCAAGTCGTTGAATGACTTGTCATTGACAGTGACTACCGGTGGTGGTGCTGGTGCTGGTAATGCCAGTGGCGCTGAAGGAGACGCTTCGCAACCACAACAGACAAAAACCGTCGCAGTCAATGTGGAGTTGCTCAAGTTTGATGAGAAGAAAGGTGAAGGTAGTAGCGGTGCTACTGAAAATGGTGACGTTGCTGCAGGCGGTGATGCTGGCGCTGCTCGCATCGAGTCCGTCGATACCACCACCGTATAGTATGAGCTACGGGCTGTTTTGAAACGGCTGTACTTTTGGTTGGGACATTTGGAATCGTGCGTTCAACGAGAGAAAATTGTTTAACATTCATTTACTCCTCCGTCAACACCCGCCCCTACATATACATACATATATTTGCCTTCCCCGTTCAGTAATATATTATGCAACCTACTACGCACGTTTCTTATTTTTTCCGAATGTCAGATTAGTTTTATTTTTAATATTTCAAAATATTCTTACAATTTAACAAATAAAACAATTAAAGATTTTTGTTCTTTGCCATTGCGGGGTATTATAATAGCCAAGTTCTGAACAAAATATTTTGTTTGGTATTTTTTTTTTACCATCCCCGTCGGTTTAATTTCGATTGTAATATATTAATTTTTTTAATTTCTTGTATTGCGTAGATAAAAAAAAAATACTCTTAACAATTATTAGCTTGCGCGCACTTTTTAACTTATTTGTAAACTGAATTTACGAAGATAACTAGCAAATATAAAAAAAAGAAAATAAAAATAAAAAAAAAAAAACAAGTAAAAATACATAAAAATGAAAAATAAGGGAAAATAATAAAAAAATATATATTTAGTTATATATAGAGAAGTAAAAGCGAAAATAACGAGAATTAATTCTCAACGCAATTTCCAAATGTCCTGTTCCAATTTGAAACGCGGTTATTTAAATTGCTCTAGCAGCATGAGCCGCCGCACACATTTTTAATGAAATGAAATACTAAAAAAAAAAAATTATAAAAATGTTTGCGAAACAAACAACAAACATATATTGAACTAACAATTGAAACATTTAGATGAAACTTGTGCGTTTATTTTAATTAATTTAAAATATTTTCCCATTTTGGTGAGACTTTTATTTCTTTCGTTTTCCTCTTAACATATTATAAAACAAGAATACACATTTACTTTTCTTTTTTATACAAGAACTTTAAATAAAATATTAAACTTGTGAAACAATGAATTGAAATATATAAACGAAATGAAACGAAACAAAAATTGTTTTATTTCTTTAACACATTTACCTTTTATAGGCAAGACAGGAAAGGCCGAACCATTAATATTATTCACAAATAAAAAAGTTTTCCAAACAAAATTGATTTTGATTGATCATTCTGTATGACAGCTATACAATTCCCACGGCAGCCGGTTCTATCTTACCGCTTTTGACGCGGATTTAATCCGGCCAAGGACTTCGGGGATCCAACCCTTTGTATTGGTGAGTTTTAGATTAAATTTGTCATCACTGAAGCAACACCTTGTAGCAGGGTTGCTCTGTATTCTAACTCGTGCTGGTATTGAGTAAAATACGGTCCCGGAGGTATTTTCTGCTGCGCCTGCGCTAAAAAGCCCAATTCAAATTCTATATCGGTTAGGTGTAATGCATGCAAGGGATAGGGGCATCTGAAGAGCTGCTCAGGCCTTAAGACACACCAAGAGTGGACCACGAGTAATGTGGCCCTATGTTGCCATCGCACTACTGCAACATTAGCTTTTACAGCTGTGGACCCGAACCAAGTACACGCACTGCGCCGCCACTCCATCCGAATGGCCATTGAAAGATCCCTACGCTCCATAGGAGCTCAAAAAAGCAACATGATTTCCATTCTGTTCCAAACAAAACAACCACTCATATCTTTTGAGTTCTGCAGGTTTCAACGTCTTACGTAAGGATCGCGAGCTAGATAATGGTGAAGGCCTAGCCTTCATACTGCACAATACCGTGCAATATCACCTTATCGATGGCAACATCGCTAGCAGGGATACTACTCATGAATGTCAGAATATATGTATATATACATCCCCTAGTTAACTTTAACAAAGCTAACTGAGTCGACTTCACAGAATTTACCGAGAGAACCTTCACCACCCATTCCTATCAACGTTATCGTTAGCAAGTGTTATGCTGCCAAAACACGTAGCACAACGGTAGTAATCTACATCACCAAGATCTTCAACCTATCGCTGACCACTCTTCAAATACCCGATGTGTGGACAATCGGAAGTGTGGTCCTGAAACCGGAAACTCTCCTTTCCGCGGTAGTGATGACACTTAAGGACTTGCTACTCCCGACCTTCGTACACCACGTGAGTCTGGCAAATCACCAGCATGGCTTCCGCAAAGTGCACAGCACCACCACAGCACTTAGCGTCATAAACGCGCAGATAGTTCATGGCCACTCACCACCCTGTGAGAGAACGATCCTCGTAGTGTTGGACTTGTCACAGTCAACCACACAACGCTAGTTGAGGTCATCTAAACAAATTGAGAAGAATTACACAGGGGTTCCGCAGGGTGGTGTTCTCTGTTGTTGTACCGGCAGAATTCTGCCGAGTTGTCAGTCCTTGGCCCGATACAAATCCGGGTCCGTTCTGGTTACGTAGACCCGACCGTCGTGAGCACGGGGTGGTGTTCTCTCCATTGCTGTTTAATTTTACATCATCTCGTATCGTGATGACAGCACAATAATGAAGTCGGGCAATGGAATCCATGACATGTGGTCAAAAGTAAACGGTTATCCGACCATTCTCTCTTCTTCGCTGCAAGAAGCCTAACACTCTCAGTTAAGAAGCATAATGACCTTCTCTCAAAGCACTCTGTTTTCGTAGACATCAAAACGGAACCGCCTCCTAGAAACAACAACAAGAAAGCTTTCCTTAACTACGTCGACGACAAAAGACAATACACCGATTCGGACGCAACAAACTTCAGACTAACCGCCATTAACAGTGGAGCCGTAAACACCTTAACCGACTCGCTCTCAGTGAATGGCGTACCTGGAGTCAAACCACCAACCACGACGAATCGACCACGACATAACAAATATACATATGTCCAACATGCAACGAGTCCCCGCATGACTATAACCAAAACTTTGCATGCCCAGCTAACCCTACACATCTGACAATTCTCCCCCCGACCCCGTCGAAACAGCACGTTTCCTGGGCCTAACGTTGGATGACCTCGATGACAACTCATCTGAACGTTACCACCCTAACGGGGATCAGGCAACCGATAGAACCACAACAACAATAGCTATATGTCATAGTGGTTCGATGTGAACAATTTGTTCGGATATCGTAGTTTTAATTTCAAATTCCGTGAATGTACCTTGTCAAATTAAAAACTTATTCACATGGGGGCTTCAGTGTGATTATTCAATTTGAAAGGCAGCTTTATTTTACAGTAGTTCGATATCGATGTTTTCCTCGAATGAGTAGCCTCTTCTGGAAAAAGGGTAATCGACTCAGCTCGTCATGGTGGTCATTTATTTACTATGTATAATATATCTACTTTATAGGGCCTCCGACGTTTTCTCTTGGATGTTACAAACTTTGTGGCGAAACGAAATACCCAGGTATTTATGTGCCCAAAAAATAAGGTGACATTATATTTACATATTTTGAAAATTCTTTATTTATTCTTCCAAATCAATTTCATCCCCTTCAAAGTAATCCCCTCCCGATGCATTGCACTTATGTCAACGGATTTTCCAATCTCCGAAACACTGGTTGTAGTCACTTTCCGGGATGGCCTTCAGTTCCGTCTTCGCTGCGGCTTGAATCTCCTCTATCGTATAAAAATGGTGTCCTCGGAGCGGTCTTTTGAGCTTGGTGAACAGCTAGAAGTCGCACGGCGCCAGATCAGGTGAATACGGTGGTTGCGGAACGATAAGGGTTAAGTTTTTGGCGAAATTATCACGAATTACGAGGGCACTATGGGATGGTGCATTATCGTGGTGTAAAAACCAAGAATTGTCTTTCCACAATTCCGGCCCTTTCAGGCGGATAGCGTTACGCAAACGACACATAACGTTCAAATAATATTCCTTGTTGACTGTTTGACCGGTTGGAAGGAATTCATAATGCACAACACCACGATAATCGAAGAAAACAGTCAACATGACCTTGATTTTTGAGCGACTTTGGCGCGATTCTTTTGGTCTCGGCTCTCTTTTGGCACGATATTCGCTCGATTGATCGGTTGTTTCGGGGTCGTAAGCATAGATCCAAGTCTCATCGCCAGTTATAATGCGTTTCATGACACCCTGGTAGTCGGAAAGCATCGTTTCACACACTTCAACGAGACGCCTTTTTTCAAAAAAATTCAATGTTTTCGATACCAGTTGAGATTTGACACGCGTGAGGCCCAAAACATCCTTCAAAATGGTATTGGCTGAGCCTTTCGATATGCCAACTTCATCAGCAAGGTCTCTTATTGTTAATCGACGGTTTTTCAACACCAAATCTTTGATTTGTTGAACGTGAGCTTCGTCGGTTGAGGTTGATGGTCGCCCTGGACGCTCTTCGTCTTCGACACGTTCACGGCCGGCTTGGAACTCACTATACCATTTGCAAACATTTTTTTTTAGACATAGCCTCATCACCAAAGGCTTTCTGCACCATCCTCAACGTATTCGCAGCAAAAAATTGGTTCCGTAAACAAAATTTGTTGCAAATTCTTTGCTCAACAAATTTCGACATCGCAAAACACGAAAAACTCACTTTTAGCAGCTCACAAAACGACATGTATCTCAAACACTAATGAATATTTTGACATGAAATTTGACATAAATGTGACTGACAGTACTACCAACCTAAAAAAAATTAATTCTCCAAATCTTTTGCGCGCAATTTAAATTCAAATGTCACCTTATTTTTTGGGCACAGTATATGTCTTTTATGACCATAAGAGACGAATAAACACCCGACTGGTAGCTTGAGCTGTCCCGATTCTAAAAAGGCTGCTGGAAAACCAGAATGATTAGATCTCTCCAATTGAATATCAACCACTGTTCGGTAGCGCAAACAGACGTATTATTACTAAGTGAACTGTAAAAGGCTCCAAAAAATTACAATAACTGGATCGAAGACAAATAATTAAAATCTGCGATATGGATTTTTAGCTATATTACATTTGAAAAAACTCAAAATATTAAAGAAAAAGTCTCCGAGTATGCAAAAATAAAGGGCATACATTTCTATAATTGCTACGCCGCTCCTAGCTTATCTCTTACAGAATTCCAGGATATGGATTCACAAGAGGACGCCCGGGATCAGATAAAGCATATTGCAAAATCACTAGTAAACTACATACAGAAATCCAAACGAGAGAAGAGAGAAAGAAGAGCATAACTATATGGCAGCAATGGTGGCAAGCCTCAACTAAAGGACGGTGGACCCACAGACTTATACCTGAAATCCATACGTAGTTAAGTAGACAACATGGGGACCTGGATTTCAACCTGATCCAAATATTAAACGAGCATGGGTGCTTCAGAGTCTATCTACACAAATTTCAAAATGTCGTCAGTCCGTATTGTTCGATGTGTACGGAGTCAATATAAGACTCCGAACACGTGTTTTTTTCATTGTTCTCGGTTTCTAAACATAAAGGAAAAGTTAGAAACATTACTAGGTGGTAGTTTAACGGTGGAAAGTTTGACTGAACTTATGTGTCAGTCCTCTGAGAAGTGGAAAGCTGTTCGCGAAGCGGCAATTTCCATCACTACAATACTTAAACAACTACAGCAGAATAGGCGTCAGTCCGTCCGTGCTATAGAGGAAACGTAAAATGTCTTGTCACTCCCATGAAGTAATACCTTGTCTGGTGGTTCCGTAGAAGAGTTTTGAATTGGGAGTAGGTTAGGTTTGGCAGATTAAAGTCCTGCACTCCGGCTTTCGATGGTTCCACCTACTATAAAAAAACTGTACTGGTGCTCTGAAAAAATCGCTCAATTGAGAACTGAATATCTGAAGTTTTGACAACGAGCTAGATGAAGAGGTGACTTCGCGGAACTCCGTATAAAAATTCGGTGAAAAAGTATTTGAAACAATCATTTGTAAGCGGCTAGAAAAATACACGGAAGAAGATTCCGGTTGCACAGTGAATGCTAACGGGTGATTTTTTAAGAGCTTGATAACTTTTTTTAAAAAAAAAACGCATAAAATTTGCAAAATCTCATCGGTTCTTTATTTGAAACGTTAGATTGGTTCATGACATTTACTTTTTGAAGATAATTTCATTTAAATGTTGACCGCGGCTGCGTCTTAGGTGGTCCATTCGGAAAGTCCAATTTTGGGCAACTTTTTCGAGCATTTCGGCCGGAATAGCCCGAATTTCTTCGGAAATGTTGTCTTCCAAAGCTGGAATAGTTGCTGGCTTATTTCTGTAGACTTTAGACTTGACGTAGCCCCACAAAAAATAGTCTAAAGGCGTTAAATCGCATGATCTTGGTGGCCAACTTACGGGTCCATTTCTTGAGATGAATTGTTGTCCGAAGTTTTCCCTCAAAATGGCAATAGAATCGCGAGCTGTGTGGCATGTAGCGCCATCTTGTTGAAACCACATGTCAACCAAGTTCAGTTCTTCCATTTTTGGCAACAAAAAGTTTGTTAGCATCGAACGATAGCGATCGCCATTCACCGTAACGTTGCGTCCAACAGCATCTTTGAAAAAATACGGTCCAATGATTCCACCAGCGTACAAACCACACCAAACAGTGCATTTTTCGGGATGCATGGGCAGTTCTTGAACGGCTTCTGGTTGCTTTTCACCCCAAATGCGGCAATTTTGCTTATTTACGTAGCCATTCAACCAGAAATGAGCCTCATCGCTGAACAAAATTTGCGCGAAACACATTTCGAACCGAACACTGATTTTGGTAATAAAATTCAATGATTTGCAAGCGTTGCTCGTTAGTAAGTCTATTCATGATGAAATGTCAAAGCATACTGAGCATCTTTCTCTTTGACACCATGTCTGAAATCCCACGTGATCTGTCAAATACTAATGCATGAAAATCCTAACCTCAAAAATCAAAATAGGTGAAAAGGCATTGGAAGGAATAGGTGGCGTTAGGGTGACAAGCAATAATGTGTAATCATTACCCTGGACATTAAAAACTCCTTCAACTCAGCGAACTGGACTCTAATTATTAAAGCTTTGAAAGAGTTAGACGTTCCTTACTATCTTATTCGAATTATGGCAAGCTACTTGTATTTCGAAAACAGAGTACTAGTATACGACACAGAATTTGGACCTGAAACGTACAAAGTTACAGGTGGTGTTCCGCAAGGTTCAGTTCTCGGCCCAGTACTATGGAACGTAATGTACAATGATATTCTGAGAGTCGCAGATGCGTTAAGGATATGCGGATGACATTGCGAGGCGAGGAACAAGTGTAAAGAAAGAATTAGTACTCGTAATGTTAAAAATGGGTCGAGACTGCTGGCTTATAACTAGCTGCTCACAGATCGGAAGTGGTATTGATGAGTAGTCGTAAGAGAGTGGAAAAAATTGAGATTTGTATTGATTGGCAAAAATCGTGCTCACATTTCATATATCTGGGAGTAATTCTGGATCACAGACTTATTCAAGCAGCACCAAATAGCCACACACACCAAAGCGGCGAGGTCTGTGTCGGCAATTGCTAGAATAATGCCCAATACGAGGTCTCAGACTATTCGTGAGAAAGTTGCTGACAAGTGTCAGTAGTTTGATTATTTTATACGTTGGTGCCAATTTGGTTATCTGCTACTAGACATAGCTCGTACATGAGAGGAGTTTCTTCGGTACATGTACTGACGTCATTAAGAATCTGCTGCCCATTTAGAATAGTATTGGATGATGCAATCAATGTTACAATGTTGGAAGACTCCCCAATGGTTGCTGGGCTGTCCACGTAGATGCAACTTAGGGCTTTGAGCCTGCTTCTGCAAATTGCTGGGCAATCCAGAATCAGGTGTTCCGGAGTTTCCTGTTCCATGTTGCAGAACCGGCAGTTTGCGCAGAGTTGCTTCCTAAGCCTATATAAAGCGCGACAAGTGCATTATGTGATTTTTAATTTTTTGAAAATGTTTTTTCCAAGACTAATTTTATGTGGTGTGTTGAATCGACAATATCAAAATAAGAATTGATTGATTTTTTCGCGTTTTCTTTGCTTGATGTTGGTTTGTTGCAACTTTTAACGAAATTTTAAATCATAACGTAATTTTGTTTTGCTGATTTACAAATGTTTAGGTAAATTTGAAATGCATTGTTTTATAGCTAAATTTTTTACTATTTTTTCAAAGTTTAATAAGTTGGTTAAAGAGACATCAACAGCACTTCAATTCGAGAGACAATTTCTTCGTGGGTTTTAATGATGTCCCATTCAACTGAAAACTGAACCTTTGAATAAGAAGAATAAGAAGGTGCTGTTTTACGAAATTGCTGATTCCTATGCAGATAACTTTCCGATAAAAGTTTCGCAGAATACATAAACTTGATTCGAGAACGCAAAATATTCTTGCCGCAAATCTTTTAAATCATTGTGTTTTTTGACGAAAAAGTTTTTCCCATTGAGCAATTCGTAAGCTCTCAACTCTCAAAACGAGAAGGATGGCTACCAGGAGGCAGCATCCGCCACAAATAATGGTTTTGGCCGCTGTCACCGCAGATGGGCACTGTCCAATTGTTTTCGAGCCTGACGTCAAAGTAAATGCGACATATTATCGGGAAAGTGTTCTGGAGGCTGCTTTGAAGCCGTGGGTAAACAAACATTTCGGTCGCAAACCATGGACGTTTCAACAAGACTCAGCGCCGTCTCACAACCAAGAATGTCTGAAAAACAACGTTCCGAACTTCACTACGACCACACAATGGCTCTCAAATTCACCAGATGCGAGTCCAATGGATTATTCTCTCTGGGCCATTTTGGAGAGCAAGGTCCGAAGTAAAAAATACACCACTCTTGAGATGCTGAAGAAAACCATTGTCCGTGAGTGGGCCAAAATACCGGCACATTCGACAGTTTGCCATTTGTTTTTTTGGCTCTCAAGGCCATAGTTAAGGCAAAAGATGGTCATATCGAGCAAAAGTGAATTGGTCCTGAATTTATGATTATTTTCACACATTTTGTACTTTGAAGTAAATAAAAATAATTTTCCAAATCGAATTTATGGTTTTTTTTAATTGGTTACACATGGTTCGCCGGACCCTGTACTTTATATTATTTGCAGATAATTATTTATATATATTTTTCTTACAAGTATTTCAGGCAGGAGGGTGGAAGGTCACTGGGTGTTGGGGATGGTGCAGCGACGACTTGCGGTTGGAGGTATGTTTAAATAATGTCAGGTGTGCTGAGGTGCTCATACTCCTGATAAAAAAACATGTTGCGCCAGGCACAATCATTTGTACTGGTTGCTGGAAGGCGTGTGATTATTTGTCGAATCAGAGGTATGAGCATCGACGTGTAAACCACAGTAAACTTGACAATCCGTTTATGGCGAAGGATGGAACACATAATAAATATTAAATGATTAATATTTAATTCCAAACATTTTGGAACTAAAATTATGTTTTAAATTTTTAATTCCAATTTTTAATTAACTTAAACTTTTCAATAACTCTAATGTTCTTTTGAAATATTGCATGAAAAAAGAATAATAACAACTGCGAAATAGTTGGTTCCTTCCCTGTGCTGGCTCAAGTACTCTTGAAAGCCATTGGTTTGTTTGCTTCTTCGCACCATTAAAATCATATTGAGTTATCAAAATTTCAATAAGATTCTTTTCGATCGGCTGTCATCTGTGAAAATTCGAGAGAAAGTACTCTCATTAAAATAAACTGTTTTCTCCTACCGAGTATTCACATAGTTTTCAGTCTTTAACAGTTTATAAAGGATTTAAGAATACAAATAATTTGTGTTGTTTCCTTCCAAGATTTCTTCAAGACCGAAGACAAAATTTTAATGGCAAAGTTATGACTCTTATAATCTCTACTTTTTCCTTATTCCATTTTAATTTCGCGTGCCAAGTCAGGCTATCGTTACTCGTATAACCTCCTTGGCCGAGGGACCCACACTGAATCCGTTTACGGCGTTTTTGTTGTTGTCCGTCGGATTATCATAATCGATGCATGCTTTACTTAATTAAGAAACTGCGTAAAATCTCAACATATGCATAGGAGCTCAGAGTGGATATTGTTATTAGTGAAAATTTAACATAAGCTGCTTCTATTTCGCATAAAAATTTTCCCTAAAAGTAGGCCTATATTTTATATTTTAATTTTACTGTATAACTCATTTATTATGAAAATCAATTTCGCAAATTATAATGATAAATAATAATAGAATTTGCTTTTTTGAATCCCGTTTCTTAAATGGTTACTTATAAGCACTTAACATTCTTCCGTAGTGAATATTTATTTATTTACCGCAGTTAAAAAAGGCATAAAAAATAACTAATTTTTTTTTATTTGCTAATACATAATACCCGCTCCTTTAAGAACATATAGTAAAATAAACAGATTTTATTTTGAAAAATATCAAAGTTTTACATACATGTATTTAATATTTTTGGGACACCTTTTCCATAAATTTTAAGAAAATAACTCAATGCAACCATTTTCTGGTCAAAAAGCGGCCATTTTGAGCCAAACAAGATTTCCTTGACATTTCTCCATGGGTACCTCTCAGCTGTGCCTTTTACATATGTATGTATAATATTATCAGCTGATAGTTTCTTTACTCCCCCCTTTGTGATGGCTCTCAAAGAGTAGGAGTGCAAGTCGAGCAGAAAATCGTTCGGCTGTCTGTTATGATGCAACTTCTCGGCGCCGCGTCTTCGATTTCTTTAGTGGTTTAGAAGATATCTTCTTCTTCTTCATTACTGGCGTTGACATTTACTTGATTATAGCCAAGTTAGATACAGCGCGCCAATCGTTTCTTCTTTTTGCAATATGGCATCAAATGGAAATTCCAGGCGAAGCCAGGTCCTTCTCCACCTGGTCTTTTGCTGTCTCTTAATTCGCTGAACTACTTATGTCAATGTCGTAATATACAGTCACACAATAAAGCTACTGCCAAATCATCCAAGGAGGTGGCCAAGAAAGTGGTAATGGAAGTAGGTCCTTCACTTGGCGTGCGGGTGCACACATTGAAGACAATTAAAGGGGGTGGTGTGGTCATCCGGACCCCCTCAATCAAGGAGTGGGAGAAGGTGGTGAACAACAAAAAATTCGAGGAGGTCGGTCTAAGTGTGACCGTTAATAAAAAGATGGGACAGAGGGTCGTTGTGCAGGGTGTGCACACCGAAATGAAGCTTGAAGAGTTCATGGAGGAACTCTTCAAGCACAACGCCAAGGAGCGTTGTCCTGGTGCGAAAAAGGCCGACATCAGGGTTGTTAGTAAACGCTGGGAGGTTAAAGACGGTAAGAAAAACGTCGTCCTGGAAGGAGAGGACAAAGTAATGTCAACTCTCTTAGAAGCAGGAAGGGTCTACGTGAAGTGGTTCTCCTTCCGTGTGCGTGCAGATAGCCCAGTTGCCGGTTGTTTCCAGTGTATGGGCTTCGACCACCGGGTTGCGGATTGTCGGGCCAAGTCTGACGTCTGCCGGAGGTGTGGCCAAGAGGGTCACAAAGCTGCACGTTGCAACAATGCCCCCCATTGTCGCAACTGCTACTTCAAGGGTAAGCCGGCTGGACATCTTATGATGTCCGCTGTTTGCCCAGTATACTGCAGCATAGTGGAGCGCGCACTTGCTAGGCACTAATGGGCGCGCTGTTTCAGCTCAATTGCCAGGGGTCATTTGCCGTAATGTGCGATTTGGGGAGTCTTATGACTGAGGGTGGGTGCGGTGTTGCCTTACTCCAGGAGCCCTACGCCACTAATGGTGTGGTTAGGGGTCTCCCTGGCAGTTTTAGGATATATACGGATCTTGGGGTTAACGCCGCAATAGTTGTGAACATTCCGAATTATGATTGTGTAATTTTGGACTCTTCACAGCTGGGAGTTTGTGTCTTTATAGAAGGGGAGTTCGGTAAACTGGTTATTGCTAGTTTGTACTGCGAATTCAGCGAACCCCTAGAGCCTTATCTGTGGTACATGGTTAGGGTACCACTACTTGCGAGTAGGAGCCCAATTATCCTTGGACTAGACGCGAATGCCTCGTCCTCGATGTGGTTTAGTAAAGTATCCCGGCATTCGTCTGGATACCAAAGCCACAGTCGAGGCGAGGCACTCAGCGAATGGGTGGTGGCTAATAGCCTCCAAATAGTAAATGAGCCCAGCGAATATTATACATCCGATGGGCCAAGAGATGCTAGCGATATTGATGTTACCCTCATGAATCAGGCAGTAAGCAGAGCACTTGACGTCAGGTGGGATTCAAATTATGGTTACTATGAGATCTCCTCCCTCGGAGTATGTATGTTAGTCCATTGCGGCGATGACGTACCTCTGGTATCGACTGGAGCCAATATGGACTATCTGTTAGAGAAACGGTATTGGAAATACCGCTTAGTGAGTTCAAGGAATTGGGGGTTGACGATCAAATCGCTCAGCTAAATGATTTAGTTTGGGGTGATAATGATAGATTGCTGCGGAAAAGCGAAAGCTACCGCGGCAAGAAACTCCAATGGTGAACGCACGAGCTAACTCGTAGACTGAAGGACTGTCCGGTGTTTGAGACGGAAGTTTAAACGTGCTACATGGCCCGATTCTGATAGGTTGCCCCAGATTCGGCATGATCTTAGTACTGAGATGAGAGAGTACAAAGATATGCTTCTAAGAATCAAAGAAGAGGATTGGGGAGGCTTCGTGGGGTAAAATAGAGACGACACCTGGGGCCAGGTCTGTAAGATCTGTAGAGGTCGTAGAAGTAAGGATATAACATCTCTTCGCCTTTGGTATGGTTAGGTCTAAACGGTTCCCAGGTCTTGATGGTTTGAACGGAGAGATATGCAAAAGCTTGTGGGCTTGTGGATGTTCATTCAAGAAAACCTGTCGGCCATTTATGAAAAGTGGATGTTTGATTTGTAAGATCAAACATTTAACTCAAAAAGAATCTTTAAATTCTTACCGCTGGTGGCGGAAAAATAAAGACCTTTCTTGAGCTGAGAATTAGTCATTCTAATTTTTATTTTGTATTTTCATTGCTTATATACTATTTTTGGAATTTTTTCTTTAATGTGTATGTTGTTGCATGATAATAAGTTTTTTTTTTTTTTTGTGTTCTACAACTTTACTGGACTTGCGTAGCAGTACGCCTACGTATAAAACTTAGCGTTAGCTTGTATTTGGCCCTGGAGACCCCGTTAGGTATTACTTTGCAGAACCATGCTGGGCAAGAATGCCTCTTCAGAAACTCCTTTCGTGGTTATTCAGCTGGTCTCAAGCTTCTTCGCTGCCGTTCTCTTATCCTGAGTTCGTGGATCGCTATTGAGGCACATTCTTTCATTTTCGCACATACCAACTTTGATTGCAGCATGTGGTTTGCATTGTTGTCAGCCATTATCCTTTGGTTTATTATTCCTTCCGATGGCAGTCCTCCACTTCGTATCTCGAACAGAAGAAAAAGATATGCTCGGCGTTTTGTGTCATCGTCGTGGCCGAATCTGTAAAGGTATTCCCTGAACAGCCATGGCCGGTCAAGAATTGCGTCAGATAAAAGTCTGTCTCCCCATGTTGCCTCTCTTTCCAAACTGATATGTCCTCAATGAGCTTGTGTGTCCATCTTCCTTTTTCTGCCGCGTTCCGTTGTATTTGCCACTCTTCGAGGCTAACCTGTCTCTCCTTTTTTCGCACGTCAGCCGTTAGCCGCCTATTCATACATAGCTTTAGGTAGGCTCTACGTAACTCTGAGGTCATTAAGTCCGGAGGCATAAGACCAGATATGATACTGGTCGCTTCATGTGCGACCGTTCTGAATGCACAGTCCACTCTGATGGCGCATAGCTTGGTCACTACCTTTGCCTTATTGGCATTTGTTTTTTGTTCAGTACTGGGAAAAGAGTTATGGTGGTACGACTTCAGGAGCTAACGCGTGGTATGTGGTCGGATAGGCAGTATGACTTCAGGAAACGACGCAGAGTAGAGGATGCCTGGATATATAGCCAGAATAGTGTTAGGGAGAATGTCAAAAAATAAGTCCTTGGTATATTTGTTGACTTCAAGGGGCATTTGACTATTTTATCTGGGGTCGGGTGATTGAACGATTGGAGGAACTTGGCTGCCCTTAAGTTTCTCTTTGGCGGAGTTACTTTTCGGACAGGAAGATCTCTATCGTTGAAATGAGTGGGAGTGTTGAAATCGGTGTGGCTCGGGGCTACCCTCAGGCATGCATCTGTGGTTCATATATATGGAACCTCATGATGGATTCTCAGCCGGAACTACTCTGTAAATATTCTGCATAAGCGGATGATCATCTTCTCTTAGTTGAAGGTCGTTCTCGGACGTCGTTCTCTTCGCACCATATATCGTGGCTTGTTTGTGGCCTGTGCCACTTATGGAGCCGCTGTTTGGTGGGAAACAGCCACGATAGTCTTGGGGCGTCAAAACTTCTTCTCCATATAGGGTTTTATTATGCTTGCCTGTTTGCTTGTAAGTCGCACCGTCTCAACGAATGCAATGCAGGTGCTATTAGGAGCACCCCGTCTTGATCTGATTGCGATAGAGCGAGCTGTTGCATTCAGGTTAAAGAGGGGCTTGAGTGTGTCATTGCTGCAGCATTTTTGGATTTCTGAAGAAGGACAAAACCGTTGCGATAATAGCCGTAACGGTCGAGTGACTTACCCTGACTTCAGATTATGTCTGAGCTTGGGCTTCCTACTTACTGGGCATGGACATTTGAATGCATTTTTGCATAGGAGAAATTTATCGGAAACATTTGAATATGTGTGTGGAGGACGCAATGATAATTGCAGAATGCTCAATGTACTCGGATATCAGAAATTTTAGGGGAATGGAGATTAGCCATACAAATGGACGGTTAGTTGTAACGGTTAGATGTGATTTGTGGGTGCGTGGGATGATAGTATGGCATCTAACCCCTGGTCACCAGTCTAGAGCAGTATGGAAGCTCAATTGATAGTAGATTTTGCTACGAAGTCTGACCGGAGACTTAATTATGGTAACATGGGGAGCAGGAGAACTTGGCTCCGAATGCGGGCAGAGAGTTTTGATCACTCAGTGTGGAGTTGCATTGACACCTTGTGCCGGACCCAAAGTACGGCGTAAGTTTTAGATGGGCCTCGAACCCTAAAAAGGTGTTCAGTGTGTCCATTCTACACTGCCAGTTGGTACTGAAAATGTCTGGCATTTGTCAACAGTGCCGTGGGAGCGAGTGCAACGACTGATTGTTTGATGACAGGATATGTTTTGTCGTGTTATCGTTCACTACAGTCTGCATAAAGCAGAACTAACGGCGCGGAAGTTGAAGCCAATGATAACAATATCATCGGCATACGCTAGCCGAAGATTGTACCTGCTCTATTAAGTTCTGCAGATGCAATTATTTTCTCCAAGAGTAGATTGAAGAAACCGCATTATAGGGAGTTGGCTGTTTGAAACCTGGTTCGCTATCGAACGGCTTGGAGAGCTCTTTCCCGATCCTGACGGAGCTTTTTATTTAGCTTTCTTCGTCTTCTTTACTGGCATAGACACCGCTTACGCGATTATAGCCGAATTAACGACTGCGCGCCAGTCGTTTCTTCCTGTCGCTACGAGGCGCCAATTGGATATTCCAAGCGAAGCCAGGTCTTTTTCCACCTGGTCTTCCAGGTGGAGGTCTTCCTCTCCCTCTGCGTCCTCCGGCGAGTACTGCGTCAAATACTTTCAGAGCTGGAGTGGTTTCGTCCATTCCGACAACATGGCCTAGCCAGCGTAGCCGCTGTCTTTTAATTCGCTGAACTATGTCAATGTCGTCGTATATCTCATACAGCTCATCGTTCCATCGAATGTGATATTCGTTGAAGTGAACGCGAAAAGGACTATAAATCTTTCGCGAAACCCTTCTCTCGAAAACTCGCAACGTCGACTCAATTTGAGAGCCAATTTAGTTACCCGGAGTATACTTAGTCTAAAATCGGAAGTCGTGAGCTGCTTGAGTCATACATCCATATATAAAATAATCATATCTATCCTCTCTCAAGTGAATCCCGATCTCGACCTCTTCCCTTTCCTCTTTTGTAAATATTGAAATATTTTTTAGCACAAATATAACACTCAATTACTACAAGTATTTTCTTACCAAATTTAAATTCTCGTTGTTTTCCATTTTTTTTTTTTTTTTTTTTATTTATAAAAGCTTATACAAAGTTAATACTATATGTATAACCTAAGGCATGCAGCGCTAGCTTCAAAGGCTATCAGCTGTAGTTTTCCATTTAAATATTAGATATTACACAGATATTGCCAGTCTGCTGGAGCAGTTGGTGTGAGGTGTTCCATTGGCTGCTCTACATCGCTGGGCAAATCGAAGACAGCTTATGTTATACAAGTATTGTATATATGTGTGTACTTACGTACTTCCATCTTACACAGCATTAACTATTTTATTTTCTCATCTGTCTTCATGTTTCGTTATTATTTATTGTTATTTTTTAACTACATATCTGTTCCCATATCGAAAAAATATTTTTAATTAATTTAGTGGTGGGCTTAAAATTACATTCTTTGGTTTTTTTTGTTTGTCTACAAGTTAATTGATTTTCAAGTCATTATGAAAGTTACTTAATTTAAGTATTAAAATACCAATAAATCTATTCTAAACGGTTTTTAAATGGTTAAAAATGTATTTTACGTTATGTAGATCTTATATACTTATATTTTAATACATTGCAGATGCTGAAAGTTAAATTAAAAATAGCGTTAGGCATTTTCTTCGACTTAAATAAAATTTAAAATTCTGTTATTTATTAGACTATTACCTATAATGCAATGTTCAAAAAGAATGTATTCCTCTAATGGTTATACATGATTTTTTTAGTTATAAAAATAGTTTTCAATTCGCTTTAATTTTTTTTTTTTTGTACAAAGTGAAATCTCAGTTTTTTGTTGTTTAAAATATTTCTGTGTTTAAAATTGAAATCTTAAAGCTGTGGTTTAATTGCTCTCCACGTGTTTGCTGAGATTTTTATAATTTTCAATTCGCTTGTAATCAGGGTTGCAAATAATGCATTTAATGCACTTTAGAAATGACATTTACATTTTTTTTCTTCCTTATCCCAAAATTCTTAATCAAAAATCAATAAAGTTTATGATTAAAATTTAAAAAGAAGTTTGTTTTTCGTTACGATTTTTAACTAAATCTCGCTCTTATACATTTAAAGTAATTATACTTTATCAGTTCTTAATTTTGATTCCTATTTTGCAATTAAAAACTAAATTATATATTTTTAATCTCAAACATGTTGGAAAAATATTACATTTTCAAACTTTAATACCAATTAAAAAAAATAAAATAATATTTGGTTCCCTTCTATGTAATGTACATATATATAATTATGTTTTTAATTTTTCACTTTTGTTAGGTTCGTATTTTCATATTAGAAAAATGATAGAATAATCAAAATTTCAATGATTTTATTCTCCTCAGGAAAAAATACTCCTTCGATTTTCTTCAATACTGAAGACAAAATTTTAATGGCGAAGGTTATGAGTTCTGATTTTGTTAAAATTTCCACCCTTTCCTTTAATCCACTAATAATTTCGCCTGCCAAATCAGACTATCGCTATGACCTCCTCTGAAAAGCTATACATAATTAAGAGTCTCAACATATGCATAGGAGCTGAGAGGGTACATGGTTATCAGTGAAATTTAATGTCCCTAAAAGTATACTTCCATTTTATATTTTCAATTATTTCATTCGGCGAACTTAATTGTTGTACATATAATCATGTTTTTGCATTTATTTCGTGTATTCCCTAGTTGATTAGCCGCTACAGTTTCTCTACAGCACATTCGCATTTGCTGTTGCGTCAGCTTTTCTTGTCATCACTGGCGTTCGCAACGTAATGACGTTTGATGTTGACGGTGAAGGTGTACGATCGATAAATTCAATAATTTCGCCATCCTTTGTGTTCGATGAAAGTTGAATTTTGGTCTGCTGCGGCGTTGTTATTCCCGTTATTGGGCTGTGATGTTGGCATTTCGTACAAAGCGGTGGCAACGCTGTAGCTCCACCCAAAATGGTTGTACTCGTATTTGGTGTGGAAACCGTGTGACTACTTAAGCATTTATTGTTGTAGTTCTGGGCACGTATGAACTAGGTTTCGCAGTTACCGGGTGGCTAGCGGTAACATTTCCATTCGTCAGTCGGGGGCTAACACCGCCAATCTCGTCGGTATCACCATCACTACTAAAATGGATCGACGTTGGCTTCTCTTGGATTGGCGCTAAACTAGTCACGATTGAATTCGCCATAGCGTGTTCGAGTTCGCGTTGCCAGTCGTTTTCTTTCTTTTCCATAGCCTTTCGTTTCAGTTCTTTATACCGATTGTAAACTATAAACTCCTTGATGAGAACCGTTTCGGGATCGTTGTCACGTTGTGCCGATCGCTGTTCCCTAGTTGATTAGCTGCTACAGTTTGCGTCAGCTTTTCTTGTCATCACTGGCGTTCGCAACGTAATGGCGTTTGATGTTGACGATGAAGGTGTACGATCGATAAATTCAATAATTTCGCCATCCTTTGTGTTAGATGAAAGTTGAATTTTGGTCTGCTGCGGCGTTGTTATTCCCGTTATTGGGCTGTGATGTTGGCATTTCGTACAAAGCGGTGGCAACGCTGTAGCTCCACCCAAAATGGTTGTACTCGTATTTGGTGTGGAAACCGTGTGACTACTTAAGCATTTATTGTTGTAGTTCTGGGCACGTATGAATTAGGTTTCGCAGTTACCGGGTGGCTAGCGGTAACATTTCCATTCGTCAGTCGGGGGCTAACACCGCCAATCTCGTCGGTATCACCAACACTACTAAAATGCATCGACGTTGGCTTCTTTTGGATTGGCGCTAAACTAGTCACGATTGAATTCGCCATAGCGTGTTCGAGTTCGCGTTGTCAGTCGTTTTCTTTCTTCTCCATAGCCTTTCGTTTCAGTTCTTTATACCGATTGTAAACTATAAACTCTTTGATGAGAACCGTTTCAGGATCGCTGTCACGTTGTGCCGATCGCTGTTCCCTAGTTGATTAGCTGCTACAGTTTGCGTCAGCTTTTCTTGTCATCACTGGCGTTCGCAACGTAATGGCGTTTGATGTTGACGATGAAGGTGTACGATCCATAAATTCAATAATTTCGCCATCCTTTGTGTTCGATGAAAGTTGAATTTTGGTCTGCTGCGGCGTTGTTATTCCCATTATTGGGTTGTGTTGTTGGCATTTCGTACAAAGCGGTGGCAACGCTGTAGCTCCACCCAGAATGGTTGTACTCGTATTTGGTGTGGAAAGCGTGTGACTACTTAAAGCATTTATTGTTGTAGTTATGGGCACGTATGAAATAGGTTTCGCAGTTTCCGTGTGGCTAGCAGTAACATTTCCATTTGTCGGTCGGGGGCTAACACCGCCAATCTCGTCGGCATCACTATCACTACTAAAATGCAGTTTTCTTTTTTTCCATAGCTTTTCGCTTCAGTTCTTTATACCGATTGTAAACTATAAACTCCTTGATGAGACCCGTTTCGGCATCGCTGTCACGTTGTGCCAATCGCTGTTCCCTAGTTGATTAGCTGCTACAGTTTCTCTACAGCACATTCGCATTTGCTGTTGCGTCAGCTTTTCTTGTCATCACTGGCGTTCGCAACGTAATGGCGTTTGATGTCGACGGTGAAGGTGTACGATCGATAAATTCAATAATTTCGCCATCCTTTGTGTTCGATGAAAGTTGAATTTTGGTCTGCTGCGGCGTTGTTATTCCCATTATTGGGTTGTGATGTTGGCATTTCGTACAAAGCGGTGGCAACGCTGTAGCTCCACCCAGAATGGTTGTACTCGTATTTGGTGTGGAAAGCGTGTGACTACTTAAAGCATTTATTGTTGTAGTTATGGGCACGTATGAACTAGGTTTCGCCGTTACCGGGTGGCTAGCGGTAACATTTCCATTCGTCGCCGTCATAGCCACACCGCCAATCTCATCGGTATCACCATCACTACTAAAATGCATCGACGTTGGCTTCTCTTGGATTGGCGCTAAACTAGTCACGATTGAATTCGCCATAGCGTGTTCGAGTTCGCGTTGCCAGTCGTTTTCTTTCTTTTCCATAGCCTTTCGTTTCAGTTCTTTATACCGATTGTAAACTATAAACTCCTTGATGAGAACCGTTTCGGGATCGCTGTCACGTTGTGCCGATCGCTGTTTGGCTAAACGCTTCTTTTTCTTATGCAGCGGTCGCGTTTCAACAATCATTTCCTCCAGTTCTAAACAGGGATCACAATTGAGGTGATCCTCTGGTGGCTTGAATGGTGGTTTAGTCGTTTTCTCGAGTATACTCTTGAAGTCCGTGTGTCGCAGAAGTGGTGTTTGTTG
Organism: Bactrocera zonata; assembly: GCA_037783105.1. Classification (NCBI taxonomy): domain Eukaryota; kingdom Metazoa; phylum Arthropoda; class Insecta; order Diptera; family Tephritidae; genus Bactrocera; species Bactrocera zonata. The sequence goes on along the minus strand of JBAWJQ010002002.1, from coordinate 235,149 downwards.
TATCTCCTGCTGGGAGCTAATACGTGCGCCGGGATGTACACAGAGCAGCTGTAAAACAACAAAATATGCATGTGTAATATTATTACTTTTTACGCAAATGTAATATCCTACCTTTGTCAGCAAATCGATGAAATTATGACTCCAATAACGTGGATAGTGCACCGGTGCTGTTAATATATTTTTTACCTCCGCCAATCCCGTATGCGAATGCACGATAAATGGTCGCACATTGGCACGCATTTCATATGCAACTACACCGAGGGACCACCAGTCGACCGGAAAACTGTAACCCGCTGCAATTGTTTTTTTTTTTAATATTGATTAAACCAATCAATGTACCGAGTGGGGCTTACCTATTTCCTCTAATGCACACATGAATACCTCTGGCGCCATATACGGTTTGGTTCCAGACATGCTGCATGCAAGTCCGTCCTTTTGCAGTCTTGTAGCTATATTAAAATCAGTCAAATGTGCGTGTCCTTTAGAAATAGAAAAAAAGAGACACGGCATGATGTTATTAATGTTAAGAATTAAAACACACATTTAATATTCTAAAAACAAAGTTGAAATAGATTCGAGTTAACTAATGTTCAGTTATTAATTTTTTTTCCAAAAGTTGTGAAACTGCATTGATATTAATTCTATAGGCCACTTAGTGCCTCTTATGTTTATTATAATTTTGGATTATGTAATTTCCCTTCTAACTTAATCACATAAGATTTCGTGAGACAACTATAATTCTTGTAGTCGGGTGATAGCTATTATTCTCTATATATACTTTTTGGATCCCTCTTTAGAGAGTCTGATGACTCGATATAGGAAATACCTCATATCTTATTTGCTTTGTTAATACTTTCGACTTTCCCAAGCTAGCATATTCTGCATGGACTGAATTCTGGGGCTTAATACTTAAATTGAGGGTTTGGGAACCGTTTTATTAAATGTTTTACTCTAGATGGAGAATAAGGCTATTGCATCTCATCAAATTTGATTCAGACTGATCCATTTAAACTGCACCTCGGTTTTCGTGATCCGTAATTATTCTATGCCTGGTACAAAAGGCCTCATGGGAGGCGTCCATCCACCTCTGATATTGACGATAACACGGAAAAAGTTAAATAAACAGTGCCTGAAAGTCGTCTTATGGATCGACTCAACCATTGGGGTTAATGCTGTGGGTATGAAGCGTTCCAGTGCTACACTCGTACCAAAGACTTTTTCAAAAAGGATGTCGGGATGATATTGATATCATCGGCCTCAACACCCGCGCTGTTAATTCTGCTTGCCCTCGTTCACTGCCAGACCCTTGTTTAGTCTGGAAAACAAGGAAGCAAAGCAAATGGGTCTGGCAGTGAACGAGGGCAAGACGAAATATCTCCTGTCTTGGCTCTCACGTCACTGTTGACAGTCATAACTTTGAAGTCGTAGACTTATAAACACCACCAATAATGTCAGCCTGGAAATCCAACGCCTGATAACTCTTGCCAACAGGTGCTACTTCAGACTGTGTAAGCAATTGAGACGAACAAAAACCAAACTCTATAAGTCACTCATAATTCCCGTCCTGCTATATGGTGCAGAGGCTTGGACGATGACAACAACTGAGAAGTCGACGTTGCGAGTCTTGAGAGAAAAGTTCTGCGAAAGATTGATGGTCTTTTGACCGTTGGCCACGGCGAATATCGCAATCGATGAAACAATGAGTTGTATGAGATATATGACGACATTCACATAGTTCGAATTAAAAGACAGCGGCTACGCTGGCTAGGTCGTGTTGTCCGATTTGACGGAAACACTCCAGCTCTGAAAGTATTGGACGGGGAAAGCAGAGGAAGAGGAAGATCTTCACGATCTTCACTCCGTTGGAAGGACCAAGTGGAGAAGGACCTGGCTTCGACTGGCGCGCTGTTGTTAACTCGGCTATAATCGCGTAAGCGGTGTCTACGTCAGTAAAAAAGAAGAAAGGGGTTACAATCCATACATATAGTATATGCCTTCACTCCCCGTTTTTGTTCCGCGTTTTTGTATGCAAACTGAGAGATCCTTAAGTTTTAACCCACTTTGTACGGTTAACGGTGTCTTTGAAAAGTTGTGTCATAATAGAAAGACACTCAGGCGGCAGAAAAAGATCCTCAAATGTTTGACATCTCTTGGCCAGATAAAAACTAGAGTCCGTTGTCGTTACCAAGCCTATGCGACAAATCGCTAATTGGATAATTGTTATCTTCTAGCTAAAAGTAATAGAATCAGAAGCGCAACCTTCTCCCACATGAATCAAAGCTGCAAAATGAGGACAATCCTTTAAATACTAATGATAGTAAATAGTTTAGTGACTAAACTGATTATTTGAAAATTTATTTGGTTGACGATATTTCGTTCTGGATATTTACAAAGAATTGTTCTACTACGGTCACTTTGTAGGTGATTTTGGGAATCGTAAATTAACACAGCACTTTATTCGTACCTCAGCATTACATGCGTGATATAAATTAAGTATTTAAAAGTTAAAAATTTAAAATTAAATTTGACATCTCACAGCGAATTGAAAACAATTAATGGAGCTGGATAAAAACCAACTACCGACGGCTTATCCGCTTTGCGGACAGGGATCAAATTTTCAATGGAGTAAATATTCAATTCACACACATGAGTGGCATCATAGCATTGCATTTTCACATGTGCTTTTTATTAGTATTTGGGGAGACCAAATATTTTGGCTGCAAACGCTAAACGAGTGTATATTCTATGTGTATATGTTGGTAAGTCAACATGACCTCAGAATCAAGAATGTTGGAACCGTAACCGCGATTCAATTCAATTCAATGCATATGGGTGCACAGATTGAAATGAATTTTTGGAATGTTTACCGCTGGGCACATATTGATTGGTCGTTTTCCGAGTGAAACACATCCGCACCATCATTCCTATTCAAATGAAATTCGCCAGAAAGCTTTGTTGCTGTTTTCAAATGTATATTTCTACCAGGAAGCGGCAACTAAAGGGTGAACCAAGCAGAGGTACTTTTTCAATAGCTTTTTTTTTACAGATAACGCGTAAGTCGTGCCAAGCTTTCATGTAATTTTTGTTCAGTGTTGTTGGGCATTTCATCACGAGTCATCGAAAATTGGACTGAAAAAATGTGTGTTATTTTGAGTGATTATAAATTAAATTTAAAGTTTCTATGTTGTTGTGGTATGTAGATCATTCCAATCGATTTTGATTGTGTAGAAGTTCACGCAAGTGAGAAAAGTTCTCTGAACGCCATTTACTTGGGAGTGGTCAGAAACGCTTCTTTTACATATGGCTCAAGCAGCTCACGACTTCCGGTCTTTGAACAAGTATCCTCTGGGTAACAAAAACAAAGGCAAGCTAAAGGGAGAAGGCGAAACATCGCTCTCCAGGATTGTGCGTTGGGTTTGGCATCCGCCACGTAAAAAAACACCCCCAAAGAAAAAGAACAACAAGCCTCGGATGAGAGAAATGGGTCTGGCAGTGAGCGAGGGAAAGACGAAATATCTCCTGTCATCAAATAAACAGTCACCGCACTGGTGACTTGGCTCTCACGTCACTGCTGACAGTCATAGATTTGAAGTTGTAGATAGTTTCGTATACGAGTTTGGGAACCAGCATAAACAACACCAGACAATTCGATACACTTACCAGCACCATCCAAAAGAATGTTATCTGGCTTGATATCCCTGTTGAAAATATAGAAAATACAAAATATAGAGACTTATTAGTACATACAAATAGTGTTTATATAATGAATGAACTTATTTGACGTACCTATGCACCACTCTTTGCTTCTGCAAGTATTCTAAAGCACTTCCCAACTCACACACTAATAAGGCAACACTTTTTTCGCTGAATTCCACCTGAAAAAATATTGATAAATTGAAGAATATTATGACGTTAACATATTCATATGCAAAAAAAGGATCTCTACGAGTATATAAGCAAATATATTAATCGTATATAAAAGTGAGTGAACATACACATTACTATCAAATCATAACTTCAGAGTGTTGAAGGTGCTCTCTAGCCAGATGTACTACACATATGAGTGTGTATGCACTTGAGTGTTTGCTACTTTAAAATAAATACATATATCACGTACAACTTATATGTATGTATGAGAATACATGTAGGACGGCAACACCGCAGTGGACGAAAGACCTAGAACATATGTACTTAATAATACAACCCTGAAAAACGTTGAACGAACCTGACGAACGCGTGGTAAGAAAACGGGAGTTGAAGATTGAAAGTTAAAGAGCCAACATAAAATTGATTATTACTACATGTGCGCAGTTGTAAGTTAACAAATTACTATAATTGTTTTATAATAAATATTCGTGTAATAAAACTATTAAACTACAAATAAAACATAATAAATATTCGTTTAATAAAACTATTAAACTACATACATATGTACATATATATAAATATATTAATACGTGTATACATATGTATTATAAATAATTGCACTCACCCGATTCTGTAGATGATACCTTAAATCACCGCCAGTCAGCAAATCACACACCATAAATAAATCCTCCTCATCTGGGTTGACCGAAGTAGCAAATGGCAAAAGTGAAAATATTTATGTAGGTATATATGAGTATATAGTATATTAGAAAATTATAACAGAACTGAAAGCTAACCAATATTTACGAGTATATGATTCACAAGGTGTATGCACTTATAATCAAGGTTGAATATATTCACAGTTATGCATTGAACGAGAGAAATTATGGAAACTTTTTACATATGTAGTAGAATAAGTCCATGCATGCATACGAGGGTGAATCGATATGTACATAATCTAAAACTCGGCCGATAGGACACTCTTCGCCTTCTTCGAAGCAGGTTCACCGATTAAGTCCACTGTTTTTACAGCACTCTAGTGTTTAGCTGTTCTTTTAGGACACCCATTGTGAAACCACCGCTCACTCTATTGTCTGGTCTCTGCTTCTGATGAAGCCCTACAGTCCAAACATATTATATGTATGTGCAACCTCCGAAAGAAAGTCAAGAACTTATACAAAGCTTTGCATTCCTCGAAGATGTTTTATAAACTACCCTTTTTCTACTTGTACCTCCTGTCAGCTTCTGTTTCTGTTGACACTCCAACTAGAGTTGTTATATCATTCCTTTTCATTTTGAATAACATTTCGTTCATGCAACGTTTGCCTGCTAGTTGAACAAGTTAGGAATTGACTCTACCGAGACTCAGCTGTATTCATAACATGTTGTCGATGAAATATCTACTTATACAAGTAGACATAGGCTTATAAATTCGCCATTTTCCGGAATCTAATTGTAGGGTGGTACCAGTTATGGCTAGTTCAAAACTATGTTCTGGAATCCAGGTTCGTAGATGTAAAATAGGATGTTAGTTTCAAAAGAGGTCAAGGAATTATTTGACTCTTTTTGATGAAATCCTAAGAGACCTAAGTGATTTAAGAGACACTTGGCTATCTTTATATATAAATATATGCCTTGTCGTGAGCACTCTCCTTGTCAGAACAAGAAGGCTTTCTTTAAGTTCTTACTATAGAGGGAAGGTGATTTTGGTATCTAATTTTGTTCAAAAGACCTCATCCTGTATCTATTCGTATAGATCCTTATCTGTGTGAACCTATCCAACTCTTCCCTTTCTGGAAGGAAGACAATATCTGAAACTAATTTTAGTTAAATTCTATAGGATTGCGAAAATACGTGACATTGGGTAGAAACGGGAACTTACTTAGTGTCTTAGAATGTCACTTATTACAAAGGACTAATAGAGAAGATTCATTCAGTCTAAGAGCTGACTTCGCTGCCGGTTGCTTACAGAACAGTGAATGTAAAATAGCATTTAAATCTAGATTTGGAGTTGTGCTAAGATCTCCACTGATATACTTGTATGTGTGTATATATTAGCTGCTCTTTGTATGCTTTCCATACGCCTTACCGCGTATTTCCTTTCCATTATTGGCCACCATACCAATATATCTTACAACTACGATATAGATCCAATGAGTTACCAGAGGCGAGCCCATTTTGATCCCTCCATGCTTTCACAGGTATAAATTGCTGTAGCTGCTTGAAAAATACTAATTCTGTCCTGTTATAATTTACCATACGTTTGTTCGCACGATACAACCCATCGATTTTTGTCGCTGTCTAAACAACTATGAATACGGTTTGGTTGAAATTTAGGTAGTAATCGTCTACGAGAATATTTCATATAATAGTGGTTTTTTCATGAGATAGTAAAGCCATCGGCGTAAGTATTAAAGGACCTATCCTCGTGCTTATGCTTAGACCGAATAGAAATGATAAAATTATGGTAATATTTTATATGGTAGAATATGTATGTACATATGTTATATGGCGATGAGTGAAATGCTTGAAAACGAAGAACCTACATATTTACTATATGCATGAAAAAGTTGATGACCACTTGTGAAATATACTCGCACATACTGAAAAGTTCACCTGCACTCTAGCTTTTAAACATACTCTTATTCACACGTATGAACTTACCTTGAAATGAAAACCACAGATTCACCAGAAATGGGTGTTCCAGCGAGGCAAGCAATTCCACTTCTTTGATAACACCACCCAGGGCACCACGCGACTCGCACGCCGACCGACTGACATATTTCATGGCATAGAGTATGCCACTATCACGTTTCTGTACGATGCACACCTGTGCGTTTAATTGGTTGGCCGGGAGATGCATGTTAAAGCGAGTTGAAAAGTGGAATAAAAGAAAAAAATAGAAACCGACATTAGTAAAAATTAATCTTTTGTGGTTGTATGGAAAATTATGACGAAGATACTAGTTGTGTTAACATTGATAATAGACTTAAACCCACTTTGTTAGCTTGCTAACTAACGGTTCAGAATAGATGTCGTTTTAGTTTATCTGCAGAGAAACCAATTCTTTAAAGTAAAGTATAAAACTAGTTTTTGAAGAAAATGAATCAGAATAACCTACGCAGTAAGTTAAAAAGTAGTAAATAATGAGTTAAAATATTAAAGATTTCGCGTTCTTATCTCTTTAATGCAGAGAGTTATAAAGCAATTTAATATTCGTACAATTAGTTTTATGTAAGATTTATATTATAGGCCGATTTAATCAGCTATGATACTTCCATCAACTATTACAACTAAAATCCACTTGCGTCCCCAGTCCCGATCCCTTCAAATAAACTGACCGAAAGCAAATTGATAATATTGATTTAGAATTGACGAAGCTTTTGATATTGCTCAACGTCAGTTTACACAGCCCGGATACCAAATTTAGACATCGCGGCAAATAGGCAACACTTCTTCCTGCTCTCGAAGGCGGTTTTAAAATCGACGAAGAGGTGGTGCGTGTAGATCCTCTTTTCACGGGTATTTTCTTAGATGGGCCGGAGGACACGGTACGACAAAGTCATTTTGTTCAACGACAATGCACCTGCACACAAAGAAAATTGGTTCAGGATACAGTCAAAGTAGTGGGCTAGGAGGTGCTCGCCGTATTCACCAGACTTTACCCAATTTACACGTCTAACTTTGCTTCAAGAGGCGAACATTTCCATAGGTACAGTATCCACAAATTGCTAGAACGGTGGTCAAAAATTGTAAAAAGCATTGGTAAATACTTTTTTTACTTTCCCATTCAAAATTAGTATTTCATTTTCACAAGGCTTATTTCATATCACGGCACACTTGGTACAATAATTTTTCTGGAAAAAGTATTTTTCGAATTTTGGAGTAAAATTTAACTTTTTAAAACGCAGCCATTTTGCCAGTTTTTGATTTTTTGGACTGTAGGTCACTCAAAAATAATTTTTTTATTTGTTTTTGTTAGGCTGTCGATAAGACAATTGGGAACGTATCTAATTAAGCTATATATAATAATTAGTAACTGATAATCTAAAAAATATTTTTGTGAAATATTCCGTGTAAATAAAATATATAATTGTCAATAATAGAACTTAATTTTTGGGGAGTTGTGCCTCAATCTATCGTTAATGAAACAGTAAATGGGATAATTAGTAAGCTAATTATACAAAAACCTGAAGTTTTCCTAACATATCAGTTGTATTATCTTTACAAAAAAGAAACAAAAAAATAAAATACATTTTTTTTTAAATTGCTATTTTTTTACGTGACGTAATATGTTACTTACTTAATATTTGACTTACCTTGCCAAAGCTCCCTTTACCAATCGCCCGCAAAATTTGAAAATGGTCAAAATTGACTATATGTACAAGCAAACACCGCCGCCATTCATGTAAAATAAAATTGAAAAAATAATTTTTTTAAATACTGAGATTAGAATGCTGAAGATGTGCTGATTTAGGTAATTGAAGTAAATAGTAATACTGATTACAATGAGGGCAAGTTAAAACATCTCATCAAAAGGAAACAGGGAATTAAAAAGATTAGACACGCGACAATGGTGTTCCATCCTGACAACGTACGTACTCTTTAGAATACAGTTCTCATCAGAACACTTTATCGAAAATTGGCTTGATACAATTCTTTGGAATAGAATCCACAAACAGCCAGAAAAATGGATAAAATGATTACTACTATGAGCAAAAAATGGTAAGACTTTGTTCATAATTTTAAAATTTTTAATTTATTCTTTAAAATCTCTGTTGTCTCCCTTAAAGTAATCTCCCTTGTCCCTAATGCACTTGTGCCAACGGGTTTTCCAATCCTCGAAAAGTTGTTAAAGTCAATTTTCGGAATAGAGCCTTCAATGGCCGCAGCGATTCGCTTTAATGTTTTCAAAACAGTTTTCTCGGAGTGGTCGCTTGAGCTTTTTTAAGTGTGCCAACGATCGTTAAAATACTTAGTTAAGCTGATGGCTTAACCGCTAGTGCTATATATATATAAATAATAAAATACTTAGAATGTTTTACAAATAGGTTTGAAATTTAGTATAATCCCCCTCAAATAACCCATAGTATAAAGCACATAATGAGAAATTATGAACATATTCATTGAAAAATAATCAATTTCGATCATAAATACATCAGACTTACCATCTTCATCGCTTAGAAGATTAGCATCCGATCTGCTCGACGAATTCGCCCCCATGTTGAATATGTATGTGTATGGTTTATGTTGATGTAGTAAATTCGTGTTGATTTAACTAAGCGTCGTAAATTTTCCTGCGTTTTACGTTCAATTATTATACTTATTATATCGAGTTGATTATAACCAATTTGTTAACTAATGCTGACGAAGCGAAATGTGCTACGAGTACATGATTAATGTATTCACAAAAAATATGAATACTTATGGGTATATCCCGTTCAGAGAAAAATCTCGCCTTTCATTCTCAACGGCTGCTGTGTGTCAATATGACTATAAACGAGAACATTAATGTGAAGTACGTACCGAGTGCCAACAGAGTTTCGTACTCTACGTCAAATGTTCGCTGTATCTTCAGTGTCAGAACTATGAACGCTTGTCTTGATTGATGAGTGCGATTAAGCATTGACGCTGCTTCTAGTGATTGAAATATCTTTATTTTTCCGGTGTCTCTTTTTGCAGTCTCCAGATGTATATATGCTTTATATATACATATGTTTCTATGTTTTTAGTTGGTTTCCGTTTTGACAGTTAGTTTTTTTTAACACATTAGCTTGCTATACGTATTCCACATCTCAAAACAGGATATTCCGCTTCTTGTAGCTGAAGTCTCAACTGCAAATACATAAGAAAATAGCGATAAAGATGTAAATATAAAGAGCAGCTTAGCAGTAATGGTGATTGAAATGTCTGTGGTAGCATTATTGCATAGAGAAAATTCTATATATGCATAAAGTTATCGTTAAGTTTATATAAATTTAAAATTAGGCACGGACTGGTCAATATAAAACAAGTAAAGTTTTCCTATATTGGTACAAGATCTTTTAGGTAGGTGCGAATTTTATCTCCATGTGCCAATTAGTGTGTGTTTTTGTCAGGTGGTCTTTTTCAACGACAAAATTTCCATTTGGAGCATAGCTACGGAATCATTAATAATATTGCAGAAATATTTTAGGAGTCTACTTTATCATCAACGCCGGTATTTGAATGGCGCAAAGCATTCAGTGAAAATCGGGAAATCATCGAAAACTGTCACTTCTATTAATGGCAAAAAATTGAATAATTGCTGATCTTCTTTTTCTCAGCCAACTTTTGCACTTAACCGCTTTACCAGTACACATTTGAAAAGCGTTTGTTTGTAAACAAAATCTTAAATTTTTTGGAATAGTTTTTGTTTGGTGTCTTATCGATGATGGAAGACCGAAAATAGCATTTTCGGTATATTTTATCAATACCGAGTATACTTTCGTCCGATCATATCAGTTCTTCGCCGCCGTGTTTGAATAGCTCGGCCGGCAATAAATCGGCCCCCACCGCTTTGACTTCTTCATGGTTTGGATTGGGGAATCGAACGCCAGTACCAAAATTGGATTTTACAATTTCGTTCCAGATCTTGAGAACGCAATTTCAAAGAATGGCATATGCCAAAATTTGCTTCGTCGCATAACTGACTGTGATCTACTTATCAGACATCAAAGAAATGATTAATTTTTGAAGCATATTATTACTAGCGACGAAAAGTGGGTTGGTTATAAGAATGTGAAGCTCATGATCTAAAGATAACGAACCAGATCAAATCAATTCGAAGGCCGGTAGTCACCTCAAATGTTGTCTGTTTCTTTGGATTTCAGGCGATAGTTTATTTTCAGCTTTTGCCCGCAAGTGTACTGTAATCAACTGAACTAATTGAGAGATACATTCAAACAGGAATTTAAAATTGTTTATAGGAAATGTGTAGTGCTCTAACGATTAATGAGAGACCACTTACAAAGTTGATGACTCGTTAAAAGATTTTGTAGCTTGATTGGGATGTACTATCACACCGAACATATTCTCCCTATTTTCGGGCTATTACTTGTTCCTGTGTCTGCAAGATGTTTTAAATGGAACGATCTTCCCTATCGGGACTTCAAAAACTACCTGGACCAGTTTTTTGCTTGCAAAGTTTAAAAATGAATTAGTGTGAAATCAGTATCTTGCCCGAAAGAAAGCAAAATGTATTGGTTCAATATAGGGAATATATGTTTTCACAAAATTACTTACACAATAAACAAATCGTGTCAATTGCACTCAAAATCAATTGCACTCAAAATCAAAATTACTTGTACTTAGTGAACAACCATATAATAGTTCAAGGTTTCATTTATTTGCCCAGAATTAAGCTACCAAGTATAATATAAACAAAATGTTAATACTCGAATTAACCAACAAGAGGAAATGTTTTAAATTTATTTATTTACTCAAAAAAATTTACCTTCCTTGAACAATTCGAAAGTTTCATATTGAGATAAATGACTTTATGGTCCTTTGCTTGAATTGAGATAATTGAATCATTGTGGTTCCAATGGAATTTTGTAGACAAAATACATTTGTTGAATTACAAAATCTACTTACTTGACTCTTGTACTTGTATATTTTTGTTTAGTGAAATTTGAAAGTTGCGAAGTGATATTTCAGAACTAAAGTGTGGTTGCACGGCTTATTTTGCGAACGGATGAATGTGAAGGCAATGTTGAAAACTTTAATCGTTGGCAGCTAACAATTTGTGGTCAATCGGATTTGTAGAAGCTTTAAATTACTGATACTATCCCTTTCCTTATGGTAACGTGTTTCCACTACAAGCACTTGTAATATATAAATTTATTTGGGAATCACGAAAGAAAATAAAAACAGCACAGAAAACTTAAAGTAATCCAGCGGGGCTTGTACTAATAAGTGAAATTACATTCTCGGTTGCTTGTACTGCTATGAGCGAAAAATAGTAAGACTTTATACATAATCTAAAAATTGTTAATTAATTATTCAACATCTATGTCGTCCCCCTTGTTCCCAATACACTTTTGCCAAAGTTTTTTCCAATTTCCCGAATAGTCTTCAATGCGCGTAGCGATTCACGTTTGATGTTTTCAATTGACTCATAACGATATCCCGGAGCAGTCGTTTGAATTTGCTGAATAGCCAGAAGTTACACGAAGCCAAATCAATCGGACCGATATTGGTTGAAAATTTGACGAAAACTCACAAAGAGTCAATGCAGTATGCAACGGTGCATCTTCGTGGTGCAAAAACCAAGAGTTAACAGCCCATAATTCCGTCCTCTTTTTACGAACAGCTTTCTGCAAACGACGCATAACATTTAAATATAATTTTTTGTTGACAGTTTGCCGGTCGGAAGGAATTCGGAGTGCACCACACCTCGCAAATCGAAGAAAACTGTCAACACAGCATTTTTGCCCTGCTTTGGCGTGGTTTTATCGGATTCGGCTCACCTTTGTCCCGATATTCGGCCGATTGGTCGTCTGTTTTCGTATCGTAAGCATAGATCAAAGACTCAACGCTTCCTGACATCGTGGTGTCGGAAGCCATTGTTTCACAGACGTTAACGCGAAAAGAAATTGGTAGTTTTGGAACCAATTGTGCATTCACTTTTCTTAGGCTCGAATAATCTTTCCGCTATTCCAACGATGCCAGTGAGATCTCTGATTGCTAATATTCAGAATACTTCAGAAAGACCAGCGTATACTAAATACCAATAGATATTTTGATGTTATGTTTGACATAGATGTCACTGGCAGTCATACGAATCTGGAAAAAAATATTTCGACCAATGGGTTTTCACGCGAAACTTAAGGATGTAGTATGGTATACTACCTTTTTTTCCACAATTTTTTTCACACACATTTTATTTGAGAGTTCAGGTTTTTCATATGTTATTCTACATGTACTATAGTGTAGAGGCAAATTTCTTTCTCAATTTTTCTTGATATCCGGTGGAAATATCGGTGACCGGAAGACGTAATCTTTAAAAGTGTCTAATGACCTTCGACTGAAACTATTCATTGATAAATAAACAAATACTGCAACTTTTAATTTTTTTTTCGCCTGTTTTTTGTTACTAATTATGTCATAATATTGTTAAATATCTATTAACAATGATGATTATAGGTCATTAGATAGCCAAGTCTTTTCTGAAAATTGCAAAAAAAATTAGGCAAATCAGCCAAGGAAATTGGCTGGAATCGTCGGTACCAATTCAAAAACACTGTTTCGAGAAAAACGCGTTTAAAGATCGCCAGCTGCGCACAACACCTTGCGGCGGATCCCATTTTCAAAAACTTTCCGTTACCATCTGAGTCAAAGGAAGGTTTCTACATTGTTAATAAGGGGTTAAAGTAATCAAAACAGCAAAGAAATTTTTTTCGAACTTTGAAAAATATTTACCATACTACCCCTTTAAATCAAAAGTCCTTCTATGTTTTGTCCACAGTAGTGTATGTAAGTAATTTTTGAAGGTTTGTCGACCATTTACATTGGACTAAGGATTAACTTTCTATTTTGTATATTTTGCTTCTGCAAAAATAATACAGCAGTAATTCACTGCGTGGTCAACAAAAATGTTGGTATTTTCGTTGCAGTTAAACTTTTGTAAACTAGACGGCTTTGGTCTAAAGTATTAGGAAATTTTATATACATATATAATATAAGTGCTATGTAAATATAAAAAAATTTTCACATAATAAACAACCGTTAAATTTCTGCAATTTGTTCTTAATAAAAGTGACATTAAAGCATGCGCGTGATAACATATGTATGTAAATATGTTATTATGCCATCAAAGATATAAACATTATTTACTCAAAATTCTTGTAAACAAAAGAAAAAGGCAAAAGCGTAATGCCCCAAAGCAAAAAGTCGTTGAATGTTCTTTGCTTGTTACTGGCTCCAGCAATACAAAGTTGAGGAATTTTTTCATTCTGATGTTGAAGTGAACCCAAAACGCTCAAAGTTATGACATACGATAATTTGATTTTTTCTTTAGGCCAAATAATGCGCCTTTTACAAGTTCCTAAGTATGTGCCGGAAATTAAATGGTTCAAGTGGTCAGCTCAACGAAAAGTTTGAGGTATGAAAATTCTAATCTATTGTTGTTAGGAGATGCCAGAAACTTCGCGGAAGAAAGAAAGTCAGAAGAATTTCAATTATATTTTTTTAAAGTTGTGTGTATAATATAGTATATGTATATGCGATTGTTTAGAATACACCAAGCCAAATATTGCTCAGAAAGTTCCAGTAGTTTTTCGTTATTAAATATGCATCAGTCAACGTCAATAAAATAAGAATAGCTTACAATCTGCAGCAGAGAAAAAATAAGTATTTCCCTAGGTAGCAAATAAACCAAAGTTACATATTTTTTCTTTTCTGAAGAGAAACTAACCAAATTTGAGTTTGCGTTATAAAAACTTTGAAATGCCCAAAAGAATTTCCCAGTTTTTATATGGTACAATAAGAAAATAGTATCTGCACCTAAGTAAATACAAACTATTAAATATATTAAGAAAATATACACAAATTATGGGTTTAAAAGCGTCATACTTACTGTCGATAAGCTTAACAAACTTGATATCAGTTTTAAACAAGAATGACGTCTGAACACACTGTCAAACTGAGTTCGTGAATTCGTGACAGGCGCAAATGAAATTCTATAAATATGTCAGCTATGCGTTCACTTTGTGCATATCTCACACATACTAATATATACACTTATACACATACATATATGTGTATATTTATATACAATATATAATTTATATATAGGGAACATTTAACCCGCAAAGGAAAATATTTTTTTAAACAAGCTAAGTGGAAAATTGCGAAAAGATAAAGTTATTTATTTACAATTAATGTTCTGAAGCTTTTGCTAGAACAGGAAAGAGTCGATGAGCCTATTAAATAATTAATGATACTGGTCATATTTTTGAACCGAAAGTTAGGTCCCTTTTTCAGGAAATATGACAATTGAAATATATAATATACTTAAATTATTCAAAGATATTATATTTGAGAAACATACAAATATTATAAAACCGACATTATTTCGAATTATTTCAAGTGTTTCCCAAAATAGTGAGTATTATCCAGGACAAGAACTAACTTAATAATTTTTAATAAACTGACAAGTTATGTTAATTCATACCTACTGTTTCTCCAGTCAAAAAATTAAATAAACACCACAGCAGTAATAATTATTTATAATACAATTTTATAATTTCGAGTTCTGCCACTTTTTTGTTTAAATATATCAGTTTTTAAATCCGAGCGTTATGTGATTTTAAGTACCAATTTTCCTATAAAAGACAAGCAATGCTTCGAGTAAAACACAATTGTGATCTTTTCTTCGCCTAAATACGACGTGTGTTACCGATAGTAATTGGAAATGGTGACTCTGAAGTTTGCTCTTTTAACTTTTTGCGCTGTATGCGCTTTCCTTTCACTACCAAATGAGGTAAAGTTGTTAAACAGTTGTATTTGAGAAGAAAATTATGCAAATAAATAATATTATTTTTTATCTTCATTTTTTTTTTAATTTCAATTTTCAATTAATTTAGTCGTTAGCTTTTGGTGAACCTACCCCGCTCACTGGTGACGAATTGACAGCTGCTGTTGGTATTCTTAAGACGGCTTTGAGCGAATTGAGTACTGGAGGTGGTCCCAGTTATACGTAAGTTTTCCAAATGCTTTAAAAGTAAAATATCCTTACTTTTATTTTCTATTAAATGGCATACAAACCCTTCCTTATTTATCTCATTGATAATCATTTACTAAAAAACTTGTCTTCTTTACACTTTATATTTAAATTAAAAACTAGGATTTCGAAGGTAAACTCAGCCACCAAGCAAGTAGTGGCCGGCATTACATACAGGTATAATGTGGATCTCATTGATGAAAATAAGAATGTTGCCAATTGCAATGTTCAAATCTGGACGCAAGATTGGTTGAAAAACGGCAATCAAGTTACCATCGCTTGCGTTGATGCAAATCCGGTTAAGTTTAATTATTAAAACTACCAAATATACTGAAAAACGCTAGGACACATCTTTTTAAAATTAGCAAATAAAACTAATCTCTCTTTTTAAGCAATCTCAAATGTGTGTTTGAATTAAGATTCTTTTGCATTCTTTATAAGTTAGTGCTGTGTTACTGTCAGCAAAAAAATATTATGCTGTCAAGGTCTTAGAAAATTCAATTTCAATCAAAAAATAGATTGACCGATATTTTTGTTAAAAGATTTCGCTATGGGACAGTTTACTCGTACTTTACCTGCGAATTATAGTCCCGATTTGTATACTGGATGGTGAATAGATCAAAGGTATACAATTTTGCACTATTAATTTCTTTAAAGTATGCCATCTTATGACCAAAAATTGCCAATACACAAACAAAACTGTTCAAAGCCCTAGGTACTGAATATGTGGACCCAAGTATCTAAAGTTGACTTTTCACTTTTGGAAATACCGGTTAAGGCGGGAGATATGCAGTTTTAATTCAGAGAGAGCAATTCTGTGTATCACAAAGGGGTTGAGACGGGTCAATATTTCCCTGAGCATCCATATACTTAATATAAAGATTTGCGAACTTAAAGGTGACTTTATGCTGAATATATCGGCCACTATTTGAGTTATGTTAACGAAAATTAGAGAACGTATTTTACTCATAAGTGTGTATATCTTTGTGTCTAAAATAAATATAATTAGCCGAAAACTTGACATAGCCTCCATTTAGCTATTATCAATATCTTCGAACATCCGGGTGACTTTGCTCCATATGATTGGTAATTGTTCCCAGGTACTATGTAAGGTACCTTAAAGAAACTTAGGGAACATTTTTAACCATGTGGCCTGATTATAGTTAATAGATAAAAACAGGTCAATACTACCCAAACCCCCATGTGCTAAATATAATAATTTTTGTTTTTCTAACAAACCTAATGTCGAACATGTTGGCTAGTGTATGAGTTATTTATATACTTGTATGTAGTATATATAAAATTACTTGGATTCCGATCTTCTGCATAACACCCGAAATTAGCCGTTACTTGCTTGTTTGGAATAGTTTTTGTTTGGTATTCTATCGATGATATAAAAACGAAAACAGCATTTTCGGCATATTTTCCAGTTTTATTACTAAAGCGGTAGGAATACAGTTCAAGCAAGTCGAAAGTTATCTGAGGTTTATGGAGAAAATGTGATGATCTAACGCCAATACAAAAATTAGTTTTCAAAATTTCGTTCCAGCAATTTCGATCTTGAAGATGCACCACATACTAGAAGGACTGTGTGTATAAAATAATTGGATTGGTCGATGAAAGTCGTATGTTTTTTCGGATTACAGGGCTATTTTGAGCTTTTGCCCGACAATACACGATTAATTTTGAAGTGTGTTGTGATAAATTGGAAAAATTGAGTGATGCACTCAAATAAAAGAACCCATTATTGATTAATACGAAAGGTGTCGGAAAGGTTCCACCAGAATATTGAGAAACCACACATAAATTTATAGACTCGTCAAAAGCTTTTGTAGCTTAAATGGAATGTGCTACCGCATTCACTTTGCTGTTCCGCTGTTCGCAATATATTTTGGAACCTTCACCTCGAATCAGGACTTCGAAAACTACTTGAACTAATTTTTAGCGAACAACCCAACAGTAGTTCAAGGTTTAATTTATTTGCTCGGCTTTAAACTATCTAGGACAATATAAACAAAACCTTAACAATCGAAGAAACCCACAAGAAGAAATGCTTTAATTTTACTTATTTACTTAAATACATTTATCATGTGGACCTTTAACAATTCGAAAGATTCCAACTGAGATAAGTGATTTCATTGTCCTTTGGGTGAATTAAGATAATTGAATCAATTTGGTACCAATGGAATTGTGCAGACAAAGTAAATTTGTTGAGTTACAAAATCTACTTAGTTGACTGTGGTACTCGTATATTTTATTAGGAAATTTCAAAACTGCGAAGTAATATTTCAAAACTAAAGTGTAGTTGCATGGCTTATTTTGCGAACGGATTAGTGTGAAGGCTATTGCGTAGCAAGGCTGAAAACTTTAATCGTTCTCAGCCAACAATTTGCGGTCAATTGAATTTGTAGAAGCTTTACACTCTCTTTTCTCTAATGGTAACGTATTTTCCACTACAACCACTTGTAATATATATGTACGTATGTATATATTTTGTCGTCTCGTATCACGAAAGAAAAAACCAGCACGGAATAGCTTAAAATAAACATGCAGGGCTTGTACTAATGAGTGTAATTACATAAAAACAATATTTTATGGGAAATAAATGTTTTCACTTCACCATACATTATATAAACTATGCTTATTGGAAAACTATACTTAGCCACGATATAATTAAAGTACTAGAGGATGACAAAACGAGTTGAAATCCTATTGACTGTTCGTCTGTCGGTGTAAATGATAACTTGAGTAAATATTAGGCCTTGATGAAGCTCGGTGCACGTATTCCTTGACACCCAAAGTGGGTTAGTATTTCAGAAGAGCGGAATCAGACCATGGAAAACTGTTATTTGGTAATATGTCTTTAATTTTTTTTTAAGTGGGAGCGGTTCCGCTCTCTTATAATTTCCTCTTAAGCTAAATCAAACAACCATGGGCATCACAAAGATTTACAGTACGAGTATCACCTTCGAAAGTGTGGTAATGGGTGAAATCGGATTATAACTCCACCTATTCCTCATATAACTGTTATGTTGAAGACTACATAAAATGAAATAACTCAATAAATGAGGGCGTTATAAACACTAAAGTTCGCAATCGAGGTGATATGAAAAAGATTTATAAGAGCCAATTCAATTTTGATGAACAATAGGCCTGGCGCTGCTGATATTGATTTTGACCTTGCTGTATTATAACAGCACAAAAACTGACTAAATCGGACCACAACCACGCCTACTTTCCATATACAACATCTTTAAATTCTAGGTACTGAATATGAGAACCCCAATTCCTATCGAAAACCTTTTATCAAAAATATCGGTAAATCTATTAGCTATATTTTTGTAATTCGGAAAAGATCTCTTCCTGATAAAAATCTAATAATTTCCATATGACAAAATGTGGATCAATATTATTTTTCTGTTAATAATATGCAGTAATGCCAAAAATTAATAAGATTGGGCCGGTTAGGTTGCTCAGAATATGTGATTATTTTCATGAAGTAATGTTTTCCTTAAGATTATATGGTTTAGCTCTGAGATATCTTCACCAAATTTGAAGTGTTTGCTTAGAACTGAACTTAGCCTAATTGTTTCATAACATATAGAGTTACAAAACGAAGGTAATTTACAACACAGGGCGTTCGTTTCATGACAGTAACACAGCACCAACTTATCAAGTACATATCGCTCATTTGCTGCAAGACCGGCATAAATCAAAAAACGTGATTTTTGAGTTCATGCTGCAGAATTGTTCGTTATATCATACTTCATGTTGAGTGAAAAATTCATATGAATACCTCTTACATGCTCCGCTTGAGAAGAGAATATATTTCCTGTTTTCCGTGTAAGTTTATAGTCAGTTGAAAACTTTAAACGCGTTTTCTGGCAAATTGATTTTTTTGACTTATGCCGGTCTTGCAGCAAACGAGCGATATATAAACGAATCTTAAGGGGCTATACCAGTGTGACGCATGAAAAATCAGGCGATTTTCGTGATTTTTTTAAGAGAAGGTAAGCCATTGAATATTTCAAACTTCTTTGAACGTAAAAAGGTATATTTTAAGATTCTTTTTAACAAAAATGTTAAAAAATAACGGAGTTATGGGTTCACTTCAGAGGTACCAAAAAAAGGTGCCCCAACTGCTGGCATGATTCCGGCCGAATGAGTAGCTGAAACAAAAAAATTTGAGATGTTTATTAAACTTAAAAATATTTTCTATACAATGACTTGCGATATCTGAAAAATATCAAAAATAAAAAATGACGTAATTTTGAAAAAAAGTCGTTTTTTGAGGTAAAAAATGGTCGTTTTTTTTAATGCCAAATTGATTTTTTTCAACCACTGTCGCGACCAGATTTGAACATTGCAATTCTCAACATTCTTATCTTCATCAATGAAATCCACATTGTACCTGTGCAAAATGCCGGACACTACTTGCTTGGTGGCTGAGTTCACCTTTAAAATCCTAGTCTTCAGTTAAAACATAAAGTACAAAGAAGAAATGCTCATTTGTTAATGATTATCAAATAGAAATATAAGTATCGGTTTGGCTTCCATTCATTAGAAAATAAATATTGCCATTTTATGGCAAGCAAGAAAATTTGATTTATTTTTAAAGCATTTGGAAAACTTACGTATAACTGGAACCATCTCCATTACTCAATTTGCTCAAAGCCGTCTCAAGAGTACCAACAGCAGCTGTCAATTCGTTACCACTGAGCGTAGTAGCTTCACCAAAAGCTAACGACTAAATTAATTGAAAATAAAAAAAAATGTGAAGATAAAAAATAATTTTATTTATTATAATTTTCTTCTCAAATATAACTGTTTTACAATTTTACCTCATTTGGTAGTGAAAGGAATGCGCATACAGCACAAATAGTTAAAAGAGCAAACCTCTGAGTCACCATTTCTAATTACTATCGGTAACACACGTCGTGTTTAGGCGAAGAAAAGATCACAAATATGTTTTTCTCGAAGCGTGTCTTGTATTTTATAGGAAAGTTGGTACTTAAAATCGCATAACACGTGGAATTAAAAACTGACAGGTTTATATGGTTATTTCACACCAAACATAGAAGTAGCCCAACTCGAAATTATAAAAATTTTAATTGCAGATAAAAAAGTTTTTCTTAATAGGGATATTATTAAAGATAAGTATTACTGCTGTCGTGTTTATTTAATTAATTTTTTTGACTTAAGAAACAATAGATAGGTGCGGATTAACATAACTTTTCAGTTTATTAAAAATATATAAAAATTACCCTTTATCTGGATTGTACTCAGTATTTTTGAGACCTCTCATACTTTCAATATCGACTTCTTTAAGCAAGTTATGCTCTATATTCAACAACGTGAGATTATTAAGACGTTCTTTGTCCACCGTATTCCTTAATTCATTTTTAATACGTTTTAATGTGGAAAAAAAGAACCTTCGCCACTGCAGTTAGTGATTATGAGAGATACGTAAATTCGCAAAGCAATTTCTACGTTTGGGATACACGATTCTAAAGAATTATTTAATAAAAGTTTATAATATTGCTGTTCCAGAGGCCCCTGTTTCTTGCTGTCAATAATAGTAGCCAAATATGTTTTCAACAGCTCTGCGAACTGCACTAATTCACCGCCTAGGCTATTTTCCAAATCATCTTCGTAAGCACTGACCATACTAGAGGATTTTTCCAAAATCTCTTCTGTTGTAAGAGATTTTAGCTGTCGAAATACTTCAAAAACACTAGTAATTTTATGATATGTTCTCATACGTTTAGTTAAAGCAGACAGTACGTTGTCAACAATGACAATAAACACCTCAAATTCGAAACGTTGACCAGGTGTTTGATTTTCAACAAAGTCGTCGAGTGTAGTAGAGCCGCAGAAATGGTCGTACTTTGTATTTGATTCGTCGTCTGTTGCTGGTATTATTCACAGTAGGTCAGATCTTTGACTCTTGCCTCAGTATCTGAAAAAATGGATCGCATTGCTTGGACGTAGCCATATAATGATTCATAAAGGGCTTTATTAGGGTCTTGATCAGATGACTGCAGCGAAGCACTAGAAGTGGCATTAAAAAGCTAAAAGATTCCTTGACTCTTCCCTGATTTAGCAAAAGCTTCAAAACTTTAATTGTAAATAAATAAAGATCACAAACTTGCTTGGCTGAAAGGTTTTTTTTTTATAATTAACTAGAGGACCCGTCCACGCTTCACTGTGGCTGATACATAGATAATACTACCACTACCATCTATATGATTTCTATTAGTTGGATTATAATTATTAGTTAATAAGATATAGCATTTCTGTGAAACAACTTGTGTTAGTTTACAAAAAAATGGATCATAGAGCATTTCGTGTGTTAATAAATCATTGCTTTTTGGATGAAAATACTGTTGAATTTGGGCTCAGGGAAATCCACCGATGAAAAGATATTTGCTAAGCTTAAAGAGGCGAAAGCTCTGTGCAAAGCGGGTGCCCCACATATTCATAATCCAAAAAAATTACGAAATAAAGCCGAATTTTTGAGTCGGTGATAAAAACATAGCTCCATCATTTCCCACTGGAGTCCAATCGACAGTCATTCTAGTGAACTGCACATGAGCAACCGGTTCTCAGGCGTGGAAAGACGAAAAAGGCGGCTGGAAAGGTTATGACATCAGTATTTTGGGATGCACGTGGTATATTTGGTACATATTTGGTTTATTTTCTACTATTCCAAATACTTAGCAATTGTATTATTTTTGAAGAAGAATCTGTTTAAAATGGTACGCATATATTCAAAGGATTCCTACAATCATGAATTTTGAAATTATTATATTTTCAGCCAAATCGGTTCAGCCGTTCTTGAGTTATAAATGGTGTAACTAACAACAACTTTCTTATATATATATATATAATATATGAGGTTGTTTTTATTATTTATTTATTTATTTATTTTTTTGAAGAAATGAAATATTCCTACAAACATGAATTTTGAACACATGCTTATGATTTGAAATATAATTATTGTATTTATGAGTTGTATTAAATTTTGACATAAAGAGATAAAAGGTATCCTATGTCCTTACCCTGGTTCTAAGCTACCTCTCCACCAATTTTCAGCCAAATCTGTTCAGCCGTTCTTGAGTTATAAATGGTGTAACTAACATCAACTTTCTTTTATATATATAGATTAAGGAAAATAAAAAAATCCAATTTAATTCATTAAAGCTTTTTATTTCCTCATATGATTTAATGATTTGCACCTGGATAAAGTTTTCAGCAGGCTGATTGTACATAATATTATTGTTGGTTTAAAAAAATTTGGGCTATTATAAATACGCGCTTATACGAGTATGTATGTGTAGATGTGGTTGCCTGATAAGACAGCTTTGAATTATTGTGTGTACAGATGTGTTGTTAGCAAAAATGCTATGTAACGATGTTTGTGTTATATTTACTTTGTAGATTTGCTTTAGTTGCCATATGACAATTGAGGAATTTGTTTCCGTAAGAACTGCCGTTCGCTAACATCTCCGCTTATATTTTTGCCTAGAAACATGTGTAATTTCATCAAGATATTTTAATTTAAAGAAAAAAACTCATTTCTTGACCTTCCTTCATACGGTTTAAACATAAAACTAAGAACTTATTTAAATTTAATCAATTTGTTTAAAAAAAAGCTGAAATTTTAGTGGTTGGCACCACAACAACCAACTTGGAAAATAACGAACACCCTAACATACATACATATGTGTTTATAGGAAGTTTCCATCCGATCCATATTAACATTGGCTATGTTATCACAGGTATTTTAAACCAGCTCAAAAACATCAATATTTTTATTTAAATAACAAACGGCAGTTCTAACGAAAACAAATTCTTCAATTGTCATATGCAGTGGCGGATCCACGGGAGGGGGGGAAATTAGGGAAATTAATCACCTAGCGTCAGTTGACACCATGAACCACAAAAAACATATGGACATGATGCCGCTTGCGACTATCGAATGCCCCATAGGTTCGACATCTCTGCGGGTATATATGTCTCATACTGTAAAATTGGTACTATTGAGTACAAAAACACTTGACGTTTCATTTAAATCCGTTTATCTCGACAAAAACCCCTCATCTTGACTGTCCAATAGAATCACGCTATGCCCAGCTGAGCGGAATCATCTACATATATCAGGGATGGGCACATTTTTAGCCCGCAAAGTTAGCAAAGTGCGCACGGGGCTAGATGAGGGGAATATCAGTTTCCGGAGAGAAGAGCATAAGAAGTTGCGAAAAAAATCAATTACATTCCTCCGTACCTTAATGTTCATCGCAGAGTGATTGCATCAATACTGACATTGTACACAAATTAAAGAGCGGAAGCTTATTTCATATCGGAATTGTACAGTTGTGTGAACAAAAAGAGGTAAACATAATTTGCAGGGTTTAGAATTTCGCACTAAAATTTGTTTTTATTTACCTTTGCATGGTGGGAAATTCTAATCACTGTTAGGAAAAAAATATAAAAGTTATACTTGTATCAACGAAATTCGGAAAGAAGCAAAAAATGCTGTCATGACTCCGTGTTTCTCGCACAAACTCAACAACAGTATTTCAAAGTCAGTGAAAGTACGATTAATCGAAAACGTTGCCGGTGCCATACGAAAAGTCGAAATACTCATCGAAGAACTCATTTCCAAAACGTGACTGTATTAGCAAAGATACTTGGTGAAAAAATTGTCCAGTTGTGTGAAACAAGATGGGTAGAGAGACATGATGCTTTCCTTCAATTTGTTGCGAAGTTTCCGTTGATCATCGAAGTTCTGTCAAAAATCAGTGAGTGGAAGAGCAGAGAAACAGCAGGCAAAGCAACAATTCTCATATCGGCTTTGTGCAAGTTCGAATTTATCGTCGGGTTCTTCTGTCTCAGCAACATTCTATCGCTCACCCATTCGCTCAGCGTAGTTCTGCAAGAGTAAGCAATTGGTGGCGAAGGCATCAAAAATGATTGAGACGTTGCTTGCCACGTTGGAAAAAAAGAGGGAAAAAGTTGATGAAACATTCCGATTAATTTATTCAGAAGCCAAGAAAATGGCGGAAAAACTCGATGTTGACTAAGCGAAACCGAAAATATGTGGTCGAAAAATGAAACACGAAAATTACGACGTGAAAACTTGCGAAGATTACTACAGGTTCTCTGTCTACATACCTCTGCTGGATAAATCGAAGGATAAATTCAATTTCACCCGCCAAGAATCGTCTCTGGATCCGCCACTGTCATATGGCAACTAAAGCAAACCTACAAAGTAAATATAACATAAGCATTGAACAATAATTCAAACTTGACTTATCAGACAAACACACATTCAAATATAAGAGTACTACATAATATATTTATAATATCTTAAATTTTCTAAAACCAACAAAAATATTATGTACAAATTATAATATGCCCACTGAACACTTTTTCGAGGTACAAACTACTACCGCATATGTAGAAATAATAAACTTTAAAGTATTAAATAGGAATTTGTTTTAGTTGCCTTAATTAAGGCTTCAGCGATTCGAATAGTTCCATAATTATAAAATTATAATCTGCTTTAGGGCTTTAGCCCTTGTAAAGGATGTTTTTTAGACGTAATTTGCCGTTTCGGGATGAACAGGTTTACTTAGGAACAACGTTCGGTGAATGGGCTCAAAACGAGATGGTCATCGATCTCAATTTCGACAAGAAAATTTTGAAAACATCAACCTTTACATACTAAATGTTTCATTTTCTCTGGAAAATTCTATGGGAGATTTGGAAAAAAGTGTAAAGTTGACCTTTCAGCCAAGCAATTTTGGGTTTTTTAAGTGCACTTATAATATGGATGCATCAGTAGCAGTTAAAGTTATTTATTTACAATTAAAGTTTTGAAGCTTTTGCTAGAACAGAGAAGAGTTAAGGAGTCTTTTAGCTTTTTAATCCACTTGTCAAATTTTTTGAACCGAAAGTTTTGTCCCAATTATTAAGCAATATGATAATTGAAATATTTAATCATTTAAAAGGTAGAATTTAAATTACTCAAAAAAATTATATTTGAAAAATACACAAATATTATAAAACCGACATTATTTCGAATTATTTCAAGTGGTGCCCAAGATACTGAGTACAATCCAGCTCAAGGACTAACTTAAATATTTCTTATCAACTGACAAGTTATGTCTATTCATACCTGTTTATTGTTTTTCCAATCAAAAAATTAAATCAACACGACAGCAGTAATACTTATTTATAATACAATCCCTATTAAGAGTAACTTTTTTACCTGCAATTAAATATTTTATAATTTTGAGTTCTGCCACTTTTTTGTTTAAATATATCAGTTTTTTATTCCAAGCCTTATTTGATTTCAAGTACCAACTTTCCCATAAAATACAGCCAATGCTTCGAATAGAACACATTTGTGATCTTTTCTTCGCCTAAACACGACGTGTATTTCCGATAATAATTAGAAATGGTGACTCTGAAGTTTGCTCTTTTAACTATTTGCGCTGTATGCGCTTTCTTTTCACTACCAGATGAGGTAAAATTGTAAAACGGTTGTGTTTGAGAAGAAAATTATAATAAATAATATTATTTTTTATCTTCACATTTTTTTTATTTTCAATTAATTTAGTCGTTAGCTTTTGGTGAACCTACCCCGCTCAGTGGTGACGAATTGACAGCTGCTGTTGGTACTCTTGAGACGGCTTTAAGCAAATTGAGTACTGGAGATGGTCCCAGTTATACGTAAGTTTTCCAAATTCTTTAAAAATAAATCAAATATCCTTATCTTTATTTTCTATTCAATGGTATACGAACCGTTCATTATGTTTCTAAGTGATAATTATTTACTTTTTTTCTTTGTACTTTATATTTAAATTGAAAACTAGGATTTCAAAGGTGAACTCAGCCAGCAAGCAAGTAGTGTCCGGCATTTTGCACAAGTTTAATGTGGATCTCATTGATGAAGATAAGAATGTTGACAATTGCAATGTTCAAATCTGGTCGCGACAGTGGTTGAAAAATGGCAATCAAGTTACCATGGATTGCAGTGATGCAAATGCGGTTAAGTTCAATTATTAAAACTGCCAAATATACTAGAGTACACTAGCACAGCTTTAATAACTTAGCAAATAAAACCGATATCTCACTTGAAGAAATCTCAAATATGTGTTTGTATAAAGATTCGTTTACATACTTTATATGTTAGTGCTGTGTTACTGTCAGCAAAAGAATATTATTCTGATAAAAAACCTATAAAGTGTCTTAACTAAGCACAGAAACAAGATATGGAAGTGTAAATTGGCACAGAGGATTGCAGTACCAAGGAGCACTTGTAGGCTGATAATCATGTATCTCAAGACCTGCTCTACCGATTGCAACTATATTCGATACATCACATTCCTCTTAGATTCTTATTTCCCTGTGCGAAATCGGACTGCTACCACGTCTATGGGAAGTAGGAACACAATTTTAAATTGCACTTGCTTTTTTACTTTCCAGTATACTATACAAATGAATAGCAAATTAATATAATCGAATAAAACTATGCATGAATAATCCCTT
Source organism: Bactrocera zonata (assembly GCA_037783105.1). NCBI lineage: Eukaryota > Metazoa > Arthropoda > Insecta > Diptera > Tephritidae > Bactrocera > Bactrocera zonata. The sequence continues at coordinate 207,980 of JBAWJQ010002002.1, read as the reverse complement.
TAGATTATTCCACCTTATGACCAAAATTGTTAGCATCCATTAAAAACTGTTAAAGCCCCTAGGTTTGGATCCCAGTACCTATAGTTGAACGCAAATATTGGTCAATGTATGAGATATAAAACTGAAATTCAGGAATAATCTTTTCTTAACAATGGTATGGCTGTGTGTCAAAAATGGGCTGAATCATGTCAATTTTTCCCTTGGCTCCTATGAACCTTACTTAAGGATTTTCGAACCTGGCCTAGCCCCTATATAACTAATATCCGGATTTTCGAACATTCGGCTGACTTTACTCTATATGATCGGTTTTACACCTTAAAGTATTTTCCCGGTTTTGATTTATGGAAATGCAATAGTATAAAATGTTGTTCGCTTGCACCCGAACTTAGCTCTTCCTTACTTGCCACGAATTCACGAAGTCAGTTTGGCTGTGTGTTCAGACGTCATTCGTGTTTAGCTCAAGTTTGTTTAGCTTGTCACCGGTAAGCATGACGCTTTTGAACCCACAACTTGTGTATATTTCCTTAATAATTTGTGTTTACTTAAGTACAGGTCTCTTATTGTACACTTACAAAACTTGGAAATTCTCTTGGGAATTTCAAAGTTTTTATAATGCAAGCTCAACCTGGGCTATACGTAGAGGGCTTTTTCTTAAGAAAAGAAAAAATATGAAACTGGTTTATTTGCTACCCAGGGAAATACTTACATTTTATCTGCTAGACGTTATAAGTTATTCATGTTTTATTGACGTTGATTGATGCATATTTAGCAACGAAGGACAACTAGAAATTTCTTTGCAATATTTGTCTTGATATGTACTAAACAAATTAAAAAGTATGTAATTGAAATTCTTCTCCCTTTCTTTCTTGTGCAATATTTCTAGCAACTTAACATCAATTGAATAGAATTCCCTCCGTCCTATCAAACTTTTCGTTGAGCTGACTATTTTGCACAGGAACCATTTAATTTCCGGCACATACTTAGGAACTTGTAAAAAGCACATTATTTGGCCTAAAGAAAACAATCCAATTATCATATATCACAACTTTGAGTGTTTTGGGTTCACTTCAACATAAGAATGAAAAAGTTCCACAACTTTGTATTGCCAGCAACAAGCAAACAACACTCAATTGCTTATTGCTTTGGGACATTAAGATTTTGCCTTTTTCTTTTATTTATAATAATTTTGAGTAAATAATGTTTATATCTTTGATGGCTTAGGGGCACCCTAGAATCAGGTCCTTCTCCACCTGGTCCTTGCAACGGAGTGGAGGTCTTCCTCTTCCTCTGCTTCCCCGGGCGGGTACTGCTTCGAATACTTTCAGAGCTGTATTGTTTTCATACAATGCGACGACATGACCTAGCCAGCGTGGCCGCTGTCTGTATATCTCATACAGCTCATCGTTCCATCGAATGCGATATTCGCCGTGGCCAACTCGCAAGGGACCATAAATCTTTCGCAGAACTTTTCTCTCGAAAACTCGCAACCTCGACTCATCAGAAGTTGTCATCGTCCAAGCCTCTGCACCGTATAGCAGGAGTGGTTTATAGAGTTTTGTTTTTGTTCGTCTAGAGAGAGCTTTACCTTTCAATTTCCTACACAGTCCGAAGTAACACTTGTTGGGAAGTGTTATCCTGCGTTGGATTTCCAGGCTGACATTGTTGGTGGTGTTAATACTGGTTCCCAAACAGACGAAATTATCTACGGGTTCAAAGTTATGACTGTCAACAGTGACGTGAGAGCCAAGTCGTGAGTGCGACGACTGTTTGTTCGATGACAGGAGATATTTCGTCTTACCCACATTCACTGACAGACCCATTTGCTTTACTTCCTTATCCAGTCTGGAGAAAGCAGAAATAACGGCGCAAGTGTTGAGGCCAATGATATCAATGTAGCTGCTCGATTAAGTCGCCTGAAACCTCGTTTGGTACCGAACGGCTCGGAGAGGTCCTTCTTGATCCTGACAGAGCTTTTGGAGTTGCTCAATGTCAGTTTACACAGCCGTATTAGTTTTGCGGTTATACCAAATTCAGACATCGCAGCATAAAGGCAACACCTTTTTGTGCTGTCGAAAGTAGCTCTGAAATCCATGAAGAGGTGGTGTATGTCGATTCTCCTGTCAAGGGTCTTTTCCAAAATTTTCCATTTGTTAGGTCTAGAGCCACACTGATAAGGTCCAATCAGTTTATTGACGGTGGGCTTTAATTTTTCACACAATACGCTCGATAGAACCTTATACGCGATATTGAGGAGGATTATCCCACGGTAGTCGGCGCAGATTGTGGTATCTCCCTTTTTGTGGATTGGGCAGAGCACACTTAAATTCCAATCGTTGGGCATGCTTTCGCCCGACCATATTTTACAAAGAAGCTGATGCATGCTCATAATCAGTTCTTCGCCGCCGTGTTTGAATAGCTCGGCCGGCAGTCCATCGACCCCCGCTGCTTTTTTGTCCTTGAGTCGGGTAATTGTTATTCGAACTTCTCCATGGTTGGGCAATAGGACGTCTGCTCCATCGTCATCGATTGGGGACTCGGGTTCGCCTTCTCTTGGCGTTGTACGTTCACTGCCATTCAGCCTGTTTTCTCTCCGCTGCAACATAGTTGTAAATAGAAATTTGCGGTATAACCGAGTAAGCGGTTTCTAAGCCAGTAAATAAAGTAAATAGAAAATTCTAAATGGAAACATTTAATGAAGGGTTAAGTTCCGGTGGAAGAGAGTATAAGTTATCAGTAAAAATTTTAGTCAAGTACACAGTAAAAATATCAAATACCAGTGTTGTTTAATTAAATGAGAAATGAGCCTCAAAGGAAGTTTTATATTATTTTTATCTCGTTTGACAAGCGAGCTGTCATTGGTTATAAATTAAAAACGAATAAGTTAAAGAATTAATAGTCTTTGTAACATATTATCGCCCATTCATATTTCAGGGTTTGAAAATAAATTTGATTATTCAAATTCTCATCAGTGAGAATATATAGGCTAGATGACAAATGTGTTTGTTTTCCGAATAATGGCAAAAATATTTATTTAGTGTGACTGAATAAGTCTATTTAAATAAGCTCCGACAAAACAAACTCTTAAGATATTATAAATAATGCAAATTTCTGTAAGGGTAAACGTTTGGATTTTTTCAATTCTCCAATACTAAGTGGAGATATTGACCTGCCAAATAGTTTTATTCCTTTCCAACTTTTATTTTTAGTGATTTCAATTAAATTCCAATATTTTGAAAGTAATTTGTGTATATTTTTCTAAGCAAACTGTTGGTTTTGTTATTGCATTAAGCAAACAATGTTTCTGCTGGCAATAAATACACAAAACCGAATTGAAAGCACGGAATTGTAACTTTTCTAACAAATGGCACTGAAGTAAGGGGGGAAAGTAAAAAGTTTTTCAATTCCATTTTCAACTCTGAACTATTTCCACTTATATGACTGCCTGCAATATAAAAGTTATGTACGTTACTGTAAAATATTTTGCTTATCTCTAATCCTCTACGTGCACACAAAGTATACAATATTGACTGTTTACGCAGAAGTTTTTCGACAACGTCAATAAAACTCTTGCCAAAATATTTCACATACGCTTAAATGTTGATTGTGGGTAGGCTTTTGGTTGTTTAATTTACTCGTGCTCATTCACCGTAACCTCAAAACACGCATTGTGGTGAAATATATTATTGTCACTTTCGGCGTACAAATAGGTGATTTGTCAGAATGTAAAAAAGTTTAAAATAGTTACATACATGCAAACACGTCTGTTATATCTAAAAGCATAAAATTGGGCACAAAAAGTGAATTTACACTCACCCCTATTTGGCGTGACATAGTTACGTTAAAATGGTTAATATTACAAAATCTTTATATTAGCTAAATGGGGGTAAGGGAGTTATTGGCTCGATTCAACCTATTTTTCACATACAGACATACCATTGTCAGAGAAGGATTATCCCTTAATTTCATTTATATATCTCACACATTGATCAATATTTTCGATCAAAAGTCAACTATGGTATCTAGGAGCTTGAATATTTTTGTTTGGATTTTGGATCAAACTTGTAAGATGGATTACACTAAAGGCATTATTCGTGCAAAGTTTTTTCCCGTTATAGTAATTGATTCTTGATGTGTCTACTGGAAAGTTAAAAAGTCAAGAGGAATTTAAAATTGTGGAATTTAGGCAGAAGGCATCACTGGCAGTGGTCCGATTACGCCCATCAACGAAATCGTAATTTGTTTTCTACTAAGGAATCCACATACAAAGTTTCAACTTTTCTCGTCAATCTGAACATTTATATATATAAATATAAGCCTTCGTCATCTACCTCGATTTGTTTTAGGTGATACGTACAGCCGTTATGTATATATATGTATATATTATAGTGTAGCAACATGTTGCAAGAGTATAAAAATATGTGAATCATACGTTGGCACTTCTGAGCAACCTATTTCCTAAGCCTAAAGCAAAATATTTTCATGCTTACACATTGCCTACTTAAGTGCATTTACTCTTACTTTTACTGACATCGACAACATCCGCACTTAAGCCACCACTTATTGAACACGTAGGAGTAATACCACCATAGTAACTTTTGATGTTTCCTGCTGTCATTTTTGACTCAAATGGGTGTTGCGCTTCAGGAACTTTATGTACGTATATATATGTATGTACTATATATTCTCAGAAATCACATAATATATAAGTGCCCACTTATTTTTGTATGTTTACTTCAGTAGCTCTAACAGTAACAGTAACTGCACTATTATCTACTTTCATATGTAGGTTTAATCTTTAGAAATATCGGCTGAGTTGACTAAGGCTTACGATATAATGCAATGCTTGTATACAACAGTTCATATTACATATCACGTATACGTCATGGTGGCACATCTGATAAAAGTTGAAAATTGCTAATTATATTCCTGCACTGAGCATTAATAATATTAATGAACTATTAATCATAATTAAATAATCACTAAGTTCCAATTACAGAAGGCAAATTTCAACCCAGGAAGTGAATCAAATATAATGGAATGGTTAGAATAATAAACTAATCGTTGAAACTCATATTTTGGATATTTTTATTTAGTTTTTATTGCTTATAATGATAATCTATATAACAAAAATCTTTTTATAAAGTGTCTGCTTTGGCAAATTTACAAAATTAATTAAATAAGTGTGAACGGGCGTATACGTAACATGAAATCGATAGCCATTGCAGTTCTTATTAAATTTCGTATTTCGCCTTTTATTTTTACCTCAACCCGATGGTGCATTATTGAAAGTGTATATACGTGTATGTTTACGTTAAAATGACTAAGAGAAAGAAGTTACCAGATTAGATATAAACAGAGGTACGTATATTCAGGAATATAGTATATGACAAATTCTATAACAAAGAAGTATTTGTGCATTGTAAACATGTAAACCAACCGATGTTCTCCACATTTTGAATATGTTTTTTTTTTATTCCAATGCAATTTAAATTTTATTTTTTGCCTTTGATTTTTTTGTTAATTCTCTACTACCTTCTTGTTCAATTTTGTCAATAACGAAGCAGACTTTGAAGAGACTTCGCACGTTTTATTGAATTTATCAGCAGCAAATGTTCTAATCCTGCCTTAGCTTGAGTGTGTAGTAAAAGTGAAGATATACCCAGTTTAATATATATTTACTATATTTTTTTAAGAAGAAATACTTTTATTTATATTAAGGCTTTTGTCATTACTAAAGACATAAGAAAACTCAGCCTTTGGAGTTTTTTATGACTTTGACAATGAAAACAATTAAGAGTGAAACTTTGTTTGCCGGGAATTTGGTTTTATTAGCTCAGAGAATGAATGTCAGTGTCAAAAAAAAAATTTTTTTAATACGTAAAAGTATATAAACAGTATGTTGAGTATGAATGAAAATTACTAGGTGTTTCTAAGGCAGTTTGATACCCTTAAGTCAGACCAAATCAAACAGAATTATTCTATCACCCACAAACCTGCGGCTTTAGATTATACAATACTACTGTGATCAAATTGAAAGGTAAATTAACTTGAACTAATTTATACTTTGCGTGTTTTTCGAATCAGTAATTTTTTTTTCTGAAAGTTTTTTCTGAAATTAAATTTCACGTCAAAATATTTATTAGTATTTGCGATACGCGTCGTTTTGTGAAGCTTTAAAACTGAATTCTTCCATTTTCACTATGTCTGATTTTATTGAACAAAAAAGTGCGATAATGCATTCATACTGCATTGGTTAGTCGTGGTCATTTCGACACATGCTCGATGAAACTAAAATACGAGAGTGGAGTGGGTGGAATGTGTTGCAATCTTCTTCTCTTCTTTACTGGCGTAGGCACCGCTTACGCGATTATAGCCGAGTCAACAACAGCGCGCCAGTCGATCCCAATATGTCCCTTAAAATTCACTTTCTGGACTCCCATCTGGATTTTTCCCCGAAAATTTAAGTGTAATAAAGAGTAAGTGACGAACATGGAGAACGGTTCCAAAAATACATTTCTGCTATGGAGAAACGGTACAAAGGCAAAAAGCAAGTGGAGTGCTAGGTTGCTTGCCGATTACTGCTGGACATTATTAAGGGATACTCCAAAAACAAAATATCGTCGAAAAACATCGAAAGTAACATTTTAAGGTACTCTTTAGTTAATAAAATAATATAACAATAATATACATATCTATTGGTGTTTTTTTTTTTTAATTTTACAATACAATTGGAGCTTTAATGTGTATCTGATGGATGTGAGAATATTATTTTCTATTAAATTGGTATAATAATAGTATAAATATAGTATAATATTCAATAAACACAATCTTTCTTTATTTACAAAGAATGTTTGCTATTAATTTCAGCATCGAAAATTTTGAGTATTTGGTTTTTGATAATAAAAACTGATGATTTTGAGTTTTCCCTCATTATGCTAATATAACCTGGCGTAGAATGAACAGAACAAGACGGTACGTGCAAAAAGATCTATAATGGAGGAAAGCTGCTGTCTATAACTTAACGCGTAGCAACAACCATCAAAAATTAGCTCCAATTAAACCTATACGGCCGCCCTTATTAGACCATTAACGTTTTGTACTCATGCCTTGTCCACATTTGCGGTATTAACACATAACAATAATGTGTGTAGTATCTACCTTGTTTGGCGAGATCACAATATCTTATTACATTTTCGATTATTACGTATTCATTACAGACATCTGCCCACGAATATGCGAGTACAAGGTTATGTATATGCTGGATACGAGTGTGTTGAGTTCGCCAGGGTCTCACTAGTCAAGTGTGCTTACTGTCACACATACACACAACCGTAATTAGTTTTGGTAGACCTTGTCAAACACTTGCGTGTTGGGAAATTCTGCACTTAACTTTTTCAGCAGTCTGCGCCTGTAATTTGGTTAATTAATTTAGTTATAAAGTATCCTTAAATATAATTAAAACTTATTTAGTGTTTTTGAAGTTGATTTTTTTTTTTATTTTATTGTTTAAGTTTGATACCTGTTCAAGTCTCTCAGACTATCATGTTTAATTAGAAGGGAACTCTATTTAATATTAATGGAATAAAATTTTTATAGCAATCGAAATATTTTTTATTATGTGTGTATACGTTTCTGTATATATATGAGTATTATGAAGAAAAATGGTGGGATTCATTCATAAACATTATCGTGTATCAGTAGTGTAACAAGTAAGTGGTAAACTTGACAAAGGACATCTGTATCATTATACTTGTTGTTGTTACTTTGAAAGATTAGACTTGAAAAGATATACACATCCTGATAAGTTTAAATTTCACATAATATGTAAAATAATTTTAGTATGAGGAATGAAACCAAGACCACTTAGTTACAAGTTCGGTATGGGAATAATTTCATACGAGTAGATTTACAAGCATCAACTCCCATCTAACTGATATTAACTGTTTTGCTCTTTAATGCTTGAGTATAGGCATGTGTAAAATATGTATGCAACTGAATGTTTACACAGAAGTGTATGACAACAACCTCTTCAAAAGTGGAGAAGACACACAAGTCAAGATGTTGTCCCCACAAACCAACATATTGGCGAACAAATTTTCATTCTCAGGCACCTAAACGAAAATTATTCATTTAAAAATCCCGCTTATATGGAAGACAGGTACATGGTAAATACAGGTAGGAAAAAAATTTTACCTGTCTGCCATATAAGCGGGAGGTGAGAGGGGGAAATGTAGAATTCCCGATATTTTCTTGACAGGGTGAACGTATCACCTAAAACTAAGCGAGAGAGATATAGGATTATAAATATATACGAGAAAAGTTGCAATCCGGTTGACTGTCTGTCTGCCCGTCCGTCCGTTCTCTAGTGCAAAAAAAAATTACGAGTTCGTAGATGGGCGTAATCGGCCCACAAACGTCATTAACCGAAAATTATATTAAGCGCCATAACTAAGCATCAAATTAAGATATAAAACACTAATTTGACACAGGGGATCGCGGTAGTAAGGGGCATCCGTGGAAAAAAAATGAAAAAATGGATGTGGTCCCTTTTATAAGTTTAATGTATACATCTCCTAAACTACTAAAGTTTCAACGACCAAATTCAAACAGCATAATTATTATATACTCTCAACACTGCGAAAATGGATGAAATCGGATGGTAACCTCGCTCACTCCCCATATAACGGTACTGTTAAAAATTACGTAAAGCGTGATAAGTCAATACCTGATCACGCCAGAATCGTCAAATTGTTCCTACGAGGTAGTAATAGAAGGCTTTATGGGAATCGGTTTGAAAAGTGGACGATGGGCGCGACAACGCCCACTTTTTGGTTAAATCCTCCTATCTTGGGACTCGATTGACCGATTTCGACAAATATTAGTGCATGATACTCTTTTCATATTTCTACATCACAGTACGAAAATGGACGAAACCAGATAAGAGATAATTCCCATATTGCCCAATTTTATTCTCTAACTTTCCAGTATATCCAGTGTATAATGGGATAAAACTCTGCAAGAATAATTCCTTTAAAGTTTGCCTCCTTACGACCAAAAATTGTCTAAGTCCTGTTAAAAATGTTCAAGCCTCTAGATACCGAATATGTGGACCCCAGTATTTGTAGTTGACTTTTCACCGAAAATATCGGTCACTGTGTGAGATATAAAATTTAAATTTAGAAAGAAACATTTACTGGCAATAGTATTTCTGTATATCAAAAAATGGGTTGAATCGGGTCAATACTTCTCGGAGTTCCCACTTACATAATATAAGTATTTTTGAACTTCCAGGTGACTTTATCCTGGATATATCAATCAATCTTTGAGTTATCTCAATGAAATTTTCGGAAAGTATTTTACTCATAACAATATATCTTGGTGCCTAAAATAGATAAATTTGGGTGAAAACTTGACTTACCCTTCATATAACTATTACCAGGATTTTTGAACATCCGGCTGACTTTATGAAACCCAGAGTACGTGTTGTTAGTATGTGGATTGAGTTAATCTTTAATTAAGGTAAAATAAAATCGGGTCGATACTAGCCCAATTAGATACTACATAGGTATAATGATTTTCGATTATATATACATATATATATATATATTTATGTGTGTATGTAAAAGTACAAAACCTTTTGGAGTGAAATAATGTTCATATACTGCGAAACAACTTCCTGCATTCCATAACGTATGAACGACAAAGTTGTATAAGACTGTGTTATTTTTACCAACACAGATACAGAAATAATGTATGCATTTTAAATGCTATGAGCTGATATACTTGTATATAGACTTCCTTGCATCTGAATGTACTCTCATTGGCATGAATAATTATTGGCAATAATCCTGCTGCAAGCGTTGAGTTTAAACCGCTTAAATATTAATGAGTTTCCAAAGGTATGAAATTCGTTGGAAAATTGAGATACTTTATGCGTATTTTCCACACATGCATTTGGCTTTTTACTGCTGCGTAAGTTACCCCAATAAATATGGCTATTTGTTATTGAGTTAAAATATTATTATCGTAACTATTTAAATTAATAATATACCGAAATTATTGTTTGTGTTTGGTAGTAAGCTTAAAGACACCCATCTACACGTGTATAAAAGTTTTTGTGTATTGCGAAGTAATTTCCATACTAGAGTGTAGAGCGCTATGAATTCAATTCAATGCAAACTATTGCCATTAACCATATATACATATATGTATATATATATAATATCGAAATATTTACTTTGTATTTAATATTGATAACGGTTTTTATATACTCATAGTTCTATATGAAATTATGAACTCAACATTACTAATTAAACTTTGTTGAAAATATTACAACAGAGAAATTACTTAGGTTTCATTTATATTAAATTATTTTTAACTCACCTTCTCACTATTTTTCCTAATATTCGACTTTATTCCAATTTTGACTCCGATATCTGTATATAAATATAGATTAATTATAAATAGAAAATTAGTAAAGGTTAAGCTTATGCTACAAATATGTTCAAAATAATTAATTATAGTTTTATGTTAATAAATATGATAACTTAAATAATTAACTTTTCTCATCCAGTAAATGCTGCATTTAAGCCAAATGTATTATTAATTTGAAGATATTAAATATTAATGCGTTTATAAAAGTATGACATTCGTTGAAAAACTGAGATATTTTATGAATATTATCCACACATGCATTTGGGTTTTTCCTCTTGCATAAGTTACCCCAACAAATGTGACCATTATTTAGGGATTGAGCGGGGTTATCAACCGGTTTCATCCTTTTTCACACTGTCGGTAGGAGTTCTTATAATATTTGCGCTGAGCTAAGTTCGTTGCTGATTTAAGAGTTTAAATGTACATAATGAAATTATTAGTGGGCGACACCAGGATCTAAATTAGAGTTTTTTGTCTTAATTTAGTGGTTTATACTTTATGAGTTTTGGTTAATAGCATTTTGAGGGCCTGGAAATTGACCGATTACGGCCATTTAGGACTGCGTTGTTACTTTTTTGCACAGGAACACGCATAGCAAGTTGTATCAAGATACAGCTTACACGGACGGGCGGACATTCACCCCAATTTCAACTCATCTCGACATCCTGATTTATATATGTATTCATAAACCTATATCTACTTAGCTCGATTAATTTATTTAATACATACAATCTCGAGGTGGACAAAACTATGTATTATGATCTGTAGAGACTTGTTGTAAGAGTATAAAAATACTTGTTAATGCATGTCCGCTTCAGTAATTTTACAGCGTGATTGAAAAGACTTTTAACTGCGTGTGAGTATCTTTAGTATACAGTATGTCTGGGCGTATACGCAACATTACATCAATATCCAGTTCTATAATGAATTACGTATTCATTGTGAATTTTCAATAGCCATTGTGATGTAATACTTGCAAAAATTCTTAGCACTTACTGATTTTATATCCCATACTCGGAGAAGATTATAAAATTAGTATGCGGTAACACGATAACGAGAGCGAGCAAACGAAGAAAATATTCACAAACAACTATACAAAGACAAACTAGTATTCTTGTTTGTATCTCTAATATGCTTTTCAATGACAAAAACGAAATGGACATTTTATTTTTTGCCTTTGACCTTCTGCTGTTCGTTCTCTACTTCTGTCTTTTTTAATTTCCGTTGTTAGCGATGCAGACTTTGATGGGACTTCATGCGTTTTATTGAATTTAAAAGCAGAGGAAACTTACCTCAAATGAGTATTAGACGGAAAAACCACTTCACTGATTTAACTTTCAATTCAAACAGAAAAAAAAGAAATTGCTAAACAAAACAAATTGGCATAATGACTTTGTAATTTGTCCGAATATTGCGAAATTTTCAAAGCTTCTTTTTAGTAGTGTCAAAGTCTTCACAAAGACTAGCCGGTGATGGCATAATACTTTTTTATTCATTATTTGTGTCTGTCTTGTTAATCTTCTCGATGGAAATTTACAATAACAGCGGTTAACAGTACTGTTACTGTCTGTCATTTGGTTTCATTTTTTTTTTTCTGAGAAATTTTACTAAGCAAAGGTCTTAAGTGGATTTGTGTTTTAGCAGACTTGGCATAACTACACTTTTTGTACCCAGTATATCTAAAATTTCGGAAAAAATTGAATATCATATTATGTACATTAACTCATGTTGATAATTTGTACGATATAATAAAGAATAAATTTATAGCATTTAAATATCTCAATAAATTGTCTCTATACGTTCAGCGTTCATATTAATATAGTTAATGTAGAAAATAACTATAGTAAAAGGAATATTAACTAAATAATAATTAATGCTGGTAAATTTCAGAGTAATTTTCACTAATTCTGTTAGATTATTGAAAGTGGCAATCCATAACCGGCTTACTGTAAGTTATACAGATGGGTATTTTTGAATTTAATAATTTATTACCAGCACAACTTAAAGAGTAACTTCTACTAATTACTGATTGTCATTAAAGTGAAAAGACTGAAAGATACAAAATACCTGGAAATATAGATATTATGCACTAATACTATAGTTTTTCAAGTATATACGATTCTTTTCTTCTCTAAGGTTGAACGATACCGGAAATAGTTTAAATAAAGTTGTTGAATATAATTATTACGATTTTTGAAAAATTATCTGGAAATGTAATAAAGATTACTAAAGTGCGTAATACTCTATAAATCTTATGTAAAAAATCTTCTAATGTTTTGAGCCAATTCTCATTTCTGAAGTCAGAATGTGGAGAAATCAAATCAACGGTCGAAAAATCTGAAACTTGATGCATTATCGGTAATTTATCTTATGTATAAAAATGAATCGCAAAATGTGTTGGTAAGCGCATAACTCAAAAACGCCTGGACCAATTTTGATAATTTTTTTTTTAAATGTTCGGTGAGACGTTGACGTTGGTTTTTACGGCAAGAAATATTCGAATAATTGCCAGAAACCCCCTAAAAACAGCCTTTTTCTTTTTTCCATACAAACGAATGAATGTTTGTTTATTAGTAACGCTAAGGGAACGACTGAACCAATATTGATGAAATTTTCAGAGAATGTTCTGTGTAGATCGGGGAAGGTTGAGAAATAAAAAAACCTGTATGCTTTTCGTGAGAAAAAGTCGGAAAATTGGACAATTCCAAAAAGTTAATTTTTTCTATACTAATTTTTTTTTTTAATTTTTTTTGTTTTGTTTTTCAATTATTTGAATCGTTTAAATTTGTCGTTTGCTTCAAAAATTTTTGAAAATTATTCAGTGAAAACGTTATGTGTGTTGCACACAATGTGATTGAAATTTGTTACGATGCCACGAAGTGATCGCGCTAATATCGGTCGGCGTCACACCAAAGCACATCAACGATTACTACCAGGATGCGGTGACATAGTACGTGCTGTATTATGGATCGCGGTCGATCAGCAAGCGATCGTCAAGATGTCACAGCACGACTTTTCAAGCAACAGCTTCGATGGACATTATCTTGAAGCAACGTACTATATATGGTGCTGTTAGATGCTAGATGTACTCTGTTGAGTGGCAAAAGAGAGGTTTGCCGCACGCACACATTCTTCTTTGGATGGTGGATGGTGGTTACACCAGAACAATTTGATGAAATCATTTCTGCGGAAATTCCTAATGCACAGAAAGATCCAGTATTATACCAGTATTATATGTGAAAACCAATATGGTTCATGGACCTTGGGGACACCACAATCCCACTTCAGTTTGTATGTCTGACAATAAATGCACAAAACAGTATCCACGTGCTTTTCTTTCGGAAACACAAACTAGAAATGATGGATATCCACTCTATTGGCGTCGCTCACCAGACGACAATGGCAGAACATTCAGCATTCAATTTAGAAGAATGAATATCGAAGTTGACAACACATGGATCGTACTATATTCACCATTATTGTCTAATTGACATTCAAAAGTTATATCAATGTTGAGTATTGCAGTTTGGTGTAGTCGATAAAATACGTTTGTAAGTACTTCACCAAGGAAGAAACATGGCAGTTATTGGTCTTGAACGATACGGTCGATACGTGAACTGCAGTAAAGCGCTTTGTAGGATACTTACTTTCGCAATTCATGAACGTTTTCCGACTGTTGTGCGTCTCGCAGTTAATTTGGAGAATGGCCAAAGAGTGTATTTCAACCCAGGGAATACAGTACAAAAAATTGGAAATGGGTTAATTCCGGTTGAAACTTCCGGTGGTTCGTTATCAATTCACGAAAGATGAACTCATCATGAATGTTCGGGCATTGGCCAAATTATCGTAACTACAATTCCTTAAGTGCACGCACAATGTTAGCTACCAAAAATGCCAATCGTCTTGACAATGAAGGCGACGCCGTGAATTATCCAGTGGAATTTCTAAATCCTTTGGAGAGGCTTAGTATGCCACCGCATCATTTGCGTCTCAAAGTTGGATCTGTCGTTATTATGTTTCGCAATCTGCAAGCGCCGAAACTGTGTAATGGAATCCGACTGATTATGACGCAGCTATCGAATACAAAGGGCAGAATGCTTGATTCAACGAATTTCTTTGAATTCCAATGATTAGCCATTTCAGTTCAAACATATTCAATTTCTGGGAAAATTGCATTTGCGATTACAATCAACAGGACACAAGGATAGTCGCTAGAGGTGTATGGCATAAATCTGGAAATGCTATGTTTTTCACACGGCCAAAAATACGTAGCGTGCTCACGAGTTGTAAAACTATTTTCTCTGTACATTTACGCACCGGAACAGAAACCAAAAAATGTTGTTTATTAAGCTGCAATATATTGAAAAAAAAGAAATGATAAATTTACCTTTTTTTTCATTTCAAAACACAGAATTTCACGCAGGAAAATGGCTGCGGGGTCAGCTAGTTGTAAATAATAATAAAAGGGGGAAAAGTTAAATGCATAAAGCAATCTTATAAGTTTTGGCAGTTTTGTCCGTAAAAACAGCAACCCTAGAACGACCACTTTAGAATTTAAGGGAAATACTGTCACATCGTTTTGTCAGTGGTCCCGCTTTCACGGACATTCACAAAAGTATAAATTTGACCTCATAAAAGTTTAGGTCTCGAAGCCTTCGCCAGTGTATTTACCACTAATCTCTTCATCAGAGTTGACAATAGACCTACATACATGTTCCTTTGCTTCTGTCTATAGTATTTTGTTTAAAGAAAGCTGCCGACAAATAAAGCAAGTCTTAGATATGAAACTATTTCGAGTGCTCTAGGCAAGGTGAACAATATAATACTTGCATGTAGTTGTGCAAAGTAAGAGATACATCAATCAAACTTTACAACAGAGTGAAATGGAATTTACGGAGCCTTTGAACTAAAGAAGAAAACTGAGATACGTTTAAAGCATATTTTTTTTATTAGATTTTTATTTAAAGAACTTTAAAATATTAACTACACATATAACTTTTATAATTTCACGAATATGTTTTTTTTTTGTCGGGAGAGCAGTGCCCAAATTTAGCAAGCAGAAAAGATGCCCTTCATAAAGGGCCAATAAATGTAATGCAAACTTGATGTTAGTTAACATAACCCTATTATGGGAAATTTTAAACAATTATTAGTCAGTAAACAATCTGAACAAATTAGAAATAATTCCATTCAAAGAATCGTAATTCCTACTCATTAACATTCATACATGTACATATGTTGACCACACGCAGATTAAAATTTTTTCTATTGACGCAGCGGAGAATTATAAACATAATATAATTGGATTGCCGTAAATTAGAAAATTTGCTGAGCATTATAATGTGAAAAGAACTACCCGGAAATTGTAAATAAAACGCAAAATATTTAATTATTCATCCAAATTTATTTTGTCCCGTTCAAAGTAGTCCCCCCCAAATGTAATAGACTTATGCCAACGATTTTTCCAGTTTTCAAAACACTTATGTAAGTACTTATAAGTACTTTTTGGAATAGCATTCAGCGCCTTCAGCGAATTTTAAAGCCTTCCAAAACATTCGCAACGAGTCTGTACATGAAATTTGCTTAGAAATACAAAATTTGAGACAATTTCTTTGTTCGATATTTTTATCCATTTTAGAAATCGCAACACTCTAATGGTGTACCGAGTTAAGCAGCTGCTGTAAACAAACTGGTTAACGAATTGCGCTCATATTTGGCATAGTAATTAATAACAGTCTTATCAATTTAGCAAAATAAATGTTTTTTAAATCGTTTACCCGGGGAATTTAGTTACAATTTTCGGGTGCTTTTTTGTCCCAAAGCTTATGCGGATATCTACTATATGACAGCCCATTGAAGAAATATGTTTTACATAAAACTCCGATGGAGGTTAGCAGAAAGGAAAATCAATTTAGTTCAAGCTGACATCAAACTTTTTGCCCAAATCGAATAATAAGTGAGCAATGGACCTCACATTATTTGTAAATACATATACTGATGTACGATTATGTCATTTTATTTAGTAGAAAGTAAGATGGTAGATAAACCAAATAATTTATCATTTTCTGTAACGAATATTATTTTCTGAAAGCATTGTAAGTTTTATGTACAACTACATAAATATTTAATGGATATATTCGACCTTGAAAACTGAAAAACGAGTTAACACTTGTTTTAACCTTTCCTAATTAGGAGCTTATCAATTACTTCCCACTGAGTACAAAAAAAAAACAAAACAAAAACAATGCACGAGATTTGTAAATGAAGAACACAAAATTTGCCATCGTAAAAAAATTCGTAGCCAATGGAAATTTAGAAAAAAGTCTTCCATTTGCCGGACGATGCTTGCCATGCCGCACTGATTAAAACTTACAAATAAAAAAAAAGGACAAGTGTTTTTATTATGGAAGCAAATGTTACCAAATTCAATTTAGATTGAACTCCGTAAAGCTTAAAACAAAAATATAAAAATGTTTTATTTGCTAGTTACGAGTAATCAGTTTATCTAAATATTAACATTTCGAACTTACCATACTCCTACTAGCAAGGTTCGAATAAACGCACGACTCTACTAGCTGCAATGCACAATGACCTTCTCTCTTCTGCTTTATCCCTTTACATGCACGAATGCTTACAAAAATTTATTTTATCGCATTTGCGATGTGCTCAAGTAGGCATTAAGAGTGCGTGCAGTGTGCTGTGTACAACCTCCAAACACTCTACCTACCTTTACCACAAAGCTACAATAAGATCTACTCACATGCACACGAGTGCGTTTCACAAAGGCAACAACCACAAAATTACAACAATACGTACACAATGTAGTGCGTAGAAAAATGTGTATAAATTCGATGGTTACGTTGGTGTCATAAGTATACATACTATATGTATATCAAATAGGAAATAAAATATTCGAAATAAGTCGTTGGAGACGACATACAAGGTGCGTTTCAAAGTAAACAACAATATAGCGACCCCTGGTGGGGCCATCTATATGTCGACTGGTGCGTTAGAATCTGCTATCTTTATCGATTATCCAGTGAGAATTTCATGACATATCATTGATTGGAAGTGAAGTAATTGCGTTTTAAGTGCCAGTATGTTTGTGTTATCGTTGCGGAAATGAACTTCAAACAAAGAGCCAACATTAAATTTTGTTTTAAAATTGATAAAACTTTTACCGAAACATTTCAATTGCTGAAACAAGTTTATGGCGATGATTGCCTATTCCGTAGAAGAGTGCACGAGTGGTTTCAACGTTTTCAAAGTGGTCGTGAGGACATAAATTACGATCAACATGTGGGCCAATCAAAATCCGTGATCACCGGAAATTCCATCGAAACTGTGCGTGAATTCATCAAAAATTAGCCGAAATCATCACTGAAATTCATGGACATGAAATTGAACATCTCCAAAACATCGATTTATCGCATTTTGACTGAACATTTGGGCTTACGAAAGGTGTGTGCATGGTTTGTTCCGCACAAATTGAGTGACGACCAAAAATTGCTCTCATCGATGGACACTTGGGACCGACCAAAAATTGATTATTTGACCAAAAGTCAAATTTTAACCATTAACCACTCCCCGTCTTCACCTGATATGGCACCATGCGTTATGCAGACGTAGAGGCCATTTAAAAGGCTTGCACTGGCATACTGGCGGCCATACCGGCCAACGAGCTAAAATATTCGTTCGACATGCTTTTGGATTGTACAAAAAGCTGTAGAAGGAGACCATTTTAAATAAAATAAATTGATTTTGCCGAAAAACCCATTTGTTCTGTTTTTTTTAAGTCCTGTTTACTTTGAAACGCACCTTGTATGTCTCAAAATCCATTTACCATATATTCGTACTATTGATTCACAAAATACAGTATTTTTTGCCTGCAATACAATTTTACTAATACGCTATGAAATTGAAAAGGCGTCTCAGGGTGTACAAGTATGTGAAGTGCGTGTAAATATATTATTTAGTAACGAATGGAAGACCTTTTCTCTATTATCTTATTCTTTCTAGACATTATATTAATAGTCCTATTCCGAGAAAGGAAATATTTGTGAGGTTATTCTTGCTCAAACCTCACAAGAAAAAAGCATAAAAACCTCACCACACGATATGGAAAACACTGTGCTGTGAACTAGCTGTTTTATAAAAACAAACAAAGCCAAGAAAATTTAGTAAATTTGCAAATTTGGTGTATATATAATAATTTCATTAAGTTTTAGGATTTAAAAATGTGAAATAATAGTTTCGGATCAGCATGTATTAAATACATACGTGCATATTTACAAATAAAATCTAAAATGTATATGTCTTTTTATTCATACTTAGAAGGAAGTAAAATATACAAAGACCGTAAGTTACATATTTTTTGTAATAGACAAATAATAAAAACTTTGGAAGAATAGTGCTCCGTTCTATTTCAATAAAATAAATGCAAAATTCTTTAAAAATATCGAAACCAAAAAACAAACACATTAGATTTTGTATTGTGAGTCACAAAATGAAAAACCTCCCAATAGAGCAAATATTTTATGAATAGTTCTTTATGCCTTTATATTATACTATATTGTTGTAATAGAATGAATGGAGTCTTCCCTATTGTTTAATAACGGCATTTCAATACTTATCTGACATGGATTCCAATTGTCTGGTGATAATCCATGCACTTCGCTAAATTGACCACAGCACATTCACATCTATCGAGTTTTTGTTCTTGTTAATTTGCCATTTTTTGCCTCTCATTGTTTTGTGTGTTTCCTGTTATCACGCTGTGCACAGTCGCCATTTAGTAATTGACAATATATCATTTATCTTCTGACTGCCTTCCTTTAATAATTTACTTATACATATGTTCATTCGAGACTTGACATATGTATATTTGCATATGTATTGTACAATTAAACAGAAATGAAAATACAATGTTTTCTTTTTCTTTAAGAACATAAAATTAAAATTTCATTATTACATTTATCACATTATTTTCAAGATCTCAGTCTGTTCTAAAATACTAACATAAAATATCATATAAAAAATCTAATCACTGCTGACTACAATTAATTTTATTTATACTGATAGGCCAAGGTTTTTCCACTCAAATAGCTGCACAGGAATGACATAAAAAATCCGGCGAGAAAGCTACTAACTGATTGAAGTGTTTCACAGTCCAACGCATTCAACGGTCAGTCGTTAGCCGGTGGAGAATTGTCTGCGTATTAGACAAATTAGGTACTAAATCATCAAATTAATCAGGTCGTTTTTATTTCTGATAAACTTGAGATATACCAAACTTCATCTTACCACAAGCTTACGGTATATAAAATATAATAATATGGTTGTACACGGCATATGAGTATCAAGTAACCAATGAGTAACTGTTTTCATGTTTTAATTATTGACAAAGTTGAGAATTCTAATATGTACTATAAGTAATATCATTTCCCCCTTTATCTCCAAAAGAGTAACGGGGGTTGCGTTTTTGTATCCTGAATTTCCGTGCAAAGGAAATCTTGCCATATATATTCATTGGCATCAAAGGGAGTTTTCCATCAATTTCAATGATGATTTCGGCTGATTTTTGATGGATCACGGATTTTGATTGGCCCACATGTTGATCGTCATTTATGTACTCAAAAAGTACCGTTTACTTTGGAATGCACCTTGTGTATGCATCTGTGACCCATAGAAGAGTGAATATTCTATTCAAATCATTCGAAAATTGAAAAATGGAAAATTGTCAAATTTTTGTCTCGACTTTGACGCCAAGCATGCAATCCGACTTTTATGTTTGTGATGGATGCGGCAAAATATTTTGCTTTTGACAAATCGAAACAACACAGCCTCCCCCACATCACATATAAGTACTCTGGTGGCGATTCTCATAAACTCCCTGTTAACTTTAATAAAAACAGAGATATTACATTTATAGTAATTTCCTTAAAAGAAAATTTCAGCTTCACAGCTTAATCATAGTGGCAAACATTATTATTTTGAGATATCAGCAAAGTAATACAGTTGTATTTGAGCTTACGAAGTGTAGTTCGCCTAAATTCAATTAGAAAAGTGTACGTTGAAATTTTTGGTAGTGAAATTACTGTAACGTGTAACCTTGATTCAACAAATTATATATTGGCTAAGATGATGAATATGGGGAAGATTTTTGTAAGCTGAGGAAAATTGACAAATGAAGAGTCTCGAAGGCTTGTCTTAAATCCTGGCGTTGTACAGGAAAATTGTCGAAAAATTGATAAATTTTGTCGAAAACCATATTCAGTGGAGCGCTTTCCGGCACTTAGAGCAATCTTTGCATCAGCAGTATATTGAAAAACGGTTTAATTTTGATGGATCGGAGGGATTTAAATTTATTGAAAATCTCTGGGGTATTCTATCAAGACGATTTTGAAAGGGCCAATTTAATACAAAAGTTAACTTAAAAATCGCGATTAAAGAATCTGGGCTGCAATACTGACAAAGACTTGAAAAAAACCTGGTTGCTACAGTACGGAAAATATTAAGTCAAGATTTAAAACAAAAGAGAAAATAGAAATATGTATTACAAGCAACAAGTTGGGAGTTAACTAGCAATTTATTTCTTAAAATAATGTTCAGTTTTAGTACCTGATGAATTATATTAAAAACAGTAAAATAATTACAACTCACTTTAAAGTACAGATTATTTGTTTTATTCTTCAAATTTTAAATTCTATTAATAACAGATATTGATGAATAATATTGATTTTGACCCAACAGAAATTGTATAATATTATAAAAACTAAGAAAAAATAGGTGTGTTTATAGGTGTGTTGTCATTGTCACCAGTGTACATAATATGTACTACATGTATGTGTGTGAGTTTTGAACGGATACGGAGGAGCTACTCAAAAGCGCCACGTGCCAAGCATGAAATAATGAAAACAGCTAACTGCAACAATGGTAAAAAGGGTGAATGGATAAATTTTCGTTCGCTGACGGAGGCGGCATGAGTGAAAGTTCAGAAAATGTGAGATGAAAATTCCTTTAGCTGTTATTGAGAGTTAGTTGTTTGATTTTTTGGTGAGGGCAGGCAATTTTGAAACATAACGTTCGGTTTTCCACTATGTACATCACAGCCACACAAACTTTTAATCTGGCAGAAAAGCCAGTTAAATAATGGTGTGAACGTATTGACCCATCTAATAAAAAATTCAGAAATTAAATTTGTATTTAATATTGCATTCGAAAATATTAGAAAGAGCTTTACACGAATAAGTAAATTTGAAAAAAATCCTTTTTATCGTTAATAATTATGAAAATATATGTATGTTTATTAGGGTGTATTTTTTGAACTATTAAGTTTTTTCAATTTCCTTGGAAATATCCTAACAAAAATTCCCTGAAAATTTTAGCCTTCAATACATTGTATGCAATTTTCATAGATTTTTTAATACACATTATCGATAAAAATTCTATAAAGCCTTACGTAGAAAGCCGAACATCTCGAGAAGTACTAATGATAGCGATTTTGACCTTTTTTATAGCAAATAAAATTTCCTACAAATGTGTCATGTGCATGTTTTCCATAGCTCTTATCATTTACGAGATATATGTATACAAAAAAATTCGTGGAAAAATCGGATTTAGCGCCCTGTACTACCTCGCCGGTGTAAGTTACGACTTTGTTGCACTGAGCACTTTTGTAGACTGAACGATTTTAAGATACATGCGTCAAAAGTCAAAGCGATATCATAAAATAACTCTGAGCTGTACTTATTTAAAGATAAAAAATCACAATTGTAATGTATTTTCAATGGAAATTTTTTACATGCCTTGGTCTAGTTTTTAATGATAACATTAAGGGCTAAAATTTTCAGCGAATTTTGTTTAGGGCATTTCCAAGGAAATTTCGTGACGGGATTGAAAAAAATTAATAGTTAAAAAAAAAACACCCTAATGTTTATGTTTAATTACGTACAAGTAAATTTTATGGAGAACTATTGAATTAAAGTATTTATGGCACCCACTGAGTTGAAAATTACTAAAAAGTGATTATAATCTACTTGAATGTACATACACATTAGAGTGTCCGTTATTTCCAAAATAATTTCATTCTTAGTGCAAAGACTTTCACAACTAAGTTCAGTTACACGTATACTCTCCACGTACATGCATTCTACCTAAATTCGCCTTTTCTTACATACACTTAAATCATCAGCCTCCGAACTTAAGTCCGCATTAATTGAACGTGTAGCCGAGTATTTCCAGTTCGGAAATTTCTATTTTCTGCTGTCATTTATGCTTGAAAAGGAAGAACACTGCGGACGATAATTTGTAGCCCAGAGTCTACTTATTCATCCGCTTATGAGTGCAGGAATGGTGACACAGTAAGTCTACGCCTAAACATGTTTGTGTTTATGGAATTAATGGAATGTAATAAGAGTCTACTGTCTACCTTACTACATAGGTATGTACTTTTATTGTATCTGTTCATGACGTTCAAAAATCTCACTTGCTTCGTCTAACTTTTGCGATGTAACACATTGCGAGTAAATAATAATTCATTATGATGTCACGTATACGTCATGGTGGCCCACATAATAAATGTTGGAAATGACTATTATGTCAGTTACTACGTTGCAACCTGGGTGGCCATTAATTATTTCATGTTAATATCTTCCTGTGTTATTTACACGAAGCAAATTTCAAAAGATAATATATATATATATTCGTGTTTCTATATATACAAGTAAATATATATGTATATTGTATTGGAATACATGAGTTTACATTAAATTGTATTCAAATTAAATGAATAAATTGTTGTTTGAACGCCTGTCACTAGATATACAAGCACATAACTTCTGAAACAGGGAAAACAAAAATCTACCGAGGGACACGCAAAAGTTCCAAAGAACACTTTTAAGCGCTGGTACTAAAAAGTGTATTTAGAAAATCTTCAAAAGGCATATTTGAACTTCATTAGTACCTGTGTAGTTGATAGGCATAACTGTTTTGAGGCAAATAAGCGTAAACATAGGTTCAACAGTATTCTATTATATTCAGAATTCTTTCGAGCAATCGTCAAGTGAGCAATAATATCAATTACTTGAGTTAAGTTGAAAATAAGTAGCGAGCAACGGGTTGCGATATTCGTCCCATCGCTTTATGAACAATAATGATATTTCGAAGGTTTGAAAAATGCTAATTTTTAATAATTGCACAATTATTTTCACCGAAAATATAACTTTTAATTAAAAAGTTGACCACTTTTAGACAATAGACATAAAACTAATGTAATATACCTACAAACTAGAATAGAATCAACACCAGAAAGTGGTCAAATAATATTTATTATATTTGGTTTTTAGTATCTTCTGCAGACTTCTGTTTCCGTGCTCTCGTTTTAACTTTCAATGACAGCAGTCAATGTTGCCAACTTTCTACCTGCCACTTGATTGTTGAAGCAGAAAACGGAAGTTACGAATTTCAGTATCAGAAACTTTTTACTTTATTAACAAGTAGCTTAACATATATGTATGTAAGTATGAAGAAATATCCTAAATTCATTCTTGTTTTGAAACAACTAGATAACAACTAAAGCTATCTCTTGACATTTCCAGTTGTATACGCACATGCAGTTTTCGGACTATCCGTATACTAATCTGAAAATGTAAGCATTAAAGTTGTTAGTTTTAATAGCTAACATCACCATAAACTATTTAAATGCAACTCGCGTAAAGAAGAACTTAAACACTTGAGTGCAGCAAACATAACCAAAGACAGCTCATAACGGAACGGAACTTTTTAAGTAAATATTGGCTAACACTCCGAATGTTTCTTCATACGTTTTCTTTTCCACCTTACATTTTGTTTAATTGTGTAATGTTATTAGGGAAACTGAAATAATTTTCGGCTTTCTAAATTTATAATTGACGTGTTTGACAAAATTAAGAAACCACCGTTTTAACCTAAGCTTTATCAGTTCACACGGGCAACTAAACAGTGTTAAAAATAACATACGATAGTTTGGTGTGGCCTTAAATTAAACTGGATGTAGCCCTAAGAGTTATTTCAAAGTGAGCTATTTATTAAAGTTTCGCAAAATGAAGATAATTAATAAAATATAATGCAGTATGATTACAATACCATAAAAAGTAAGGAAGGGCTAAGTTCAGGTGCAACGGAACATTTTATATCTTGCAACTTTCAACAATCTAATCCAGTGAAGCACTTTAAGGTGTAAAACCTCAACCAGAGGTTCGAAATTCAAGTATTTTATAAATACATATACTATTGCATATATAACTCATACCCTGACAGACACATCAGGTTTCTTAGAAAAACGAAAACCATCAGATGTAGTATATGGAATTTGGGGTGGTATCGACCTGATTTTAATTATTTTTCCCCATACCACCTACTATTAACTTGCCACATACTAAAAAACTAATCATATAGAGTAAAGTCACCCCGAAATCACCCGTAATATTAGTTATATAATGGTTAGGTCCACTTTTCTTAACCACTTTAATTTTCATTGAGACATCTGACATAATGGCCGATATGTGCAGCATAAAGTCACCTGGAAATTCGAAAATCTTAATATTAGGTATAAAGGGGCTAAAGAAAATAATGTCTGATTCAACTCATTTTTGACATATATACTTTATATAGTCAGAGAAGGATTAAACATGAATTTCATTTATATATCTCACACATTGACCGATATTTTCGATCAAAAGTCAAAAATAGATAATTCAGTCAAAATATTCGGTACTTGAACAGTTTTTGTTAGATTTCAACAATTTTTGGCCATAAGGTGGCATACGAAAGGCATTATTCGTGAAAATTTTTATCCCGTTTCATTCATTGCTTCTTGATTTCCTTTGTTTTCGTACTATGACATAGGAATAAGAGAAAAATGATATGTACCTACTAAATTTTTATAAAACACCTCCACACCACCACAAAAATATTATCTTTTATAAAATAGAGTTAAAAATGACCAGATGTGCAAAACAATTTTGTACAGATTGCTCGATATGTGTATATATATATATATATATATATATATATATATATATATATGTATAAGTATTTGCAATGAAGCGTAGAGTTTTGGTTTAACTTAAAAGGCAAACAGGAAGGAAACGTAAAACGAGTGCAAACGTTTGTATAGCTGAATGTTTACAAAAAGTGTGTGAAATGACATTTTCTAATGTATATAAGACACACGTGACAAGGTGCTAGTGTCATAAGCCACCTGATTTTTGAACTTCCATGAGATACAGATCTACATCTTGCGGATTACGTTGACTGTAAAATGACACAGTAAACAAAACATTATAAACTTGAATTCAGGTGCACAAAAGCAAGTCATTAAAGTTTACGGAGAATTTCAATTAGCTGAAGTTGAATGTATGGAAAAAAAACGGAAGGAATGCTGAAAATTAAATTTTTCTCTTTATTTCATATAAATGCGAGTAAATTGGAATAAGCTGGGGAAGGAACAATAAATAAATATGAAACAAAATAGACAAACATAAACCTTCATTTTTCTAGTTTTATTTCAAAAAATATAAAAAAGTTTGAAGAATCCTTCATAAACTAAAAAGTCGAATCATTACTTGCTTTAACACTAGTTGCCTTTGTGCCGTATTAGTAGGTATATCGGTGCAAATGCAGAAAGAAGAAATAATGTAGACTGTGCTGTGAATTGACGGTAAAAGTGGAAGACTCGGTTCGGAAATGACACATAGTATGAACAATTTTTTTTATGTAAAGGCGACTCCGTTACTTTTATTCGTGGATTTTTTGCACTAGCCTACATGCCTAGGATTTAGGCAGGTGCCTAAGATTTTTTACCTGATTTTGGATGTATTTTGTGAGTTGATACGAGAAAACAAGTCACATTTTTCATATCAGCTCTTATTCATAGGAAAGAAGAAAAAACATCTAATAGCGGGAATGTGGTTCATCCTACCTACTTCACCGACTACTGATGTTTAGTCCTTGCCACCTTAATAATGTCGTACACATATGCAGTTTATTTAACGGATTATGCTTGTTGTCTCCTTACCACCCCATCATAAATTAGGTTCTATATTTTATTTCTGAACAGTTTTACTTTTCGCTAATTTTTTCAATAATACCTTAAAAATAAATGTACTATATATAAATATTTATAGAAGTAATATCAAAAATATCAGAAATTCTATTATATTGAAATGGCATAAACAATCGTACAAGAATGCCTCTAGCTAATTCAAATGAGTAGTATGACGGTTCAATATACTATATTCTGCGGTCAGCCGGCAGTCATTTGCGAGTTGACTGCGCTTTACACAAATTGCAAACATAATCTCACCAAATAAATATTTTATATATTTTTTATTGCTGTTCAGATTGAGTCATATCAAGTTTTATTGTACCACAAACGTCCGGTGTTTGTAATGAATGCGAATAGTGTGGTAGCACACAGCGTATGAGTAATTACTTACCACTGAGTAGTTACAGGCGCTTTTATGATTATTTATAAATGTGAGCATAGTTAATATTCTGTTGTGAGCTTTATTGCCTGCCCACATGTTAAATATAAAATTATTCATGGCGAGTTTATTTTTCATAAGGATAGATAATATGCTGAAGGCCTTGACAGACGACAGCGCTAATTTGCATTAGCGGTCTTAATTTGCATAATATTAAAGAAAAGGAAATTTCAGCGAAGCATATAAATATATAAAATATTTTAAGTAAATTCCAGTCAAATGTAGAAATAAATAACAGTAAAGAATAAGCATTAATACCCTTAAAAATGCTCTGCCTAAGATGAATTTATTTTTAATAGCACTGCAATGCGATTTGTAAATATATTTTCTGAAAGAAAATAATCTAAGAAAAATCTGTAAAGTGAAATTAATCAATTTAAGTGATAAAAGTCTTGCGGTATTTTTATTGAATAAATTCGTGTGGCACCCATACATCGAGCTTCTTAGTGACTCCAAGCTTCTTCAAATGGTTTCTAACGGTTTGATGACTACTATGCCGGTCTCTTTCGACCAATTCAGCGATTTTATCGTAATTTTCGACGACAGGCCTTCCGGAGCGTGGCGCATCTTCGACCACCTCTACACCAGAACGAAATCGTTCAAACCATCGTTGTGCGGTGCCACAAATTTTATTGGCGGCTTGAGATGCATTTTTGCCTTTATCGTAGTAGTACTGTAAAATATGCCGTATTTTAACTTTATTTTGCTCCATGTTTGCGACGCTATAACTCACGAACGACTTAAAAGAAACGACAATCGATCAAACACGTGTAACTAGCGAAAATACCGCAAGACTTTTTTGACAACCTAATATTAAGATTTTCTTGAATGAACGTTATTATAGAAAGATTTGGAACTTATTAAAACACATGGCGAAGTTTTTGATTGTACAATTATTACCAAATTAATTTCTTTTGCTTCAAGTCATTCGATTTGTTGGAGCACAAATAAGAAAAACAAAGATATTTTATTTTTGTCTCAAAAATACGTCAGATAATAGAAGTAGCTGAATTCAATTTCAATTTAATAGGTACTTTATAATAGAGGATTGTCGATATTTAAGATACTTGACTAATACGTTCAAAGCAGACAAAACCACTGAGGTCCAAATATCTGGTGTTTAGGTTGAAATGTCATTGCACGATGTTGGCAATTTGTGTGTAAATACATTAAGGGGACTATTTGTGCAAAGTATGCTAGAAAAGAGATAGTAAAGAAATGGCATTTAAATGAGGCGTTTATAAGGAAATCAGGCACAGTTGTTTTCCCATTTTGGTGGTTCAAATCCCAGTTCCTTAAATATGAAAATTTTTCTGTCTTTGAAGAGAAAACCCACATTCCTATTCTCACTATAGGAATGCTTGCGCAGCCATATTAAAATATCACAAAACATAGCCAACAAATAACTACTAAATTCTCAGACTACTGGAAAAAGCCAACTATACTTACTATGTACTGAGTGCCTTAATTATAAGCTCAGAAATGAAATATAAACTGACCATTATACTGTTGTATCTTGAAAACGCAGCTTGTCAAAGAAAACGTATGTATGTATATAAATGTTGATAATCGAAAAGATTGAAATAGGTTTTGTACCTCTTCTACTTCACTTTTACCTACCTTTACATGCTAAAAAAGGAGTGAATTTCTGGCTATGTTAAAATATATTTTATATGTATATTTGTATAAAATATTAATATTCCGTTTACAAATTAGAAATTTCAAAATAAATTGTATATCAGCTGATTGTTCTTGTCCGCATTACCAACCCAATTCATTTTTAAGCCAATATATGGAATATGCTAAGTGCGTTCTATTCGTCCATGCTATTAGCTTGTGATGGTCAAATAAAACACGGCTAATAATTCATTCTGATGTTACGTATACGTCATGATGGTCAATATAATCTGTACAAAGTGAATGATAATTATGTGCCATACCTCACCGACCATTAATTATTTTGTGCTAATCCTTGTGCGCTACTTGCAGCGAGTATATATCAAATATATTAAAGTGTGACGACTTAAAGAAATTTAGTAAAAATTAGGAATATTTTTTATATCAAAAAGTATTATAAGAAATTGCTGGTGTTCAGCAACAATATTTGCCCTCTTTACGCGTGTTATAGCTTCTTCTTCTTCTTCTTTACTGGCGTAGGCACCGCTTACGGGATTATAGCCGAGTCAACAACAGCGCGCCACTCGTTTCTTCTCTTCGCTACGTGGCGCCAATTGGATATTCCAAGCGAAGCCAGGTCCCTCTCCACTTGGTCCTTCCAACGGAGTGGACGTCTTCCTCTTCCTCTGCTTACCGCGGCGGGTACTGCGTCGAATACTTTCAGAGCTGGAGTGTTTTCAGCCAGCGTAGCCGCTGTCTTTTAATTAGCTGAACTATGTCAATGTCGTCGTATATCTCGTACAGCTCATCGTTCCATCGAATGCGATATTCGCCGTGGCCAATGCGCAAGGGACCATAAAACTTTCGCAGAACCTTTCTCTCGAAAATTCTTAAGGTCGACTCATCGGTTGTTGTCATCGTCCAAGCCTCTGCACTATATAGCAGGACGGGAATAATGAGCGACTTATAGAGTTTGGTTTTTATTCGTCGAGAGAGGACTTTACTTTTTAATCGCCTACTCAGTCCAAAGTAGCACCTGTTGGCAAGAGTAATCCTGCGTTGGATTTCCAGGCTGACATTGTTGGTGGTGTTAATGCTGGTACCTAAATAGACGAAATTATCCACAACTTCAAAGTTATGACTGTCAACAGTGACGTGGGAGCCAAGTCGCGAGTGCGACGACTGTTTGTTTGATGACAGGAGATATTTCGTCTTGCCCTCGTTCACTGCCAGACCCATTTGAGTTGCTTCCTTGTTCAGTCTGGAGAAAGCAGAGCTAACGGCGCGGGTGTTGAGGCCGATGATATCAATATCGCGTGTTATAGCAAGCGAGAAAAAATGGATGAGTGTAATTAAGAACTGTCAGAATCTATCATCACACATTTCCTGGAATGTGAATGTGTATAAAATAAACTTATAAATGCTTAATTGCTACACGTGTTTACCTCTATTTAACACGTAGAATGAGCAAATAATAAAAAGTGTTGGGCGTAATGTTGTAGAGTATATTTGCTGGTATATGTCATCAACATGACATCGATTTTATGATGAAGAGGCTATGGTGGAGAAGTGAGTCCAAACCGAACTCCCAATAGGTCTTATTCGGAAGAAAATGTGCACTGCAAATGCGTAAGCTGTATTTATTTATGAGGTGTATTGTGCTTGGTTATCTAAACAAAAATGGATATTTAATCCTAAACACAAATGGATCAAATGTTGATGAAAGTTGTCACCTGATGTCTGGTGCCTCAAATACGAGCCCAAACAGCTGCAGACTTTATTTACTGTCATTAAAAACACTCTGAAACATTCGATGGTCTACTCATATAACGGGCTGGTTTACAGCAAATGCACTCGAACGTAATAACAGCACAGATATTCCTCTTTCTCCCTGTACATTTTCAGTAACATTAGAATGCATAATTAATTTCTAGTTTATTACGCACTGATGACATGTATTAAACATAAATACTAATATACGAACAGATACGGTATGTATAGTATATGCAAGTGTGTTGAGTACGTCATTGTTCTTCGCTGATATACTTGCATGAGTGAAAGTGCCGTAACGCACACTTGCAACCGCACTCTGTTTTAGCAGACTTTATGAAGTGCTTTGAGCATCTTGAAATACCATTTCAAGTACTTGTTTGTTGGAGAAGGTTACACTTGACATTTCAGCAGCCTGCGCGAGTAGCTTAGTTAATTAATTTAGCCACAAAACCTATTGAAATAATAATGCTTCTAAATTCAGGCTTCTCATGATGAATTATTGTGTTTTGCTGTTTGCTTTGAAGGCTAAGTGTATTTACTATAATCTTCAGGTCTTCACAGTTGGAATATATAATTATTGTTATAGTTGTATTTGTATTTAATATCTATCAGATGATTATTGAAACTTTATTGAGAATGCGAAAAAGTTTGGCGAGTAAAAAAGGTATGAGACCATCATATTTGAAAGGTTCAATTAAATTGCGAAAATGTTAAATTACTAATTTTATCTGAACTATCTAGTAAAGTATCTATTTCTGGAGGAAAAAAATTATTCTACCTGAAGCGATTATATAAATGAAAGCAGTGAGAAGGCATTAAAAATATTTAGTTTTTTCCTCACAACATGTTTTAATTCATCTCCATAAATAAGCACAATTTATCCCTGAAGTTTTTCTGCCAAATGGAAATTTCTGTTAAATTTTATTAAAATATAAATACCATTTCCGAAGAAGGAGAAACCGCAATGCCTTACTTGTAATCTGGAAGTAAATATATAATAAATAAAAAAATAAAAATGAATAAATTGTATACTGAAAAGTTTCAAAATAGTGTAATTCCTGTAACTAATATTGCCACTTAATCTCGAAAAGTGTGGATCTCAAAATTGTGTGACATTTTGCATGTAAAAAGATTAGCAATCAACTGCCCTTAAATTTGACAAATTGGCCAGTACAAATAGGTCATACAAATTAGTTTCGAAACTTATTCACGTCTTCAATACAAAAAGCGCTTGCCGCAAGTGTCCCCTTCGATTAACAACCAATTTAATTCGCAAATTTTTGTAGAGCTTCTGTCACTTTCGCAGTTCATTAGAAGTATCTGTGTAAATTGCTGCTTAACTTCTATGAACGAAGCACAGCCAGCTGCTTTTCATCAAATATCAAGATAATCAAATTGACAAAGTGCCCCAAAAGTGACATAAAGTGATAAATGACAAGTTGCGAATTCCGGCTCGAAGGACCATGTATTTTCCACTAACTCACCCTTTTGCTGCGCACTTAAACTTTTTTATATTTTCGCACGCACTCACCTTCTCGGTAACCACAAGGTTTTGTTTTAAAAATTAAAAAAAATGGAATTGGTTTAAATGAGTATACTCGTGTATATACTTGTATGTATTGCGGTTGTCTTGTTTGTGTACAATGTATTTAAATGTTCACTTTATAAAAGGTTTATAATTCTAAAAATGGATAAAAATGAAAAAAGTTGGAAAAAACGCTGATGTTGCTCGGTTCAAATGGTCGCACTTGCGTACAGGTCGCTGCTACCTGCCTTGTCGGTTCCTTTTTTCCCTTTGGTGTGTGGGATCAGATGGTGTGATGTGGTTGGTCGGATGTGTGGTGCTCTCATGAGTAGTGTGGAATGTGGGTTGTAAGCACTGATGATTTGTAAAGTGAGTATCGTGAAGGTACGTGTCAGTGTTGTGAGGTTGAGTTGATGTGGTGTGATAGTGTGGTGTATGTGTGGATGTCCGGGGGAGGATGCTCATTTAAACAAATATAAAATAGGTTGCCTGCAATTTTCTATGATTCTTGCCATGGAAAAGCTGTAGAAGGTGCGTGACTTTTGTTATAAAAATTTTAAGCTGTATTATATAATATTTAAATTGAAAAAATTAAGTATTATTATTAATAACACTAATTGAACAACGAATATGAAACCTTTCAAGTAAATAAATAAATCACAGTAAGTATTAAAATTATTCTTCTTAATAAGAATTCCAACCTAACATTTTTCAATTAAATTTATCAACTAAAGAAAGGCTGAACTCGGTTGTAACCAAAAATGTTATACACTTGAAACATGCAAGAATCAGATTTTACTCCACATGAGTGTATGAGGTATTTTGTGAAACTCAGAAAACATTTTTCATTATAATAGTATGTGGTGTTGGTAAAAATAGACGAAATCGTTTAGATCATATGAACTCAACTCACAACCGCACAGCAGGCATTCAACTTCTATTCATCCGTGCTAATCACTATGGAAGACGATTAGTCTCACTAAGTCACGGCATTTTCTGACTCTTTAATTGGTGAAATCTAAATGAGGCTCTTGCGTACGTGCATTGCGGGTTCAAGGTTTTGTAGCGTTTGTGCAATTGCTTGTGAACAAGTAAAAGGAAAATTTTGCATGCGTATGAGTTTTCGAAAAAAAGACTATCTTAGCAGAACTTGATTAAAAGCGCTGATTGAAGAAATTTATATGTCTCGATTGTAATATTTCCTTTTTTACTTTTGTTATACTCTATGGCTTTTCAATTTTTGTTTATTTTTTGGGAGCTTGCTTTTTCTTATATATAAAAATGAATCGCAAAATGTGTTGGTAAGCGCATAACTCAAAAACGCCTGGACCAATTTCGCCAATTCTTTTTTTAAAATGTTCGGTGAGTCTCAGGGATGGTTTTTACGGCAAGAAAAGTTCGAATATTTGCCGGGAACCCCTAAAAACAGCCCTTTTCTTTTTTCCATACAAACGAATGAATGTTTGTTTGTTAGTAGCGCTAAGCGAACGACTGAATCAATCTTGATGAAATTTTCAGAGAATATTCTGTGTGGATCGGGAAAGGTTTGGAAATAAAAAAACCGTATGCTTTTCGTGAGGAAAAGTCGGAAAATTGGACAGTTCCAAAAAGTTATTTTTTTTTTTCAGACAAAATTTTTTTTTTAATTTTTTTGTTTTGTTTTTCAATTATTTGAATCGTTCAAATTTTTCGTTTGCTTCAAAAATTTTTGAAAATTATTCAGTGAAAGCGTTATGTATGTCGCACACAAAGTGATCAATTTCAGATTGAAATTTGTTACGATGCCACGAAGTGGTCGCGCTAATATCGGTCGGCGTCACACCAAGGCACATGAACGAGTATTCCCAGGATGCGGTGACATAGTACGTGCAGTATTATAGATCGCGGTCAATCAGCAAGCGATCGTTACGATGTCACAGCACGACTTTTCAAACAACAGTTACGATGTTCTTCTTTGGATGGTGGATAGTGGTTCCACCAGATCAAATTGATGAAATCATTTCTGCGGAAATTCCTGATGCAGAGAAAGATCCATTATTATACGAAGTGATGAAAACGAATATGGTTCATGGACCTTGCAGACACCAAAATCCCACTTCGGTTTGTATGTCTGACAATAAATGCACAAAACGGTATCCACGTGCTTTTCTTTCGGAACACAAACTAGAAATGATGGATATCCACTCTATCGGCGTCCAGACGACAGTGGCAGAACATTCAGCATTCAATTTAGAAGAGTGAATATCGAAGTTGACAACACATGGATCGTACTATATTCACCATTATTGTCTAATTGACATTCAAAAGTTATATCAATGTTGAGTATTGCAGTTTGGTGTAGTCGATAAAATACGTTTGTAAGTACCAAGTACCAAGGAAGAAACATGGCAGTTATTGGTCTTGAACGATACGGTCGATACGTGAACTGCAGTAAAGCGCTTTGTAGGATACTTACTTTCGCAATTCATGAACGTTTTCCGACTGTTGTGCGTCTCGCAGTTAATTTGGAGAACAGCCAAAGAGTGTATTTCAACCCAAGGGATACTGTACAAAAAATTGGAAATGGGTTAATTCCGGTTGATACTTCCGGTGGTTTGATATCAATTCCATTCGCCGGTTATCAATTCACGAAATATGAACTCATCACGAATGTTCGGGCATTGGCCAAATTATCGTAACTACGATTCCTGAAGAGCTCGCGCAATGTTAGCTACCAAAAATGCCAATGTTGTTGACTTAAACTGGAAGATTCAAAGTCAAATTCCGGGAGAATTGCGCTCAGACAAATCGATCGATCGCCGTAAATTATCCAGTGGAATTTCTAAATTCTTTGGAGAGGCTTGATATGGCCCCGCATTATTTACGTCTCAAAGTTGGATCTGTCGTTATTATGTTTCGCAATCTGTAAGCGCCGAAACTGTGTAATGAAAACCGACTGATTGTGATGAAGCAGCCATCAAATACAAAGGGCAGAATGCTTGATTCAACGAATTTCTTTGAATTCCAACAATTTGCCATTTCAGTTCAAACATATTCAGTTTCTAGGGAAAATTGCATTTGCGATTACAATCAACAGGACACAAGGATAGTCGCTAGAGGTGTATGGCATAAATCTGGAAATGCTATGTTTTTCACACGGCCAAAATTACGTGGCGTGCTCACGAGTTCGAAAACTATCTTCTCTGTAGATTTACGCACCGGAACAGAAACCAAAAAATGCTGTTTATCAAGCTGCGTTACATTGAAAAAAAAGAAATGATAAATTTAACCTTCTTTTCATTTCAAAACACAGAATTTCACGCAGGAAAACGGCTGCGGGGTCAGCTAGTTTTCTAATAATTTTCAATGTAACAATAGTAAAAGTCAGCAAAGATTTAATAAATAGAATTACGTTCAAATTACATTTTCTGTTAGCTTTGTTGTACACAGCTGTTGGATTGCTGTTCTGCATATAGCTTACGTGCATATCCATACAACTCTGTATTAGTATTTAACATGAATACGCGTTAACATTTTTAGTTTTCTTTCCCGATGTTTTCCTTCCAAATATTCCTCGAGTCATTGCTAACGAGTATTTTTTAAGCTAAATTAAGGGGCTATACCAGTGTGATACTTTCAAAACTTTTGTTTTTTTACTTTTTCGATAGTTTATATATTCAAAAATATCCTGTGAAATCGGTAAGGTCGTATCTTGAATGTTTTTTGGATGGCAGCGTTCTAAAGAGCGACTGCTCGGAGGTGTAAACATATATAAGTGAAACTTTAAGCGCGTTTTTCTCGAAACGACATTTTTCAAAATTGCTGACATCATAACTGAACGAGAAAATGACCGATCGACTTCAAGTTAAAACTGGGTATAGTTGAATACATTTTCTATACAATGGACTACGATCTTTTTGATTGGTTGAAAATTGTCAATTTGGCATTAAAAACCGTCAATTTTTTTCGTAAAAAAACGAATTATTTTTTCAAAACTACGCCATTTTATTAATTTTTGATATTTTTCAAAGATCGTAGTTCACTGTATAGAAATTATATTTAGGTTTAATAAACATTTTGAATTTTTTTGTTTCAGCTACTCATTCAACCGGAATCTTGCCAGCAGTTGAGGCACTCTTTTTTTCGGCACTACCGCAGACAGCACATAACTCCGTTATGTTTTTGTAAAAAAAAGTTTTAATATAGCTAAAAATATACTTTATTATGCCCATAGAACGTTGATATAGCCCCTTAAGCCAATGTAAAATCTTAATTTAGAAATACCCAGCGTGAGTAGACAACATAATTTATGTTGTTTACGTTTACAAAAAATAATCGATTCAATTAGCTGACGGTACAATGCGTACAGCGTCAATCTTTTGAGGCTTGTTCGCACAAAGGGCACCATAGGCGAGATGTATGTCCAGAGTATTGTTGCACACGGCGTATGAGTAATTGCTAAACACTGATTAGTTGCCTATGCTTTTACTTGTTCATAGATGTATGTATATATACAACGCAAGCCATGTAATTTGTAAGAACATTGCTGGTTAATAGCATAGTTGGAACTTTTTATTTCTGTCACAATTATTGCGTATAAAATTATGCATGTTTTTTATATGGACCCTTTTATAAAAAATCAATGTAATGTTAAATCTCACATGTAAAATTCATTCGTAGTGAAAAAAAAATTTATTCTTTGTATTTAATTTCATTTACACTATAATTGAAATTGTTATTTTATTTTATTTTGTTTTTTTAATTGAAACATGAAGTTTAAGTTAAGTTAAGTCGGTGTATCACTTTAAATACAATACAATCGGCTGCTTTTTATAAACACAAGAAAGCTAATTTTAAACGTAATAAATTAAATACTATAATTATAATTACATAATATAATGTATTTCTTTTATGCTTTTTAAGAACATAAAAAAGCCAAAATGAAATAAAATACCGAACGAAGAAGATAGTACCTTCTCTATTTAGTTTTGCTGCTCGATTTATTTTCTCCAAAAGTAGGTTGAAGAAGTCGTCTTGTCTGAAATCTTGTTTGGTATCGAACAGATCGGAGAGGTCCTTCCCGACCCTGACAAAACTTTTGTTATTGCTCAACGTCAGTTTACACAGCCGTATTAGTTTTGCGGGGATACCAAATTCAGACATTGCGGCATAAACGCAGCTCCTTTTCGTGCTGTCAAAAGCGGCAGAGGTGGTGTGTCGATTCTTTTGTTTTTTGTCTTTTCTAAGATTTGGCGTGAATATCTGGTCAGTTGTTGATTTTCCAATAAGGTCCAATCAGTTTGTTGACGGTAGGCTTTAGTCTTTCACACAATACGCTCGATAGAACCTTATGTTGAAGAGGCTTATAGGCAGTCTGCTTTCTCTCCGGTGCGGCACGGCACTCCTCGTCGTACCAGCTATTCTTTTGTATTTTTCGAAAACCAATGGTTTCGGTTGCAGTTGTATTTAAGGAGCTTGAAATGTCGTACCACAGTTTAAAAGGACATTGCCATATTGGTGTCCTATCAGACGCCTTTCGCAGAAGCCGTATATAAGAAGATGAGATGGAAGCAACAACTCCTACTTGACTGTCCCGCGATTGGCATGTAAAGACTGAAACATTTGAGAGCGCATACCTTCATCATCCCAACAAGCTGGCGGGAGTGGAAATTAAATGCCTGTGCAAATTTTTATTGGCTACTAAGCGTATTGCTAATTTCGAGTTCTTCTTTTCAATTACTTCACAAATGATTTCATACAGCAGTCCACGTGCGTTCTTTGATCAGTCTTCTAACTTAATCTATAAGTTTTTCGATATTAAGCTAATTACATCTCAAAGATTGAGACATGTAACCAAAACTCGTCTCCAACTACATTGCTCTTGAACATATAATATACATATAACAAGATCCAGTACAAATGGATTTGTTATAATTACTACGTAGCTTGCTATGCACAATACATAATAACTGTAAATTTTTAAAAAAAGTGTTTTTTTATCATATACCTTTGTTTAAAATATCCTAACTATTTATAAATAAACACTGATTTTATCTAAGTTTGCGTTTTGTGGCCCATTCCTCTTCACATTTTCCATCTGGGATAATAACAGATATTTTTTGCACATGCCAAATATTTGACACGTGTTAGGACAATTTACCAACAAATATGAAGCGAATGCTTCACACTTCCTTAATCAGCACGTTAAACATAGCCTTACATAACGAAAGAGCGCCGAACTCATTTCTGTAAGTGCGTATATTTGATATGCGGCGCCATTTGGCTGAGTGGAGTGAACTTTTGCCTTAACTTGCTTGGCGCCAAGATTTTACGACCAACATTCTTATCCGTTTGCTCTTTTCTAAACGTTAATGCTTCCGTTTTATTATTTATTTTTGTGACACAATTTCTTTAAACAAGTACTTTAATCATTTACCTACAGGTCTGGTCATCATTTCGTCAACATTCAGCTCAACTTTCCTCAAATTAAAGGAAACCTTGCACATTCTTTTGGGCACTTAAAACTTTTAAATTTGCAAGTTCAAATAAATTATTCATGCACGAAGGACAGGGAAATGGTATGCCCTTAAATTATTCATGACTGTGCCCAAAATAAGGTGACATTTGAATTTAAGCTGCACGCGTCAAAGATTTGGAGAATTATTGTTTTTTTTTAGGTTGGTAGTACTGTCAGTCACATTTATATCAAATTTCATGTCAAAATATTCATTAGTGTTTGAGATACGTGTCGTTTTGTGAGCTGCTAAAAGTGAGTTTCTCGTTTTTTGCGATGTCGAAATTTGTTAAGCAAAGAATTTGCAATAAATTTTGTTTACGGAATCAATTTTCTCCTGCGGATACGTTGAGGATGGTGCAGTTCCAAGCCGGCCGTGAACGTGTCGAAGACGAAGAGCGTCCAGGGCGACCATCAACCTCAACCGACGAAGCTCACGTTCAACAAATCAAAGATTTGGTGTTGAAAAGCCGTCGATTAACAATTAGAGACCTTGCTGATGAAGTTAGCATATCGAAAGGCTCAGCCAATACCATTTTGAAGGATGTTTTGGACCTCAAGCGCGTCAAATCTCGACTGGTACCGAAAACATTGAATTTTTAGGAAAAAGGGCGTCGCGTTGAAGTGTGTGAAACGATGCTTTCCGACCACCAGGGTGTCATGAAATGCATTATAACTGGCGATGAGACTTGGATCTATGCTTACGACCCCGAAACAACCGATCAATCGATCGAATATCGTGCCAAAAGAGAGCCAAGACCAAAAAAATCGCGCCAAAGTCGCTCAAAAATCAAGGTCATGTTGACTGTTTTCTTCGATTATTGTGGTGTTGTACATTATTAATTCCTTCCAACCGGTCAAACAGTCGACAAGAAATATTATTTGA
The DNA here is from genome assembly GCA_037783105.1 of Bactrocera zonata. NCBI lineage: Eukaryota > Metazoa > Arthropoda > Insecta > Diptera > Tephritidae > Bactrocera > Bactrocera zonata. The sequence continues at coordinate 168,726 of JBAWJQ010002002.1, read as the reverse complement.
ACGTTATGCGTCGTTTGCGTAACGCTATCCGCCTAAAATGCCGGAACTGTCGAAAGACAATTCTTGGTTTTTACACCACGATAATGCACCATCCCATACTGCCCTCGTAATTCGTGATCATTTCGCCAAAAACACAACGCATATCGTTCCGCAACCACCGTATTCACCTGATCTGGCACCGTGTGACTTCTGGCTATTCACCAAGCTCAAAAGACCGCTCCGAGGACACCGTTTTTATACGATAGAGGATATTCAAGCCGCAGCGAAGACGGAACTGAAGGCCATCCCGGAAAGTGACTACAACCAGTGTTTCGAAGATTGGAAAATCCGTTGACATAAGTGCATTGCATCGGGAGGGAATTACTTTGGAGAGGATGAAATTGATTTGGAAGAATAAATAAAGAATTTTATTTTATTATTATTTTTTTGGGCACAGTAGTATTTATACTGATTGATGCATTTTAAATTAGAAAAGAAGTTATGGGTATGAAGATACCAAATAATGACTGAAAAAAAGCAATTAAATTAACATAGGTAAAATTGTTTCCAATTTACTGTACTTCAACATCAGAAATTCACTGCGCGTTAGTATTTCTAAAGTCAAAAAACTCAACTAACAACTTCACATTGTTTTAAGACATTATTATCCCTCTACGATACTTTTTAAAGACTGACAAAGGATCATGACCCATAAAAACAGTTCATTTAAAATTTAAACTGGTTTATTCTCACCGAAGATATATAACATAAATTTAATCCTGCAAATACAATTTCTAACTAAGAACTATTTAACAGCGTCCGTGTTCCCAATGAAATAGCTTTGTTAATTGCAAAGGAAATATTTGCAATTTTACTAAAACGGTGTTAGTACTAAGCTAACAGTTGACGGTATTGTAGGTGGTTTTTGGGTGCCCTAATCAAGGAAGCACACTCACTGTTAGCTTAAACAACGCATTGTGAGGAAATACAGGATAGCCACTTTCGATTTGCAAATAGATGATTTTTGTTGTGTGTGTTCGCAAGAGGTGCTAGTATGAGTATATACGTATACGAGTATATATTTATATACAAAAAGCTCTTATAGGTTACATATGTATGTACGTCTAAGTATGAGTAAATTTCACTCAAGCAAATCCTGCCGCAGGCAAATGCAATTTTGGTTAAATAAACCTGCAATGTAATTTGGTGTAAAATAGCTAGGCTATGGGTGATTAGTATTATGAAAGAATTATGTTAAACGATAGCATGATTTAAGCATAGAATTGTAAAGGTTTTCGATAAATCAAATATGAAATATTCTCTTAAGTAATGATAGCAAATAAATTTCAAGAAACACCATCATTTCTCCACGCCCACAAAACGCCATTAAGCGAAAATCTATAAAGTGCGATTACTAGTCTATAAATTAATATATAAAACTCTTATTTGGCACAAACCATCGCAATTGTAAGGGACATCTGCGGACTAGAAACTTCGAAAAAGTATACTAAGAGGTTTGTTGTACATATCTCTCAAACCGCTAAAGCTACAACAATGTAGTCTATAGCAAGTTATTTGAGAGCTTTTACCGATAGTGTGAAATTGGATGAAATCGGATGTTTATTCCGCTCACTTTCCATATAACAGCATTTTTAAAGTCCACTAAAAGCGCGTTAAATCAATAACTAAATACCCCATAGCCATTAAATTTTACACCTAGGACGATACAAGATTGTTTTATGAAGCCAGGGACAAAATTCAACGATAGGCGCGGCACCACCATATTTTAGGTAAAATCACAAATCGTTTGACTTGCTTCAATCTATTTTGGTACATAGCATTCTTCTGACAGTCCTATGTTACATTCTGAAAATTTTCGAAATTGGGCCACAACCACGCCTACTTTCTATAAAATATAATTTTAAATTCATTTGATTCCAGTATACAAATAAAAAGCGATAAAACTCTTCAAGAATAGCGCCTATGAATTATGCCGCCTTATGACTACAAATTGTCCAAATCGCACCAAAATTTAGGTTTTTTTTAACAAACAGTGTGACTCAGCGTATACGTAATTTGAAATGGATACCCAGTATTGTGGCACTCATTATATACCTTATGTTTTATTAATTTAAAGTGTGCTTCTATGGAAAAATAATCACTTGATTTAATTTTTGTCATAGATTCTTTTTTAATCCGTTACTTGTGCTTTTTTTCTAAATTTCTTCATTAACTATTCAGATTTTGAGATGACGTTGGTTAAAGAATGAAAAAATTTATCTAGACTAAGCATCTCTGGCTTAATTTACAATTTGGAAAAGTATAAATACACGTATTTTTATCTTACCTTGTTGTACTTGTATTTATATAATTCTTACTCTTTGTTGTAGTTGAAACTCTTATTCTTTTATCAATATCAAAGTAATTGGACAGCTCAGCCGTCGATGGTCGGTTAAATAATTGTATATAAGTCTGGTGTGTATATATCCCCTACAGACTCCTATTTCTTTCGGATTGTTTAAACTTTCAATGACAGCAGTTAATACTGCAACTTTCTGTCTAGCATTTGGTTTTGTATGAGCATAAAACGGATATTTAGGCTTTCAGTGTCAGAAACTTTTTACTTTATTGGCAAGGAGCTTATACATACGTATATATTTATTGCTGCATTACGAAAATAACTGAGCTTTTCAGACATGTTGTTTAAAAGAACTTAACAAAAATTAAATTTGTTATCAGACAGTTATAAGTACACACAATTCTCGTATTTTCTCTTTACTAAGCTGAAAAGTAAACAAAAAAATTGGCTGCAGTAAAGAAAACTTATCACCAGAATAAGAAAGTAAATATTTGAGTGCCAAGAGAACATTTGGAAAATAGTTTGAATGTTTATTTATTCTTTTCATCCTTTTCTCTCCCTACTTTCACTGCGTAATTAGGGAAATTAAAATATTTTCTTCTTTTTAGTTTGCGCTGCTTGAAATATTTAGGAAAACAATTTTTTTTCGTCAAGATAAGAAATCTTTAATTTAACCGTGCTTATTAACAAAAATATGAATTGCTATGTGTGTATATATTAAACAGTATGCTCCTTAGGAAAGAGCCGTTTTAGTAGAGAGAGAAATTTTATACTCCCGTAACCACTGTATGATCGCAATGCTCCAAAATGTGTATTTTTTTATTGAAAATTACTTATATTATATTATCAATATTATAACTTCTTACTTATCATTAATCACATTGGAAAATATGCTGACTCTATGGTTAATATATGTATTACAATTTTACGGGACCCATTCTTCTCTTAAATTAATTAATGTTTGAGGCAAACAAGATTGGTTATTGTAAATATATAGTATGATTCTGAAAAGGCACTATCATTACAGATTTAGCTATAAACTATAACGATTTTAATTCTTAATCGGAAATTATTCGTTTCTATTGGGTAGTCGAACAAATCTTTTCGTATTCCTTATCAATTTTTAACTTTTTTTCTTATATTTATACTAATAAATAAATAAATAAACAAATATGTACAATTTTGGTCAACCATTTTTTGTCCTTTTTCCGCTACTGATATTATTCCATCAGTGCAGAAAAGTCTTTTTCGATTACCCAATATTTAACGGAATGACAGCTTTTTTTTAGTTAGTACAGCGTTAATAGTACTCTCTTTGAAATCTATCTACAGTAAAATTAAAAATTCCATCACTTTGCATATACTCTTATTTTAATCTACAAAGAGTTACAGGCATAAATAAATTGAAGAAAACCGAAGTGTCGATTTGCCTGCAGTAAATAATAAGTGTCCTGAATAGTTCGTTGAATAACATATAATACTTAAATAGAAAAAAAAATTTTTTGATAAAATTTGATTTTATTATTCAATATAGTAATATTCAAGGGCGATTCAACGATTATAACGGTAAAAAAATATTTTGAATTCCATTTTTATAATGCGTTTGCCTTAAAATAAGCCTCAGTTTCGCGATTGCCTATTCATTGTTGCTAAATTTTTTTTCAGTAAATATTCTCTTGGAGTTAGAGAACAAGTTGCTGGGAGTCAGATCTCAAGAATACGGTGGATGCGGAAACAATTCCAAGTCCAATTAATAAACTTTTGAGATCGTATTAATTTATTTGTGACACGATGCGATGTCGGGGTGAACCTCAACAATGTATAAAAAACATATGTATATTGAACCATTTTGTATCAATTCATCAAAATGGAATTGTTCAGTTTTTTATAAATACAGAATTAAAACATATTTACAATTTTTATGCGGATTCCGATGATATTACTTTTTTTACACAAGAGTTGTTAAATAGTACAAAAAAAGCCTCATTTCAGCACAGAATATTTAGTGTGTATTTGTTGTTGTTTGTTCTTTTCACGAGCATGAAATTGAAAAAAAATGTACACATATGATATGAGAATGCATCTGCATATACACATATTCTTCCATTTTTCCGGAAATACTAAACCTGTACATGAACTGCTACAAATGTTTATTTTAACTTGACATGCAACTAATAGAGTCTGCAGTGGACATATGTTAAACATAAAAACAAGAAAAAACGTTAACTTTGGCTGCACCGAAGCTAATATACCCTTCAAAAGTGCATTTCTTTTAGTAACAATGTGTTCAATTTGTATGGAAGCTATATGCTATAGTAATCCGATCTGAACAATTTTCGAAGAGTATATTATTACTTTAAGTAGTAATCCATGTCAAATTTCGTCAAATGCGAAAGTTTTCCATACAAGCCCTTGATTCCGATCGTTTGGTTTGTATGGCAGCTATATGCTACAGTAAGCCGATCTGAACAATATCTTCGTATATTACTTTATTATCTTATAAAATAACCTGTGCCAACTTTTGTGAAGATACATTATCAAATATAAAAGTTTTCTATACAAGAACTTGATTCCTATCGTTCAGTTTGTATGGTAGCTATAGGTAATAGTGGTCCGATATCGGCAGTTCCAACAAATGAGCAGCTTCTTGAAGTGAGTATGACGTCTGCAAAATTTCAAAACGATATCTTAAAATTGAAGGACTAGTTCGTATATATACAGACGGACAGACAGACAGACATGACTAAATCGATTTAGCTCAACATACTGATCATTTATATATTATATATACCTTATAGGGTCTCCGACGCTTCCTTCTGGGTGGTACAAACTTCGTGGCAAACTTAATATACCCTGTTCAGGGTATAAAAAAATGAATGTTGTGAATAATGTTTTGGAGTTTATTTGCTGCGAGACTTCAATATGAAAAGGCTGTCGGGGAGGAGTTAATCTGTACAAAACTTTCAATTGTTGGTATTCCGAATAAAGAACGTGGCTCAATATGGTGCCCATAGGGTATTGAAATTGGTTGACATAATCGATTTTTAAAAAGCTTACTGTAATTGTTATTATTAGCAGTTTTAACACGCGCTCACATGACATCTTCATTTACTGTCGTTAAACCCGCGCTGGAATATTTGATGGGCCATTGATGATTTGGGATTATTTTCAATCAAAGCATTCGCGTGTAATAACACATCTTTACCTCTGCCATTATTAAGTAACAACAATGTTTAACAATGTTTAATTAAATTTTAGATTATAATGATCTAAATGCATTTATGCTATGTGTGTGTGTGTAGAGTTTAACAGCTTTACTGTAATGGTCAGTACGAATATACAAATATTTAAATCATATAGAAATATGATATAATAGACTTTATAAAGTGTGGAGAAATTAAAAAAAAACTTGTGAAGTTCTCATGGTTAGATAAGATTGACCTTGACAATTTTATAAACCTTTTTAGTAAACATAACCTACACTTAAGGATCAAAAACAAAATTAAGCAAAGCTTCTAAGTCGATTTTTACATTTTATTAACACTTTAATATCCCTAAATATCTGAGAGGAATATAAGTCCTAAAGTTTTGGTTAAAACAAGTTTTCAATTTAATATTCTTGCATGAAAGAGTCTGTGGTTACTTACATGTGTTTATGCATTGGTATTGAGAACGGGGTATCAAGTTTAAGTCAACATAAAAGGCAGCCAGCAAACAATTAAGGATTCGAAAGCTGTGCTTACAATTCATTTAACACTAAAACGATACTATTCTCGAGGAACACTATTGATATTATGACACTCACTAATTTCTCTATTTTCTTTCAAAACTTGAAAAGTTGTATACAATCTGAATAATTAAGAAGTAATAAAAATAAAATATATTTAAAGTTTTCAAGATAATCAACAACTAGTTATAAATTACTACATTAAAAAGGGTACATGGTTGCATACAAATAAGGACTTCAATTTTGCTGATACCGAATATTTTCCGCTATGACACTTGAATGTGGGCACCTGTGCATATATGAATTCATGTACATCTGAGTGTATAAGCACTCAGCTTATACAAGAGAGAGTGAAAACGATAACTTCAAATGCAGATAAGCCACACATGACAAGGTGTTGCACCCATAAAACACTAGATTGTTGAAAATATTTTCACTCTCAGCTACGACCATGAAAGCAGGTGTTCATCTTGCACAATGCGTTGGCTGAAAAGGGAGACAGCGAAGCCTTGCAAGTGGAGCAAGAATTCAGGTGCAGAAAAGTAAGTCATGAAACGCAATTTAATAGAGAATTTAAACTTTTAACTTAAGTTGATGAAGATGAAAAATTAAAAGGTTCTTTAAATTATTTTCTATAAATTATCGCTCTAGTTTATATGTGTTTGAAATTTTCAAACGTTCGAGTCTCTTTGAATAAGCGAAATTGTAAACAAACTCGGAATATCGTAAAGTCCAAACTCCCTATGGGATAAATTTATATTTTTAAAATCTAGAATTTTTTATTTCATATTTCAGTCGCGAAATTATCAAAATTGGTCGTATACTTGTACAAGTACATCAATTACGAAGTATTTAGTTGTACGTTGATCGATTGGTGTGCATCCGCGTTTTGAATTTCCTTATTTGCAAAATTTTCAACGGATGTCTTTGTTTCTGCCTTTAGCGAACTGGCAACGAGATGCAATGCTGCCTTACTTACTATGGAATATTCGTAATACATATTTCTGACAACGTTTTATTTTTAAAAGCTGAAACACAAAAGCAGGTACTCGAAACGATATTGCGTTGCTTCTTCTAGTCAAATGTAAGCTGAAGAATATAAATGACGTGGAAAAGAAAAGACAACAGTGAGCATATTAATCAAACCACACAACACAGCATTAGCAAACTGAGTAAGTATTGAGGTAGAAAAAACCGAAGAATATCTTGACGTATGTTTATATTACAACTAACATATACGGATGCCTTTATTGTTGTTCGTGTAATTAAATGTTGAAAAGTCATACTTTTTGTGCTCATCAGTTTTTTGGAACATAAGCATTATGTTTTAAGCAGAAACTCAATATTTAGTGCTCTACTTTTTCATTGCTTGACGTTTCGCTAAGCCTTTGTTTTATGATCACCATATTATTGTGGTTAATCAATTAAAAAAAATACTTATTAAATTAATTAAAAAAGTTAATTTAAGCGTCGAAATATTCCACTAAGTGGTATAGAAACGCACGAGTGGCACGAGTGGGTCATACCTAAATGAGATGAAGAAAGATAACCTCTTTCCATTTATTATATCATTACTATAATAAATTACTTCCATTTGTTAGGGATTCACGCAAGTATTACCATGAGAGTGCACTTGTATACTTGCGCATCTGCTAAACAGTCTTCCCTCACTACAAATATATAACAATATCTTCGCACAGTTGCACTCAGGTGCGTTTCATGACAGTCAAAACACAAAGTTAGTAAAATACTTATGTATACTATACATGACGTTTCTTATAACTTCATTAACGGTAATAGCAGTGCTGGCGTTATTATGTATTCACATATACCGATTTGTTAAAAATTTATTCTAAAGTAGGAAAAAGTGTTCAAGATGAGGAGACGAGTTGAAATCAAGATGACTGTCATAAGAAGCTTAGTGTTGTAATCGAACCACTGCCACAGCCACAAAACGCCACTAATCGTAAACTAATAAACAGCAAATTAATATAATAATAAGATTAATGTACATATCTCCTAGCCATTTGAGCTATATGACCCAAATTTGCACAATTCAAATCTTCTGTTATTAGAAAAGTGTGAAAATGGGTACAATCGCATGAGAAACCCATTCACTCTACATATAGCACTTTTATTTAAAATTTCTGAAAGTACAATAAATCAATAACTAAGCGCATTAAATTTTCCTCAAAAATGGTAAATAGGATCATAATGTGAGCCAGTGTCAAATTGGATGATTGGCGTGGCAATGCCGACATTTAGAAGAAACCACATATCTGCAGAACTACTCAGCCAATTTTAACACAATTCGGTACATAATATTTAGGCAATTCACAAGCTTTGTTGTATGTCTTATGTCATATTTTAATATTCTTAAAAAATACGACACTTGTGAGCACCCTTAACTGTTGTATGTCATATTTTGTCATAAACATACCACGCGATAGAATAGCGAACTCAATAAACATACCGCGCAGTGTTGTATCAGTCATATTTTAATTTTGCATGTGAAACAACAACAGTGCTAATATGACAGTCATAAAAAAATATGACAATATGACGATATGACACAATATGACACCTTGTGAATACCCTAATTGTTTGAACATTTCTACTGTGCTACGGTGAGAAAATGGTCGAAATTGAGCTAAAACCACGCCTACTTTCCTCATATCACAATTTTAAATTCCATATCATTTTTACACATTCCAGTATACATATAGTACAAACTAAGCACCAATGTATGTATCATAACAAAATTTTGGGCAAAAAGCGCCTTTGAAAAATACCGTCTTAACTTTAAAAATTTTCAAAGCCGTATTATAACTGTTTAAGCCTTTGATTACCGGATGTGGCAACCACAGTATCAAAAATGAATTGAATCCGGTCAAAACTTCCTTTAGCTTCCATATAACTTATGGAAATATTTTCGAACTTTATTTTTTGCTTTATACCGTTTATATTGGCAAATATGTGAGTTAACTTAATAAACTGAAGTATACATTTTTTCTAATGGGGATGCATTTTCGTGTCAAAAATGAGTAAATTTGTGGGAGAACTTGCCTTAACCTCTACATAACTGATCATTGAATTTTCAAACATCCGCTTGATTTTATGAAACCCAGAAAGCATACTCGTATAAGTAATATGTGGAATGTTTTTATACATATTTATATCAAATTATACTGGTTAGACAATAGTGCGATTTATAAATGAATAAAATTGTGAAAAGCTCAAAATTTGATGAAGTTTTTGACCACGTAGTGACAACCAATATGTATGAATATGGTATGTTTACGGGTGTATACCATATTCATACATATCAAAAGATTTTGAAAAAATATTCTAATTTTCAAACTGTTTGTTAACCTCATTGCTTAACTGCTACTTATTAATTAGTTCACCGCCAGTTGTTTTTCAGCAAATATCAAGATAATCACATAATCATGCACAATAATATATTTTGAGGTATTACGATGGAATCTGGGAAATACGTCACTTTTCTTGTTGTTGACAATCAGTTTCAATTATGTCTTACCACTGGTGGAGGACAATAATTTATAGGCAAGTACTTAATTTGTGAGAATTATTTCATTCTGACTTTTATTTAGTTTTTGAAGGGGTTATATACAATTAGCTCTAACGGAATAATCATCGTCAGCAGTGGCATGATTGTTCTGCCATAGAGATAATGTATATATATATATACATGGAGCTCTTTTTATATATACATATACACATATATATAAATAAGTAACAAATTTTTGACAGTGAAATCCGCACTCAATCTCACCCTCGAACAGCAATTATTCAAGTTTCATTCGCGCTAATCGCCATGGTACATATGTGATAAACGCTGTCATGTCACACCATTTTCCGGCTATTTGACTGCCAGCATCTAAATGAAATATTCCAATAGGAATACTGTTCATATAGACAAGTATTAACGGTATTTTGTAACGGAGTTTTATTCTCAGTTTGTGTGTAACACGAGCATTTATACATCTTAATGTGTTTTATAATTGTTGTTAGGTAGTTAAACTATTTTGTCTATTCTACATAGACAGATATTAAGTATTTAAATATTATGAGTAAGTTAATATATAGTACATATTTTCTATATGTTCGAAAATAAATGGAACTTAAAAAAAAAAAACACTCTCTACCTTTCGGTAGCCCTATGATATGGAGAGAGCAGACAAATCGTATTGATGATTGTTATTGCTGTACAAATCTGAAAGGTTTTCAGTTACACGGCCGATTCCACACGGTCCAGACATGTCAGTGCCTCTTCCAAGCTCAATATCTGATCTTAGTTCAACATTATCAGAACAAAATTTACAGCGTCAACAAGGGTCGACGGAAGTTTACATATTAACCAATTTTAAATCAACCACAGAAATTTACTCAAGGTGAATTAAATGATTTAGTTAGAAATCTAAATCTCTCTAAAGAATCTACTCAACTTCTTGGATTTAGACTTCATGCAAAACATATGTTAGCTCCAAATACATATTTTGCATGGTAAAAAAAACGTAAAGCAGAATTTGTACCTTTTTTTTGGTCAGGAAGAATCACTACTTTATTGTAAGAACATCCCCGATCTTATTGAAAAGTTAGGAGTAAAATATAATTCTGGAGATCGGACACTTTTTATAGATTCTTCGAAGCGGAGTCTAAAAGGTGTTCTTTTACACAACACTAATCAGTATGTTTCTGTTCCAGTCTCTCATTCTATTCATTAATGTCTTAGGACGAATTTACACAATCTACCCGAAAAACAATGATTGCTTCTAACTACCTTCGGTTGCTATTGATAAATGTGCGTGGTGCAATTTCCTTTCGATCATTGTGTACTGTGCAATTATAATTGCTGAAATATGATCGATTGTGACGCAGCTATCGAATACAAGGGGACCGAATTCTTGATTCTACGAGTTCTTTTGAGTTCTAACGATTTGCCATTTCAGTTCAAACGTATTAAGTTTCCAGGGAAAATTGCATTTGTCATGACAATCAACAGGATAGTTGCTAGAAGTGTGTGACATAAATTTGGAAATGTCATGTTTTTAAGTGGTGTGTTCATAAGTTGGAAAACCATCTTCTCTGTACATTTACGCACCGGAACAGAAACCAAAACATCAAGCTGCGCTACATTGAAAAAATATAGAAAAATCGCAAATAAATGATTTTCAACACAATATAAAATCAACTTTCTTTTCATTTCAAAATACATAATTTCACGCAGGATAACGCCTGCTGGTTATCTTATAAATAAAAGAATGCCTGAAGCACAAATTCACGCATTTTTTTCTGTTGTGTGTTCAACCGTCATTCTTGTTTAGAACTGAGTAAAGTGTGCTTAGCTTGTCTACGGTAAAAGCCATGTTTTTGAACACATGTCTTTTACATACATATGTTCTTGGGAAATTGGGTTGACTTATATAAATATATATACATTTTAATGTACACGTATGTATGTGTAACAGCAATATATGAATAAATCGTGTTTTTTTTTAATAAATCCTTCAGCTGCACTTCCGGCTATTTAAGAATTGTTGGCCATTTTTGGGGTTTTAATATGAAATAACAAATATTTTGAATTTTATGTAGATTCTCTGAAGAAAAGAAAACGAAATGAACTTCGGTATTTTTGTTGCGTTGGCCTTTGATTACTTCTTATTTGCTTTACGTTATAAATAACTCATGTTTTGTTGAGGTTGGTTGATACTTACGTAGAAGGGGACACAGAAAACTTCATAATACTCTTTGTTGGAATATTTCAAACAAGTTGCATGTATTATATACATATTTCTTAAAGATATGTACAGTTCAAATTCTGTTGAAAAGTTCCTGACAAGACTTTCTAGGAAATCAGTCCTCTAAAAGATTTTTTTGAGCCTGTCATTCTGTACAGGAACGTTTTAGTTTCCGGCAGATTGTTGTTAAATTGAAAAAGGAAAAAGGGACATAACTTGGCCAAGAGAAAACATTTAATTTATTATACATCACAACCTCAAGTGTTTCGGCTACACGTCAAATTCAGAATAAAAAAAATCGACAACTTAGTACCCATAAAGTCGGTAAACTCAGTTCACAATCGGTTATTGCTTTAAGGGATCAAACTTTTGCCTTTTTTGTTTCCAAAAAAATTAAGTTTACATATATAATATTTTTTACTTTTAAGTTAATATATATTCACATATGTTTTCACGCGCAAGCATGCGCCAGGTAAAATTGCTAATGGGTGGGCTATAACCTCACGAGGTTTGAAAGTGTAATCAATCTTCCGAGGAATATATTCGAACACCTGTTGATAGACTGCTCATCAGTCTGCAGACGCAGGATAAAGGCCCTTCGATCTGTGCAGCCAAATAAGCATCACATCAACTCAATAACACCTAAAAGGATACTGGAGTTTATCGATGTGCTGGGTCTATCTGATTCGTTGTGACTGAATCAATTAACTCTAACATTTAAGATATATTTCGAAATATCAAATGAATTATTTGAATTTTGTGAAATAATTATAAGAGCTTGAGAAACAAAGGACTACAATCAAAAGCTCCCACTCATTAGCATCAAGATTTAAGGCTATTAAAAAATGCCTCCATATGTTGCTGTTCTATGTATGTGAATATATGCCAACGTGAAGAGTATTAAAATCTTTTATGATTTTTCAAGCAACTGGTGGTTTTAGTTGCGACAACGAAAATAGACTCAATTGCTGCCGGCAATAAAAACACAAAAGCGATTGGTATACATCCAATTGTAATTTCTCTAACAAATAACACGGTAAATAAAAAATAGGAAAAATAAACTATTTCCACTTCTCCTACTGCTTGCATACATTATTTATTAGTTATATACTTGTACGTTGCAGTAAAATATTTTTCATTTACATCTAAGAATTCCATGAGTTATGCGCCCGCAATGTCTACCATACAATATTTACGGTGGGGGAAATATTATTGCAGTTTGTCAACGAGGATGATAAAAATGTCATCAAAGTATTTTAAATATGTCTACAGTTGAGTGTGTGGGATTCTTGGCTATTCCATGCACTCATACACATTCACCCATTCATTCAGATAACAAATACCACATTGTGCTGAAAGATATTAAAGTCCTTTTCGGTGTGCAAATGCGTGATTCATAAGAATGGGGAAACTTTGAAAACACCCACACACTTGCAAACGCATATGTTGTATCAGTTGTAGGTATAAATTTGTATATACAAGTATATGAAAATGCATAACAATGACGATGATAAGTGAATGCAATGTAATTGGCTGTGTTTTGTTGATATTACAAAAGCGTAGAAATATATATTAGAATATATGTCCAATTTGTGCATAGCTGCTTTTGAGTTCTAGGTCATAAGCAAAATGTAAAGGAATATCAGAAGTTCGTTCAGATTAGAAATATTTCAAAAGAGAAAAATAATTTTACACACTTTCTAAAGCTGTACAAAGAGCGTATAAATATTGGTTAAAAAGTACCTAAGCAAGCATACAAAAAGAATCTTGATAACGAAAATCCTTATTCACCTACTCTCACGTCTACTCATATTATATAATATTATTTATTTATAATTAGCATTTTCGTTGATATACATATGTTTGCTTAAAATGACTGTATATAGATGTATCTACTGAAGAGAAAGTGATGACTCTTTCATCAACATATGATTATTTAAGTGAACACGGATGGACACATACACATTGACAAAGAAAGTACTAAAAGGATTTGGTAGCAATTCTAGCAGTTTTTTTTCATAATACCAGTTTTTCAATCACAGGTTTCTTTTGTGCTTCTTTGGTGTGAAATTTGTTGTGATTAAAATTTATCTTCTTCAACCAGTTTGTTAACAGCAGCTGCTTAAATCGATGCACTTCAGTAGTCGTTCCGATTTTTACATTGAATAAAAATATCGAAGAATCTATCTAATATTTTGTATACACAAGTTTCATGTGCGGAATCGTTGCGAATGTTGAAGAAGGCTTATAGTGATTCAGTTCTATCAAAAACATAAGCATACGAGTTGTATAAAACCTTCAAAGACAGTCAAGAGGTCGTTGAAGACAAGCCTCGTTCTAGACGACCGACGACCTTCGAACTCTTCAACTGATGAAAATATTAAAAGCATAAGGGTACAAGTGTTAGAGAGATAGCAAGAGAGCCAGTCCTTTTGAGTGATTTTCATGTCAAAATTTATATTCGAAGGTTTGAAATCATAACCATAGGACATTTTCAGGAAAGACCACATAATTTCATTATTTCGTACTTGTTAGACCAAGTTGGTTTGTGGGGACTTCGAAAATTCCTTCAAGGCTTATATATTTAACTAGAAAAATTAAGGCTTTGGATTTTGTTATTTTGTTTCATATTCATTTTACAATTATTTGTCCAGTTCTCCTGTTAGTAGAAGAAATTAAGCGATAATTTACATAAACATTTATTTTTTCACATGAAAAGCCTGAATTTAGAAGCATTATTATATAAATAGATTTTGTGGCTAAATTAATTAACCAAGTTATTCGCGCAGACTGCTAAAATGTCAAGTGCAACGTTCAACAACAAACAAGTACTTGACATGGTATTTCAAGATGGTCAAAGCACTTAATAAAGTCTACTAAAGCAGATTGCGGTTACATGTATGCGAAATGGTACATTCACGTACATATATCAGCGAAGAAACAACATAACGAACACAACACACACTTACATACGCACGTAGCTATACTCCTATATTAGTAGATAAGTATACACATACTATATATGTATAAGTTAATTTCCCCTACGCGGGAAATAATAAAAAAAAATGTATTTTTATTTTGGCCAGAGCACGAGCTCCGGCCGTCTTTATTCGAGTCTAAAAACGGACTGAAATAATTACAATTATCAAACTTAAATGTAAGCTTAAACTAACCTTAACTAATCCGGTCACCTGTCTTGCCTGGTGATCGGATTCCTAGAACTCCCTTCTGATCGCTGCCAGAACGTTGGCGCGTGTGGTGCGTTAGCGAAAGTTTGGGGGCGGAAGTGAGGTGCCTTTGGCACTGTTAACGTATTTGGCATTAACTCGTACATATGTACATGCATATACATGTCATTAGTTCGCGATAATCTAGAATTTAATTAGACATTCTAATGTTATTGAATAATGACAGAGATAAACACTGCATGTGTGTGTTGTTATTACGTTCGAATGCCTTTGCTGTAAACCAACCACTTATATGAGTGGACCATCGGATATTTCAGAGTGATTTCCATGAAAGTAAATAAAGGAAGCAGGCGTTTGTGCTCGCATTTGAGGCGCCAGACATTAGGTAGCAGCATCCACATTTGACCTATTTGTGTTTAGGATTAAATATCCATTTTTGTTGAGATGAACGAGCACAGCATAAGGTATAAATATATACAGATGTATAAAGACAAAACCTACCAATTACTGAACTTGATGAAATATACCACCAAATAAACTCCACAACATTACTCTCAACATTATTTATTATTTATTCTATATTTTATATGTCTGGTGTTAAATTGAGGTAAACACGTGTAGCAATTAAGCATTTATAAGTTTACTTTATTCACATTCACATTCCAAGAAATATGTGATGATTTATTCTGACAGTTTTTAATTACATTCATGCATTTTTTCCTCGTTTGGTATTACACGCGTAGAGAGGGCAAACTTTGTTGCTGAACATCAGCAACAGTGATAATGATTAATACAGTTAATATCCAATGATAACCTTAGTTCATCGACCTTACTAATAAGTAAAAATTTGGATCTTGGTGATTATATTCGTAAATTAAGTCTATAAATTGAGAATATTATATCATAAAATCGTTAAATTGTATTTTTCTATGATAGAAGTAAAGTTTACGGAAAACAAAAATTTTTCATTTTTAAAAATTTGATAAATTTTTTTTAAATAAATAAAAAAAAAATCGACCCACTCCAGGATTAGCCAGGATAGTTGTCAAATTAATTGAAGTGGTTTTCGAGGAAAAAAAAAAATGGCGAACTTCCAAAAACTGGCGAACTTTCAAAAAATAACGAAAAAACCGATTATTTTATAATATTGATCGTGTTAAATTTTTTTCGTGTATTTTTTCGAAAAGTTCATTCAAAAACAAAAATTTAAAAAAAGGTCCCCAAAAGTCAATTTATACAAAAGTTATGGCTATTTGAAACTAAAAAAGCCATTTTTTTGAAAAATTCAATACTTTTTTGAAGTTGGACAAAAAATTTTGAAAAAATTCTCAAACATGTTTTTCAAAGGGTAGAAAAGGGTGGATAAGTTTCAGCAAAAACTAAAGGGTTCAAAAGTGGTCGATTTGGTATGGAATACCCCGTATATACTCGCACTTCTTTCATAGACATGTAATGATAATCACCTGGCATTTACCATAAATTACGTTATTTCTGTGGAGAAATGATAGATCTTATCGAAATTGACGATAGAAGATAGTGGAATTCCTATCCTTTCCTTGTACTAAGCTTGGTACAACCCGAGGATAATACACAATAACAAAAATGATATTAACACCGGTCAACAAAAAAAAAATTTTTTTTGGGTTTCTGTTCTCATGCTTGAATTCTGATTCTAGACATTGAAAAACACTTAAATATTAATCTTTAGTTCTTAAAGTTTGCTTACACCGATAAGTATATTTTAATTTATTTCATCAATCAAAGATGTTAGCACTTTGATTAACCAGAAAGTAAACAGTATACCAACACACCACACGCATGATGACACCACACATAATTAACAAAAGGGATCGACGGACGGCGTCCGGCCTCTTTTGCTCTTCATCCGCGCGCATACACGTTTATAAAAAAATGTATTTTAATTTTTCTTTACAAAAATTAGTACATAAAATAACACGTGACCCAAAGTACAATGAAAAAAAGTTGCTCACGGTCTGCATCATTATCCTTGAAATGTTGATGGATCGGTAAAAATAAAAAAAAATCTTGTAAAATGAAGTTGTAGTTATAGTCTGTCGAGCCGAATTTTTTAATTTCGAAAAATTTTCCAAATACGGAATTTAGAAAAAAAAGTATGCAAGGAGAACGTTTTCACCAAGATGTGATGGACTTTGAACGTCAATATCAAGGGCAGTACAACGAAAATATGATGGGAGATTATATTTGAGGTTCAATACGAGAGAGCTCATATGAGCATAAAAGAAATACAAAAAATATTCACTTTTAGACAGTAATTTCTTGTTATTTTACATTTATACATTATTGTTTATCACACATCTTGAATAAAAACGACTCTTGTATCTAAAAAAAGTTTTCTGATTATAATCTATAGTGAAAATGTAGGAAAAATATAAAAATCAGTCATTTCTGCTTAAAAATCGAAAAATTGCTCTAATTTCTACAAAAGCAAACTTTAACTGGAAAAAAAAATGTTTTCCTTATTTTTGTCATAGGAGAAACTAAAATTTAACATGTAGATGTCAGACCCAAAAATCGTGTTGACCGGTGTAATGTATGTAAATACTTTTTCTATTATTTAATCTATTTTTGAGACATAGAAGTATTTTTATTGTATTTGGCTTGTGATCTAATAACTGAATAAAGTAAAAAAATCACCAAAATGTATTTTTTTACCGCTGTACTATAAATTATGCGAAAAATAATTTTTCACCATGTGTTTTTAAGAAGTCCCTGGTCTTTCTATGACATCATTTACTCCATTAACATTCAAGAAAGTCTTCATATCATTTAATCATTTATATTATATTATTTTATTTATTTAAATATTACTTAAAAATTTGAGTTGGTATACAAGTACAGAGATTATGATTTTGAAAACGATTCAGAAATGGTATGTTTATATATTAATAAGTCTTGTAATATATTCAAAAACTGACATTTTGTGCCGTTCAAGTGGCAGGTAGCGCATTAGGTTTTCGCTCAAGAAAAGTACCTGTTTCCAGGTAGATAAGCTGGTTTTAGCTGAAATGTGTATATTATTTAACCCTGTATTAGGTATGTATGTGTAAACACAAAAGAATACGAATACCCCCGAAAACATTCGACAGCTGCAGGATTTGGTATAAATTCGTCGCGAAAGTAAAAAATTTGTCAGAAAGAATTCAGCAGCGCACCGACAAGTTTAAAAATTTATTAAACGCTCCTTGCACAAATATGTCTTGCAACAGGAAAACACTTATGAAAAAATTAAAAATGTTAGCAGTAAAACAGAATAAATCTCTGAAGTTTATGAAATCATTACACAAAAGAATTGTTAAGAATAAATTGCAAGAAAAGAAAGCGGCCAAAGAAGCTTTGAAGAAAGAGGAAGCGGTCATTTCTAGCAGCACACAAATAAACAGTCATAACGAGAATGACGAGAACAGGGAAAATCTAAATCATGACGTTGAAGAGTTGGATGACCAGATGTAACCGGTAGTGGCGTTGTTGGTGGATGAAACGAGTGTTTCCATAGGAAAAACGGTTATTTCACAAACCTTCATTTAGGTTTAAATTAAAATGAAATAAATGGTTACTATTTAAAATGATTACACAGCAAAATGTTAATTTATTTATTTTTTGGATCTTCCTTTCCATTAAACGATAGCAAAATTGAAAGAAAATAACAAATAATTTTAAGTAATAATCGAAAATCTATTTCTGGAATATGAGAATTAATCTGCATTGAGAGAGTTTTCAAATGAACAGTTTTGCTCTTTGCATCTCTAGAAACTACCTTTGAAGTTTTAAAAAATTACACATTTGCATTTACACTATTTAGGTAGGTAAGAGTGAGTGAAAGGGTTATATACAACATCCAGCCCCTTATCACTTTCTTGCAAATTTATAATATCCTTATTATGTATATAAAAGTTATTACTCAACAATTTTCGATATTTAAAGCCGAAGTTGTGATAAAAATTTGCAAATAAGGAATTCTAAGTTCAGGTGTAGCAGAATTCAGGAATTTTATACCCTTGCAATTCTCAAAAATCAAAACCAAA
The DNA here is from genome assembly GCA_037783105.1 of Bactrocera zonata. Classification (NCBI taxonomy): domain Eukaryota; kingdom Metazoa; phylum Arthropoda; class Insecta; order Diptera; family Tephritidae; genus Bactrocera; species Bactrocera zonata. Next base: position 149,647 of record JBAWJQ010002002.1, on the reverse strand, counting down.
TATGTGTTGCAAAATTTTGTAGTCAAAAACCGTTGCAAAAGAACTGAATGAATTACAATCGTATTTGTTATCACCTCATTATACTGCTCTTCAGTATAGATGAACCAAATATAATATAATGCGCAAAATGTTACGAGACTATACGATTTTTTTATCTTCTTCAGTTCCTCCTTCGATGCCGTCTTTATCTCGTCAAGAGAAGCGTAACGTCGTCCTTTCATGGGCCTCTTCAATTTAGAGAACAAGAAAAAGTCACATGGGGCCAGATCTAGGGAATATGGTGACTGCGGCATCATTGTGTTGTTTTTGGCCAAAAACTCGCGCACAAGCAACGATGTGTGTGAGCAGGGCGTTATCGTGGTGCAAAAGCCAATTTTTGTTCTTCCACAAATCCGGGCCTTTCTGGCGGATTGCTTCGCGCAAATTGCGCATAACTTGCAGGTAATATTTCTTATTGACCGTTCTTCCCTGTGGCAAGAACTCATGGTGCACCACGCCCCTGCAATCGAAGAAAACTGACAGTTACGATTCGCGATAATTTTTGAACGCACATCGTATATAATATGAAAAAATCTTTATACGAGGAATGTAGATGTTTTTGTTACTACAGCTTTGAAATATAACTGTTTTCTATAGAACTCGTAGTTTTGAAGCAAATTTTAACGTATAAAAATTCAAGCGAGCTTCTCTCCTTCCTTTTGCCGACCTTAACTTGCCCATAAATAATTTTTTCTTTTATGTTTGCTAATTTTGTCATTTATTTCCAATGGATATCTTTCTATTTGACTGTGCAATTTCAAAAAAAACGAAATAATTTTATAATTTTTAAATTTTATTGGCGATAAAGCCATGCAAGATTCTGACCTAACAATTTACATACTTTAGAAGATGACATTTCCTTATTATGATGAGAAAATGTTAATATGCATTGTCACGTAAATTTGTAAACACAAGAATATTGTAAACTAAAGTCCTCCTACGTTGGATACATTCATAGAACTTAACAAAAAAATATATAAAATTAAAGGACAGGTCGTTACCGGTTACTGAGTTGTCGCCATGGATTTATTTATCTAAAGCGGGTGCCACAACAACAAAGTTGTAGCTTTGTCATTATTATTTACCAACGGTATTATGGTAATAATGCTGTCTTCGTAGTAATAACGGCAGTAGCCATAACCAACGCGAATATATAATCTACGGCTTTTTATCTGTACTGTTCTTAAATAAGAATAATTTAATATACATATCTCAATGAAGTATTCGCTACAAACTGAAGTGACAGAAAAATATATTTATTAATGGTACAATATCAGCAATTACTTGACCTTCGCTTTTATTGGATTCATAAATATGTGCATAAATAACCACAGTATTATGGAAAATTCATAAAAGTTCACTAAAAATATATTTGTATGAATATTTACGAAAAATGCAGAGCTATTATAAATATTACAAGTTAACAATTTCGATATCTAGTGAATTGTTAGCCTGTACGGTCATTACTATCGAAAAGAATATTTATAATATATAATAATGACAGCTGTAGTTAGTACTTAGAAAACAAAGAAACATTTGAAGAAAAATGCTGAAAAGTCGTATCGAATGCTTGTCGAGGCATATGATGATCATGCTCTATCAGAAATAACATACAATAGATAGTTTCAACGGTTGAGCGCTAATGATTTTTCAAAATGGTTTTACTGATCTTTCCGATATTCCAACGACGCCTTTAAGATCTCTGACTGTTTAGCGTCGATTCTCAAACACAAATTCCTTTATCAGATTGACGTGTTGATCTCAGTTGATGTTGATTGCCGTTCTGGGCAAGGTTCGTAGTCAACGCGTTCTCGATCCTTTTTGAATAATTTGTACCAATCAAAAACATTTGCTCGCGACAAACAATTTCCAACTTTTCTGAACATTTCGGCACAAAAAATTTGTTTCCGCACACAAAATTTAATGGTACTTCTTTGTTGAATATATTCACTCACCGCAGAAATCGCCGAATGCATTTTATGAACTTCACAAATACAAGCATATACTAAACACTAATTACTATTTTGATGCGACTTTCGGCACAGCTGTCACCGATAGTCGTACCCACCTAGAAACAAAATGGGGTTTCGAGTGAAATTTTTAATAAAAAAAAGTCTTACTATTTTTTGTTTCGTTGTTTTTCATAGCTTTTCCACTTAATTCTTGCTTTTCGGTTATAAACTTAATTTTACTTGATGTGCTTATGTACAATAATCATACCAACAATATACCCAAATATACACGATATTTTAACCAGTAGCAACGCAATTTATAGAGATAATTTTTTGCGATACCATACCATATAACCAACAACCTAACCTAACATTTTAAATGCTTCTTGTGAACTTGTTTTCATAACTTACTGTTCTACACAAGAATCCAAGTTTTGCGAGCACTCTTTATGGCCTGAACTGTGTCCTCTTTTAGTCAGCGCATGCGCATGAAATAACTGTGGCAGTTGACGGAGGGTGAAAATTTGTTCGCCGATATATTGGTTTGTGGGGGCAACATCTTGACTTGTGTGTCTTTTCCACTGTTGAGGTTGTTGTCACACACTTCTGTGTAAACATTCAGTTGCATACTCATCTTTATACATGCCTATACTCAAGCATTAAAGAGCAAAACACATAATCTCAGTCAGATGGGAGTTGATACTTGTATATGTACTGGTATGAAATCATTCCCATACCAAACTTGTAACTAAGTGGTTTTGGTTTCCTTCCTCATAACAAAATTACTTCACATATTATGTGAAATTTTAATTTATCAGAATGTGTATATCTTTTCAAGTCAAGTCTAATCCCCCAAAGTAACAACAACAAGTGTAATCATATCAGATGTCCTTTGTCAAAGGTGATCACTTACTTGTTCACTACTGATACACTACGAGGGCTGCTATATATATTTCTGGCCTAATAATGAAAATAGGCATATTTGTCAACGAAAATGTTTTTTTTTTCGTTGGATTTGGCTCGTCTTGGAAGACCCACACGGTCGATTGCTGTTTTGCTTCGGGCTCATACGCATTCGTTACCTGTGACGATCTTATAAACGTCTTTTGAAGCACCGCGATCGTATTTTTTCAGCATTTCTTTACACCAATCCACACGAGCCTTTTTTTGAGCGATTGTCAAATTGTGCGGGATCCAACGAGAACAAACCGTTTTTACGGCCAGGTGTTCATGTAATATCGAATGTATGCTGGTGGGAGAAATGCATAGGCATTCCTTTATCTGAAGGTATGTTATATGACGGTCTTGCATTATCAGTTCACGTACGGCATCGATGTTTTCTGGCACAACGGCTGTTTTTGGACGACCTTCACGCAATTCGTCTTTGAGCAAGCGTCGGCCACGATTGAATTCGTTGTAACAGTTTTTCACAGTGCTATAGGATGGTGCTTCATAGCCATACAAAGATTTTAGTTCATCGATGCACTCTTGTCGTGATAATCCACGTCGAAAGTTGTGAAAAATGATCGCATGAAAATGTTCACGAGTCAATTCCATTTTTTGGCCGAGATGAATATTTTTCCCTGTAAATAAAAAATGTCAAACTTTCCAATGGAAATGTCAGATTGCCAGTCCAGAAATATATATAGCAACCTATGTATTAATGTTTTGAATGAATCCCACCATTTTTTTCGTAATACTCATACACATACGGAAACGTATACACACATAATAAAAAATGTTCAGATTGCTATACAAATTTTATCCCATTAATATTAAATAGAATTCCCTACTAATTAAATATGATGGGCTGTGAAACTTGAACAGGTATTCAATTTAAAATGTTTAAGTCAAGAAATAGATATGATTTGGCGCAAATATGGCTTCTTCATTTTAAACAATAAAATAAAATAATTCAACTTCAAAAGCACTAAAGAAGAGAGTTATAATTATATTTAAGGAGACTTTATAACTAAATTAATTAACCAAGTTACACGCGCAGACTGCTGAAAAAGCCAAGGGCAGAATTTCTCAACACACAAGTGCTTGACAAGATATTTGATGATGTTAAACGCACTTCATAAGGTCTACCAAAACTAATTGCGGTTTTGTGTATGTGTGACAGTAAGCACACTTGACAGTGAGGCCCTGACGAACTCAGCACACTCGTACATAACATATATGTACATATTCATGTACTCGCATGTACGTAGGAAAATGTCTGTAATAAATACGTATTAATCTGAAATGTAATATGATATTGTGATGTCGCCAAACTAGATAGTAACTACACACATAATTATTAATGTATTAATACCGCAAATGGGGCCCACCCCGTGAGTAGGACACGTTAATGGTCTAATAAGGACGGCCGTATAGGTTTAATTGCAGCAAATTGTTTGTGGTTGTTGCTACGCGATAAGCTATAGAAAGCAGCTTTCTTCCACTATTGACCTATTTGTGTACATGAACTGTCCTGTTTATGTACCAAAAGACAACGTAAGGATGAATGTATACTATGTACAATGTGTATTGGAGCACATGCTAGGTAAAGTGGAACTGAGTTTAGGCACTGACTACATAACTATAATATTGTCTTTTTATATTCCTGTACTAGGTTAATGTTTTGTTCTCTGTGGCTTGGTTTACGGTCCATAATTTTTGAAAATAATCAGTTACATATATACCATGAAATTTATAAAAAAAAATTTCAATTAATTCATATTCTACATCATGTTTATACATGCATATACTCGTTTATACTTTTACATGTCAATAAAGAAAAAGTTTCTAAGACTGACATTCATTTTCTGCTTTAATAAAACCAAATTCCCGACAAACAAAACTCTTAACTGGTTTCATTGTAAAAGTCATAAAAAACTCCAGAGGCTGAGTTTTCTAACAACTTTAGTAATGACAAAAGCCGTAGTATAAATAACAATAAATTATAAAAAAGGAATTTTTCTTTAAAGAAATATAGTAAATATATGTATATTTAACTGGGTATATCTTAATTTTTACCACATATTCAAGCTAAGGCAGGATTAGAATATTTGCTGCTGATAAATTCAATGAAACGCGCGAAATTTTTTCTTCAAAGTCTGCTTCATTATTGACAAAATTGAAAAAGAAGGTAGTAGAGAATTAACAAAAAAAAAAATCAACAGCAAGAGTTGAGATTTAAATGGCATAGAAATGTAAAAAAACATATTCAAAACGTAGATAACATCAGTTGGTTTACATGTTTGCAATGCACAAGCACTTCTTTGTTATTTAATTTGTCATTAATCTCTAATCTGCTAACTTTTTCCTTAGCCATTTTAACGCAAGCATAAAACGTATATAGACTTTCAATAATACACCATCGGGTTGAGGTAAAAAGAAAAGGCGATTTACCAAATTTAATAAGAACTACAATGGTTATCGTCAGACAAATTTAATTGATTTTGTAAAATTGCTAAAGCAGCCACTTAATAAAAAATATTTTTTTACATACTTGTAGACTCTCATTATAAACAATAAGAACTAAATAAAAATATTCAAAATATTAATTTCAACGATTAGTTTATTATTCTAACCCATTCCTTTCTATTTGATTCACTTTCTGGACCATCAATATTACTCTAACATTACGTGGAATAAAATATTCATAATAACATTTGCCGTTTCCGTCAACTGCACTGATCGCAGTAATTCTTTTGATTATTCCAGCACTTGGAAATCAGAAATCACATAATATATAAGTGCCTACTTATTTGTATATGTTTATCTCAGAATATGTGCACAGCGATTCATAATTAATGTGAATTCAAGTAACTGCCCTATTATCTACTTTCATATATAGGCATATATGTACTTCAAAAATATGACCTGAGTCCACTAATATGTATAAAGTAGCTGACGATATATAGTAGCCGAAGCGCAATACCCATTTAAGTCAAAATGACAACAGGAAACATTAAAAGTTACTGTGGTGGAATCACTCCTACCTGTTCAATAAGTGGCGGATTAAGTGCGGATGTTGTCGATGTCAGTAAAAGTAAGAGTAAATGCACTTAAGTAGACAATGTATAAGCATGAATATATTTTGCTTTTAGGCTTATGGAATAGGTTGCTCAGAAGTGCCAACGTATGATTCACTAATTTTTACCATTAAATTTTGTTTTACTTGATAAATATCTTATAATTATGAAGACTTGAAGCTAAGTCATCAGATTAATTAGATACTTGTAACGAAAAAAGTGTCCAACTAACAAAATTAATAATACATATATAAAATATACATCAATTATTCGTGAGTTGGAGTATATCATAATTGTCATTTTTAGCAGTTAGTACTTCGAAAAGGAAGCATAAACATAAACAAACAAACTACCGCTTACTTATGTATATTCATACAGAGGAAGATCTCCACTTAGTTGAAAGGACCAGGTGGAAAAGGACCTGACTTCGCTTGGAGTCTCCGACTGGCGCCACATTTTGAAAAGGTGAAACGACTGGAACGCTGTTGTTAACTTGGCTATAACCGCGTAATCGGTGTCTACGCCAGTAAAGAAGAAGATGTGCATAGGTATATTATGATAGCTGATTGAACAAAATATCTAAAAAATACCTCAAAATTTGCCACTGTGAAAAAATTCTATACGCTTCAAATAGCCGGATCAATGAAAAATTATAAAAAAAAAAACTGTTCAATTGCCTGACGATTTTCGTCATTGATTCAAACTCTTCTTTGCGTTCAAAGTAAGCTTTTTATCAATTACAAATCAATTACAAATAAATGAAAATGACAACCATTTGCATTAAAGAAACGAATTAGGAAATTTTCAGTGGGGACATGAACTGAACTGAACATTATCATAGATTAAACCGCGAGTTCTTTTCAGGCGCTTTAAAATAGAAATCTGAAAATATTTTTTCTTGCTTATTGTATTGCTATATTAATATTTTGAACTTACTATACTTCAAGCAGTAAGGTTAGAATAAACGTACGCCTCTAGCTGCAATGCACAACGACTTTCTTTCTTCTTCTTTATCCCATTACATGCAAGAATGCTTACACAAATTTATTTTATTACATTTGAGTTGTGCTCAAGTAGGCATTAAGAGAGCGTGTAGCTGTGCACAACCTCCAAACACTCTGCCTTCCTTTACCACAAAGTTACAACAACGTCTGCTCACAATTGCACTCGAGTGCATTTCGCAAAGGAACAACCACAATGTTGCAAAAATACGTGCACAATGCTGCGCGTGGAAAACTTTGTAACGACAAGTGTTCACGTAAAGCAAAACAACATTTATGCAAACACCGACTGAGAGGGTACATATTTACTCAATAACGGTATAAGCCTGGATTGAAAATTTTAACAAACTTCAAAGATTAAAAAGTAACATGTGTAAATAAAATGAGGACTTATAAAAATAATAATTACAGTAAGCAAACATGAGTATGAAGTATTATTTTATCTTTCAAAAAACCAAATAAATCATATTGCATAACATTTTTCAACTACGTTAATATTTCATTGAGTGAATACTAAGATTTCATAAAAATACATTAATTTTATTAAAAAAATTGTTGAAAAATATTCCACTTAACACTTTTCTATAACTGAGATCATAGTCATGATCAAATATGCGACTGCAGATTTTCGCTAACAAAAAAAGACCACAAATATTTTCGAAGACTGCGTTGATGTCATAAGTAGAATACTTCTTATTTGATTAAGATTATAATTATATCTTATAATTTTCACATGATATAAAATATTCGAAAGATGGCGTTGGAGACTACATATCTTTTAAAATCTGTTTACCATACGCTATTGCTATTCGTTCACAAAAAAATGAACGTTTTCCACTATTGCAATACATTTTTCTTTTTTCTGTATCTAAAACCGCTTTAGAAGCAGCGATTTTTATACAGTGAAGTTGAAGTGAATTTTGCACATTGGTGCATTTTGACATTTTGTTGACCATTTATCCATGTAAAACTGCTTTTATTCTCAGCTCTTACGCCTTTAACTTAAATACTAACGCACACACAATCTTGTGTGTAAAGTATAGGCTACTTCAATACGTATGTTTATACATACACCTGAATACATAGCAACATCCGAAATTACATCTGCACTTATTGAACGTGTAATTGAGCATTTCCACTACGGAAATCCTCATTATTTCCTGCTGTCATTTATGTATGTCTGAATTGAAGTAGCACAATAATGAATGCATGGGTAGAGGGACAATAATATGTATTCACTATATCTATATACATATATAGTTTATCTCCTTAAGCTTATATGTAAAGAATTCAGGGAATGTTATCTTCTATACATCATTGGTATACAGTTTTTATGTATTTTATATGTATACACGGAATTCAAAGATATCACCTGCTTCAACTAATGTTACGCAATGCGAGTAAATAATAATTCATTATGATGTTACGTATACGTCATGGGGGCCAGCATAATAAATGTTGGAAACGACTATTAGTTCGTTCACTGCAATCTGGTTCGCCATTAATTATGTTATGCTAATCTTCCTTTGGTATTTACAGGATGCTAACTTCAATAGAGCGTATAAATAACTAAAGACACTTAATTGCATAAACGTAGATACAGCGTTTTCCAATAGCGTTGGCATGACGACATGGCGGTCATGTTTGTTTGCGGATTTGTGTCAAATTTTGTCAGTGTGTTCAGAATCATTGTGAGCAATGTTTGGCAACTGGTTAATTTCGAGAAATGACCGACACAAGATCATGCAATTTATTATTCCTGAATTATTTTTTCTGGGCGTATGTTAAACAAAAGGTTTATCTCCTCATATAAAGATACTGTTAAAAATTATTTAAGGGGTCATCTCAGTGTGAAATTTTCAATAAATTGATTTTTTTTTGGTTACATTATCGGATAGTATACACTGTAATAAACATTCTCTCAAATTTTTAAATCGAAATTCAAATTATTACGGTCGCTACAGCGTTTCTTGGAGAAAGGGAACAGAGAAAGGGGAACACAGCGACTCCAATCTTTAAACGGATTTTTCTCAGAGTGGTGTTTTTCAAAACGATTTCTACTCTCAAAAGAATAGTTTTGAAGATATCTGTTGCCAATTAGGAGAGAACATTTTTAACGCCATTCGTTATCACACTATGGAAGCTTTTATTTAAATATTTTTGGAATTTTCCAAGTTTTTCCTACGAAAAATGACCAAAAAAAAAGCTCGATACTTTTTGTTCAAACCGCCACCATTCAAATGAGAAAAATCACAAAAATCAGTGATCGGATGGTCACACTAAGACAATCCCTTAAAGCCCGATAAATCAATAAATAAATAGACCAGAGCCTATTTTTAGGTGAAATCACATATTTCGGGACCAGCCCTATCAATCTCAACTAAATTTAATATGTCACACTCCTATGACATTTTTATGTTATAGTGTAAAAATGGTCTCCCATTTCGAGCTACAGCCTCGCCTAATTCCCATATAACACAATTTTTAAATCCGATTAAAAATTTCACTTTCCAGTATACAAATCAAGAATCAATTAATATATGAGGATAAAGCTTTGCACGAATAGTTTGAGGTGTGCTACCTTATGACTGAAAAGTTCTTGAATCGAACTGGCACCACTTTTATATTTTACTACACAAAAACGTCTTGTGCTCTAAACCGCACCAAGCGAAACGCAATGAGACATTTTGTTTTTTTGTCTCGCTTGGTGTGCATTGAAATAAAACAAAAAAAGACGGAAACGAATATTTTCAATTATTGAGTTTTGTGAACGAAATGAAAGAAATAAAAGAGAAGGGTGGGTGCATCCGTACAACCAGAAGCGTGATTCAGAAAATATTATTACACATTTGATTTCTGAACTGAGAATGCACATGTCAACATTCGAATATTTGCTGTATTTAATAAAATATTTAATTTTTAAGCAAAATACAAATTACCGCAAAAGCATAACTGCTGGGTCATACCATGTCAAGTGGTCCACGAAAATTTCGAAAAATCTCCGATTTTGAAAATTAATAGCTCATTAGCGAGGGGACTAGACGCAGACTCCGTAATGTAAAAATTTCGTCCAATTATTTTTTTTTTGTAAGTTATTGAAGTTTGAAGTTTAGAGCACGATAAAATTATAAAATTATTTTCTCATAAACTACTGCAGATAAATCGATGAAATTTTGTGAAGTCAGAGAAAAATGTTCGTGTTTTTTATAAATATTTTTTCATGTTCCTTTTGTTTAAATAACAACATTTTACTTAATTTTTTGTTAAACTATGAAAAACAATGGTGCAGCTATAAGCAATGAAACGTGTTTTTTATCTTGTCTTGTCTATTTGTTGCGCCGTAGCTCAGCATGGTTTGGCAACAAAAACGGTTTTGTCACATTTGGTGTGCATTGGCTGTATGAAAATACATAAGAAGTTCGACAACAGCTCTTCAAACAAGTTAAATCTCGATCATGCGTTTTCATTTCGTCTTTTTCGGTGTGGGTTGGCACATATGAAACTATGGGAAGTTCTCATATGGGACAAGAAAAACTGTTTTGTTAACCCGGTGTGGGTTCAGCCTTAAATTTTAAGCACTTACAATTGTTACGAATGTGTGAGAGTAAGCGCGCATGTAGACAAATCTGTTACACCAGTAGAAGTATATGAAAATACTTATAATACTTATACTTGTAAGGTATATTCACAAAAAAAAAATAAAATAAAACAAAAATCAATTGAACATATACAATACATATCAACACAAAAATAATAAAACTTGAAATTCGATTTAATGACAAAATCTAGATCAAATATCCAACAATTTTTATATTTGCCAACTAATTACATACTCAGACACATACACAACATAAATTTAATAATCAAAGTTATAATTATATTAATATCATTATTAGATTTCCACATTATATGTACATATTTAAGCCTTACGAGCCTTCAAAGATCTAAGTTGATATTATTTGGGATAATTCAACTTAAAACATCGGTAAATCATTCAAATTAATACTCGTTAACTAAGGTGTGCTTGGTGTTTAATTCATCAAGTGATGGTTAAGCGGTGTCCAAAGACATTAATGACATTATGACTCATGTCACTTGTTGTTATTTTTTTTTGCCTTGTAGTAAAACTGAAAAATTGAAAAACATTCTGAGAAAACACTATTAATGTAAACCAATTTGTGAATGTACAAAATAAATGAAATCAGTAAAGTTGTAAACATTTTGATATGAGCACATACATACATATATAAGTGTCAACTTCACTTTTACAGATAGCAAATATTTTCATAAAACACTCACTTCATAAAAGTTTATAACAACGCCATCTTAAAATGTCGATAAGCCGCTTGTTGGCACGGTGCTGCAACCATAAACCATCATGCCGAAAACATTTTCGCTCTTAACCACTTCAATGAACGGTAGCTATTTCTTCCCTCCCTCTCTTTTTGAATGTGTCGGGAGAAAAAATAGACATCAACGTAAAGTACTCATCAAATTTTAATTCATATGCAGAAAGGTAAGTTATAAAGAGAAGTGCATAAAAAGGATTTAAAATGTTTGCTCCAATCACAAAAATGCGCTCAAAGGTAGACAAAATCGATTTATACCCCTGTGTCGCCACTTATGTCCAATTTAACGTTTAGATGTGTTACGAACAAATTCTATAAATCCTCAAATAGTAAACCGAAAACAGAAATAGCAAATTATTTTTTATTTGCAAATATAATGATATATTGTTATATATATGTATATAAATGATCAGGGTTACGAGAAAAGTTGAAATCTTAGATAATCCGCCCGTCCGTCAACTAAATACTTTACTGTTTAAACAAATTTTTTTATGTTGCATTTTTTATGGGTTCAAGGAGACATTAAGCAAGCGAACCGTGGAGTGCAGACTCAAACCGCTCTGCCAACACAAAGTTATAATGTCCTTCACTCACAATTGTACTTGAGTGCGGTTAACGAAGGTCATAGCGTACAACTCTGTAACGGTAAGAGCACTTGTACGCCTTATACATTTAAATATACTTTGACTTTTAGCAAAATCAGTGAGCTGTGCTTGCAAAGTAACAAAATAATTTATTTATTTTACTTTAACTTTACGTAGGTTTATTTTATATTTCGGGATTTGGCAACCCTAGAACTGCAATCTGAAAACTCCCAACTTTATCGTTAATCTATTTGCATTGTTTGCAGTAACTTCAAACATTCAGATGGAATTCCATTCCAAGTATAATAGTCTTGTTCACCTAATGGTTGTTTGTATAACCAAAAACTAATCGAGATAAACGTAAGTTTATAAACAGTTTCACAAAAAATGCCTTTGAAACAAAACTATTAAACGTCTATATACCGAATTTGTGGCCCCAGAGCCTATAGGTGTCATTTAATGTTAACGTTTCAAAATCAACGATCTGCAAATTCAAATAACAAATTGGATGCGACATAAATGAATTTTAATTGCGTCGAGATTGCAAAAAGCGGTGGCAAAATTATTTTCGCCTCAGGATAATAATCATCATCAGCGGCAGTTATTTGCTTTCACAAACACACATATGGTATAGCCCCGCATGAATCCGAATTATGCAAATTGTGCGGGCACAGTTTGCAAGCATTTAAGTTCCATTCATCCATGCTAATCACTATGGAAAGCGATTAATCTCGCAATCGTCGCGCCATTTTCTGACTCCTTAACAAACGACATATGTCTAAAAGAAATTATTGTGCTAAAGAGATTTCATATTATTATTCAAATTATATATCTGACCATTATTTTCATACATAAATATGTATTATTTAATTTCCTTATATACATATATAACTGAGTTAGAATAAGTAGCTATAAAAACAGTGAGTAACCGCATTGTGTAACTCTCACACCTACAAAATATAAAAATATAACACTAGAACAGTTAATCTCTCCCTTTAAATTGAAAGAGATATACAAAGAAATCGAAACATCAGTACCTTCTGTTTTATAATATTATTTGAGGTTAACTATGAAGAACGTAATGCGCTGATATCTCAGTTGTTAGAGCACCGTTGAATATCTATAACATATTTTATAAAAATTTTACTCAAGAGTTTGTGCATTATTAGTTTTACCAAATTGAATAAATTGCTCTCAATCACATAATCGGAAAAAACAAAAACAATTTTACCCCACTGAGCTTGTGTTGCTAATACTTTCAATGCTTATATAAGTTAAATTATATTATTTATTGGTTTATTCAAATAATATTCAACTTTATTTTTCTTAGCTTTAAGTCGACTATTTTGCTTGCAGTCAATATCCAATCTGCCCAAATCCAATACGTATTGGATTACCGCTTCTCTCTCCATTGTTGTAGTTCATTCAGCAATTATTATTGACATTCAAATTAAATCAATAACTATTTGTCAACTCTTCATTATCACTCAGAGTGATCATTCTCCCAGCAATCAACGCGCTCTTGCTCTGCAAGTGCGGGGATGCTGTTAAGTGCTATACTCATGATACTAAAAATGCATCAGAGAACTGTTCTGTTACGTGGGTCGCCATTGCAGCTTAACTTATACAAGCCATCTACTTGGCCACTGCTCATTTAAGTCTGCAGCTTACGAGTGCATGTAGCTGTTTTCTTGTTCATTACTTTTTTGGTATGCCTGCCAATTGTCAGCGTTTAGTGCAAAATTACCATTCCCTCGCTTTCTTTCAAATCACAATGCACCACTTATGGCCTGATAGCTTTTGTCACCATATTTTTTGAATATGTTTACGAGTTATTTTATTTTCAAATTGTTTCTCTTATTTTAAGTAATTTTTACAAATGAATGCTTAAGATAAAAACAGATATCTAAATAGCTTCTATATAATATATTATCGCTGTATAGTTCTTCGTATGAGAATCGCTTTAAACATAATTTTACTTAAATAACTTCTGAAAATGTTGAGGCTGTTTTGAAAAGATTGGACAATTTAAATAGTACAACGTTTTTCATACCTAACTCTATTGCGTGCATACTCATATATTAGGTTGTCAAAAAAGTCTTGCGGTATTTTCGCTAGTTGGCGCTGAAAGCGCGTAGTTCTAGTTTTATTCATCGCATCGGGTCATCCTATACCTTTTTGGAAAGCTCATTTCACGCGCTAACACGTGTTTGATTGATTGTGGTTTCTTTTAAGTCGTTCGTGAGTTATAGCGAAGCAAGCATGGAGCAAAATAAAGAAAAAATACGGCATATTTTACAGTACTACTACGATAAAGGAAAAAATGCATCTCAAGCTGCCAATAAAATTTGTGCAGTTTATGGACCCGATACAGTTTCCATTTCCAAAGCACAACGATGCTTTCAACGTTTTCGTTCTGGTGTAGAGGTGGTCGAAGATGCGCCACGCTCCAGAAGGCCTGTCGTCGAAAATTGCGATAAAATCGCTGAATTGGTCGAAAGAGACCGGCATAGTAGTCATCAAACCGTTATAAACCATTTGAAGAAGCTTGGAGTCACTAAGAAGCTCGATGTATGGGTGCCACACGAATTGATTCAATAAAAATACTGCCAGACTTTTTTTCAAGTGCTATGATGACTGGAAAACTCGTTGGCATAAGTGTATTGCAGCGGGAAGGGATTACTTTGAAGGAGATAAAATGGTCAAAATTCAACTTCTAATTTGATTACATTAGTATATTAATTAATTTTTGGAGATAGCATTATTAAAGATCCTTAAATTTTCTGCAATCTGGTAAATAAATTTATGAAAATCGATTAACTATTACACTGTGGAACATTTTTATTGTCTGGGGGGTGAGAAATTCCAAGTCAGGGTGATGGAACTAGGTCAGTATAGTAAAACCCTCAAAGGGTTTGGCGTTCGTATGCATCAGTTTTTTTATGACCTTTTAAATTTTTTCCTTATATTGGCAATAGAAGTCAAATTTTAATAAATTTCCTTACATAACTGGAAATCTCGCTAACTCTAATAGCGGGATTCTGTAACCAGTCTCTAGTCTCTATTTGAGACATTTTGAGACAAAGTATCAATTTGATACTAGTTACTATTCACTAAACAGTCTCTAGCGTTAGTCTCAAAATATTGAGACCTGGTAGTTAGCTGGTCACAAAACTTAAAAGAACTCTTGCTGCCATTTTCAATGTACTGAATAGAGATCATCATAGATATTAATCGATTGTCGTTTTTTTACATTTTGTAAGTAATTCAAACACGAAAAGTTTAAAAATAAATCTTTTTTACATAAATTTCTTAAATATTATGAAACAAAGTCAGCATATATTTTTATTTTTATTGATAATTATGTTTTTTGACTATGTTATAGAAATGTTAATATTTGTTATCGACATATTTATTATCATTCAAGTGTAAAAACATCTCTGAATAATGAAATGTAATAGATTTTGAGACTGTCACTTACAGAATAGCAAAATCGTCTCAAGTCTCAAAAATTGTCTCTAACTCAAAATCTCAAATTTAGAGACTTGATACTGTCTCACGTTACAGAATCGCACGGTTAGTTTTTTGTAGATTATTGTAATAGAGTTAGGGAAGTTCAACATGAAAAAGCAGTCATAATACGCGTATATTGCTTTGGAAACTTTCACCCACTCACTCTAAAATAATTGAACACCTAAAGGTATGCTATGAATATTATTGTCCTGCACTAAAAATTGGGGAAACTAAATTTATTTTAAAATTTTCTGCGGATTATTTGGTCAACGGTCTGATTGATAAATTTTTACAATATTTTCTTCTTAGCTTAAGCCAACTTTAAGGCGCAAAAACATCAAGATAAGGAAAAAATTTAAAAGGTCATAAAAAAAACTGACACATACGAACGCCAAACCCTTTGAGGGTTTTACTATACTGACCTAGTACCATCACCCTGACTTGGAATTTCTCACCCCCCAGATTAGCTGTTGTACTGTGTTATTAATAAATAAATCAATAACATGAGAAACAGACGGAAAATAGATAGCTCGATAACCAAATTTAGTTACATGCAAGTATATCCTGGAAAATATATTATGGAAAATCATACGCGGTATTTATTTAGTACCATAAATACCATGAAAAATCAAAAGATCAAAAATTTGTCTATTATTTGACCTTGTAGCATGCATGCCTATGTTAGCACAAAAGAATCAGCTGCAAACATTCAGCAGCCGTAGGTTTTTGGTATAAATTCGGTGGAAAAGCAAAAATTTCGTCAGAAACACTTTAGCAACGCACCGACGAGTTACAAAATTGGTTTTTCGCACCTTGCACTAAAATAACTAGCAACATGAAAGCACTTATGAGAAAATTAAAAACTTTAGCCGAAAAACAAAATAAGTCTCTCAAATTTATGAAAGCATTGCACGAAAGAATTCTAATGCACAAAATACTCGAAAACATTGCAGCCATAGAAGCTTTGGAGAAAGAAGCAGTGGTTAATTCAAGAACCACACAAATTAACATTCCTAATGGGAATGAACGAACTCCTTGAAAAGTTGGAGGAGCAACCTGCGACGAATTGTGGTGTATAGACGAAGGTTTTCATAATCAAATGTTTATATTAATACAACCACAAACATGTATATAAAAGAAATAAATGGATAGATACAATTAAACAAAAAACTGTATTGATTTATTTATGTATTGAAGAAAGTTAAATAAAGTGGGAAAGTGATAAAATACATATTATTTTCTTGGCGGAAACACCAACTGCATACCATAACACTGAAAGGGAAACAAAAAACAATAAAGTCACTTAAGTTTGTATAATAATTTATATATCTTTATATATAACATGAAAATCACGTGTCACATTGTTGTCCGCGAAGGACGCCTAAACTACTGAACCGATTTTAAATTTTAATTGCACACCGTTTGCAATTTGATCCAACTTGAGAGACAGGATAGCTTACATCTCAATTTATAATCGCAATATTATATTATTGCAAATTATTTGTATATTGTATGACAGTCACAATTATTTGTTAGCCCCAAAAAATTTTAACATTGTCAAATAATAGACAAAGAATTTGTAATAAAATTGTGTTGGGTCACCGATTGCAAAACACTGCATACTTCAACCATATGTTCTTATATATTTTTTGCTATTTCTACTTCTTCTTATTCACTTGATATTCAAGGTTAAGCATTAGAAGTCATTCACCTCAATACAGTTAATAATTTTAGTTGCTTTGTTTTTGCTTGCGTTTGCGCTGTACATTTTTGCTAACGCTATGTTTCGCTCACGCAATTACACGTATGTTTGTTTGTGCACATTAGTTAGTACTATTTAGCATGTACTAAGCTTAATATGTAAGCAGCATATTGCAATGCTGCATTCCCATTTTTTATTTCTCTTTTAATAACTAAATTATGTATGAAGAAGCAACAGCGTTAAGTAGGTACTTAGTTTTATGAATTGTTAGAAGTACATAATATACATATATATGTATATATGAATTAATACAAATCGGAATTATGTACATATTTAGCGGTATCGAAATATTGTATAGAATATTATTTAAGGAGAGGAATTGTGCGAATAAAGTTAGCCTAATACCTGACCACCTTACAGTGTTGCTACTCGACCCTTTGCTTCCAATTTCGCTTATACTTTTCGCTGTTTTGTAAATTTGCGCGGTAATAAAAAAAGCTTTATAGCTCTACAATTGCGATTGTAAATTCAGATGTAAGATGTAAAAATAATTAATAAATAAATAATTGAATATATTGATTTATTCTTAATTTTTCTCTGGCGTTTAAATATTTTACAAATTTTATGTTCAGTAGAGTTTGAAAATTTTTTAACATACAAAAAACCATTTTTGTTAATAAATAATTTTTTGTATTGTTTCTGTGAAATCATAAAATCGTTAAATTATATTTTTTATATGATAGAAATAAAGTTTACGGAAAAAATTTTTTTTTCATTTTTTTTTTTTTTAAATAAATAAAAAAAAATCGGCCCACTCCGGGATTAGCAGGGATAGTTGTCAAATTAATTGAAGTTTTTTTTAAGGAAAAAAAATAAAAATGGCGAACTTCCAAAAAAAATACGAAAAAATTACGAAAATTCGAAAAGTTTATTCAAAAACAAAAATTAAAAAAAAAGATCCCCAAAAGTCAATTTCTACAAAAGTTATGGCTATTTGAAAATAAAAAAGCCATTTTTTTAGGAAAAAATAGCAAAATTCATAACTTTTTTGAAGTTGGACAAAAAATTTTGAAAAAATTCTCAAAAATGTTTTTCAAAGGGTAGAAAATGATGGATAAGTTTAAGCAAAATCTAAAGGGGTCGGGTTCAAAAGTGGTCGATTTGGTATGGAATACCCCACATGTAAGTATTATCACATAGTTATATTATTAAATTTGCTACGCATCAAATCAAAATGTTTGATATATGCATTTTGATGATAAGAGGTACTAAGGCTCCAGGATATATTTAAATAATTTGATTATCAAGCTATTTATTTTCCGTTTGTTTCTCATGTTATTGATTTATTTATTAATAATAGTTAATCGATTTACAAAAATTTATTTACCAGTTTGTAGAAAATTTAACGGTCTCTAATAATGCTATCTCCAAAAATTAATTAATATAGTATTGTGATCAAATAAGAAGTTGAATTTTGACCATTTCATCTCCTTCAAAATAATCCCTTCCCACTGCAATACACTTATGACAACGAATTTTCCAGTCATCTATGCACTTGAAAAAATCCTCTGTCGTGATGGCCATCAGAGCCTTCTTCCATTCAGCTTTATATCAGGCGGATATTAGTTGAAAATGTGGTGAAATGATCACGAATAACCAATGGAGTAAGAGATGGTGCATTATCGCACTTCTTTGTTCAATAAATTCAGACCTAGTAAAAATCGAAGAATTCACTCTTAGAGTCTCACAAAACGACGCGTATCTCAAATACTAATGAATATTTTGACGTGAAATTTAGCATAAATGTCACTAACAGTACTACCAACTTACCGATTCGAAAAACACGCGAAGTATTAATTAAAAATTCACCTTTCAATATGATCACAACAGCATGTATGAAAAAATTATAAAAAGCTCCCCATAAATTTTTAATAATTGGGCAAATATTATTATTCAACTTCCATTAAAAATTATTTTGCAGTTCTCATTTCAATGTGTTATAATAGCATGTTTTTGAGTTTTTTTTTTTAATATTGAAATGTTGAAATTATTATTCTAAGTCGAATGCCACCGAAAAAATGTTACCTCAACAACGCGCGAAGTAGAGAGGCACGACGCAAGCGTGTTAAAGAGCACTGAATTGCATTTTTCCGAATATACAGAGTAATTACTCGAATCATAACTGGCTCAGTGAGCGGGCCATTTTGGCAGCCAAAAATCTTAATGTTAACGAAATTAACTGATGTCTTTTAAATCAATCGATAGTGTTCTTAATGAAAATGAAAGTGTAAGTTTTCCAATTGAATTTTGAAACTCACTAGATAAACGCGGAATGCCACCACATAATTTTCGATTAAAGAATGGTTCACCAATTTTTCTCCTGCGTAGTTTGAATCCACCTCGATTATGCAATGGTGCGAGTTTGGCTATCAAAAAGATCACCAGAAATATTCTTTACGGAACCATATTGTCTGGAAAGTTTAAGGTGAAGTGGTCTTGTTGCCACGTATTCCAATGATATCATCGGATTTTACGACAACCTTCAGGAGGCTACAATTTCCAGTTCGTTTAGCTTTTGCAATGGCGATAAATAAATCTCAAGGCCAAACAATGTCTATTTGGGGTTTAAATTTGGAAAATCCATGTTTTTCTCATGGGCAACTATATGTTGCATGTTCACGTGTAGGAAAACCGTCGAATCTATTTGTGTTAGCTAAATACGGATTAACCAAAAATAATGGGCACCAATTAGTGCTAAATTTAATTGAGATTAAAAGTATTGATAATTCAAAATATTGAATATTATTCTTAAAGATTTAAAACTATTTGTTAGAAATTAAAAAATAAATATATTTTTATATTAATTCTTTTGTATTAACTCTTGCTAAATTCAATAGTATGAAAATTTTGTTCAATCGTATTAAAAGTACTTCCCTTTCAAATTCCAATCCAGTGGATTCGTATACCAGCTTTAACGTTGAATTAGAGGCTAACTGTTCCCCAACAAGAGATTACTGCAACTTTAAAATTAATAATATAACAAAAAAAATTTAGCCACAGCAACGCGCAACCGGGTCTGCTAGTAATATATGTAATTCCTCTTCTTTCTTTTAGACGTTCTTCCTTTTCGCTGTTTGACACCAATTAGATATTCCAAACGAAACTAAGTCCTTCTCCACCTGGTCTTTCCAACGGAGTGAAGGTCTTTCTCTTCCTCTGCTTCCCCGGCGGGTACTGCATCGAATACTTTCAGAGCTGGAGTGATTATCCATTCGAAGGACATGACCTAGCCAGAAATGTGATTTAAATTTTGCCATTTGTTAATTTTCGTCATTAAGGATGCAGCCTTATATGCTTTTTGCAGCAAAAAGAATAGAAAACCCCAATCCAGGCTTAGCTTAAATGGGCAAGTAATGTATACACTTCTTGCAAAGGGGAAAAGTCTACGCATATTTTATATTTTTCTCTTTTACTTTTATTATACTTATGCTTTTGCCATTTTTTCAGTTAATTCAGATCTTTTTCTTCATTATCAAAGTTAGTAGGAAGCACCGCGATGGTGGTTTAAATATTTTATTTTTATCTGTTTTGTAAATATTCTCGAAGAAAACTTTTATCCTATCCAATTGCCTTAGCTTTCACAATGAAAGGGATAATAGTGAAACTGTTGTTGTTTTGGGACTCAATAAGATCTTATATCCCACGGCACATTGTGGGGTCCTCCTTTTTGTGGATTGGGCAGAGCACCCTTAAATTCCAGTCGTTGGGTATGCTTTCGTCCAACCATATTCTACTTTGCCCAAATTCATTCAGCCACTACATCCTCAACGCTACCAACAATAATTAACCCAATATTCCAGAAAGTAAATACCAGGCTTTAAAATGATAACATACGTACAAATACAATTGGACACCAAAGTGATGGCACACTTAGGTACATACTTACGCACAATAGAATCTGATACCTAACATGCGAACAACAAATCGCTATTGACGTTTTAAACCAGAACAATTTCAAAGAAATCCGAACTAAAATTAATTGGACACATCAATAAAGTCCAATAAAGATTATTCTATTTGATGCCTCGCCGTCGATTTTCAAAGTGTTCAAATTATAATCGCAACAAGCACAAAGGACTGAAAGGAACATTTCACAAGCTCTGTTCATTGCAAAGACTACCGTTTACTACAGGTGTTGGAATCAGGAATATAAGAGTAAGGACAGGAACCCAGGATAACGAGCTCCACTTCAAAAGTATTCTCTTATAAGAAATAAGCTTTATTCTATTTCCTTTGCAGCTCTTATAAAATAAATAACCACGATTTGCAAAAAGATCTTTCCTGATCTTTTTATATCAAATGGCAAAAGAAAATAGATTCTGCAATCCGAATTCGGCCAGAATTCGAGTTTAATTTTAAAATATTTTTATGAAAAAAATACCTTTGTGCAAAAAATAGGAAAAATCGGGTCAATATTTTCGAACATTCGGTTTACTATACATACATATACCACATAATATGTAAGAAAGTTAATCAAATTCTGAATGAATAACTTTCTTGGGTACTATATGCTCGTATTATTACATGTGATTAGAAATAATGGATGCCATACTTCCTAATTTTAATTAAAATATACTCAAAACTCTAGTATATCAAATAATCTGAAGATAGTATACAGTCGGTTATAGCCGAACTGAGTGCTTCTTTACTTGTTGGGTTTTATATCACTTACGTAATGAGACAGCGCTTGTGGTAAACCTGTGACCTTGAAATTCCCTTTTTCTTTTTCCGGCATCCCTCCCCTCTCCATTGATATATGTACCATCGCTCTGGCTTGTTTAGTTCGCCTGCTGCGTCAAGTTGAGTAGACGTGTGTTTTTACTGCTCGTCACGAAAATGGAAAAACGAAATCAAGAGCAAGGCGTCGCGATAAAATTTTGCGCCAGATTGGGCGAAACAGCTTCGGAAACGTACGCTAAAACTGTAAGTGTACGGTGATAGTGCTCTTAGTCGTCCCCCGGTGTTTCGATGGCAAAAAGAGTTTAAGGAGGGAAGTGAAAGACCAGTCGCGGTGCGGACTGACGCGTAGAATCGTCCACAAAGAATTCGTTCCACCGGGGAAAACTGTAAATCAAGTCCACTATTGCCAAGTACTCGAAAGATTGCGAAAACGAGTCAACAGGGTGCGCCCAGACGTCGCTCGTAACTGGATCCTTCATCACGACAACGCGCCGTGCCACACCGCCCTCAGCGTGTCCCAGTATTTGGCCTCTAAAGGGATCGCCGTGTTGCAACAACCGCCTTATTCGCCCGACAGGTCAACCTGTGACTTTGTTTTGTTTCCTGAAACAATATCGGTGGTCAAAGGAACCCATTTTGAGTCGATTACGGACATCCAGGCAGCCGTGTCGAGGATACTCGCGGACATCCCAGTCGAAGCGTTCCAGAAATGTTACGAAGCATGAAAAATGCGCTGGAATCGCTATATAGCTGGCCAAGGGGACTACTTTGAAGGGGATGGCAGAGTTGTAGAATAATTTTCAAATATGCGGTTTTTATGAAATCAGTCTCATTACTTAATTGTCATACGTCGTATATACGTATGTCTATTCGAACATGCCACAATGAAGTAACTGCTGAGTTGCGTTGCATACATTACTGCTAAATTAATTAATTTATATAGGGTTTATAATGCGTTCAAGCAAGAGATCAGTGAGCGTGAATTTACGCAAAACCAAATGCTCTCACAAAGTTACATAATTGCACTTGAGGGCATTTCATGAAGGTCACAACTGCAGAGTTACAAATAGAGTTATATATATATGTAAATACAGAAGTACTTAACTTTATATCGGTAAGGGTACTTGTGAATTCAGTCCATGTTCATGGGGACGTTTGTATATATATAAAGAGTGATTGTCAATATAATTTACTAATTCGTAGCCTTCAACTTTAACAGCAGTCAAACTAAAAGTTATTCATATTATATACATATATATTTCTAAAGCTAATTTAAGGCTTTCAAAAGCCAGCTCCAAATCTGCACTTAAGTTCCGACAAATGAGCAGCTTCTTGGGCGTAATTTCCGAACAATATTTCAAAAACTTGAAAATTTGTTTGTGTAAATATAGACAGACAGACAGACGGCAATGGTTAAGTCGACTCAGCTTGTCACGTATATACTACTTTGCAGAGTCTCCAACATGTCCTTATAGATGTTGGAAACATCGTTGCAAATTGTATAACCTCTTAAGGGTTTATATATTTATATATATTATATATATAAGCAGGGCTAGCTACTACCGAGAATTCAATTCATGTCACTAGTGGCCTTTTCAATTAAATATGGTTAATGACTGATCCTACAAAATAGCCACTAACTGATTAAAGTGTTCCACAATCCACTCAACGGTCGGTCGTCAGTATGTTTTTTCTATTTAGAAACCATTTATGCTTCTGGATTTTTCGGTTCCATTTCCCAAAACTACCAGTTTGGACAAGAGAACATGCCCACGTTGATCATATCTCTAAACTTTGCTAAGTTGTAATCTCCCAATAGCATTCCTGTTGCCTGCTCCTCACTCTCTCATCCATGCGAAGCAACTCCTTTATGGTGTGAGACCTCAACGCAATACATGGTTCTGGTCCCAGCATCCTGGAAGAGGACGCAGAGCGGGCTAGTTCATCAACCAGCTCATTGCTCATTGAGCAGCGCCATATACCACCATTCACACCGGTTGAGAGAAGCCAAATATGTCTTCCGGCTTAAGCTCTTGCACCACCAAAAGGTGCCTGCCATTCACGGAGGAACAAAAGCACGAGAAGAAAATCAAAATTTATTTGTTTACTTAATTGCCGTTCCGTCTTGCAGAAATTCAAGTGGCTCAAATTGAATTAAGTGATTTCGCTCTAAGTTAGTTGAAATGATTGAGCCATTGTGGTTTCTCGGGATTTATTTAGACAAACAAATTTGTTTAGTTATAAGTAAACATACCTGACTGTTTTGCCATAATAATTTCTTAGTGTGATGAATTATAAAGTGAAATTTTGAGATTTAAAAGTTTATACTGCGAACTGTTGATTGTGATGACTCTACGGACAGAGCTGAAAACTTAGGTCATTAGCAGCAAATTGTTTGAGGAAATCGCAGCATTAAGTAATGCTGAAGCGTAGCAGGATTATGGAATGACTCAAAAATTTGGCATCAAATGACTAATAGGCATCAGTTTCAACCAAAATTTTTTCAATGAGTATCTTCTTATCTTTATAGTAGAACACAACAATTGATATTTGAGGATACTCTTTCAGATTCACCTCGATATATATTGTATATATATATTTTTATATATCTTATAAATATTGATAACAGTCATCGACTGACACTCAAAGCGAACGGTTGTGTTTTTGTGCTATTGGTGGTTTTTTGCTATTCTCCCACACCTTTTTCGTAAGTGCATTCTAACTCCAATAACTTTCATTTAAAGCACCTGTTAAAGAGTGTATATATTATAGTATAGTGAACAACAAGAAACATGCCCCCAGGGGGACACTCTCTTGGTGATAACAGGTTCTCTCTGTTATCAACAAGTCCCAAATCAAAAAGAAAAAAAATTCAAGCATTTCCCAATAACGATTTCCCAAGCCTTCCCCCAACAACAAAAGATAACCCAAGATATTTAGTGCTAAGTGCAACGAACTCTCAAAAACCCATAAACAAATATTCGTGTTTTGCTGTGCACAAAGCGTTAAAAAATATAAGCACCGAAATAATAAGCATATCAGAACTTAGAGACGGAAAACTTTTATTATTAGTTAAAAATAACAACATAGCTCAAAAATTCATATCAACGAAAACTTTATATGGCATATGTGATGTAGAAATAAAACTTCACAACAACCTTAACTACACAAAAGGAACAATTTACGCACCATGCCTCAACGAAATCTCAGACGATGAAATCATTGAACACTTAAAACCACAAGGAGTTGTATCAATTTTCAAATTCCCTAAATACATTAATCAAAAGCCAGTACCTAGTGGAGTCGTTCTCCTGACCTTTGATAAATATCACCTACCTGAAAAAATTGAAGTGTCATGGTACACAACTAAGGTAAGGCCATACTATCCAAACCCTATGAGGTGCAAAAACTGCCAACTTTTAGGTCATACAACAAAACGATGTACTAAAGTCGCTGTTTGCGACAAGTGCGCTCTCCCCCCTCACCAACCATCCCCTTGCACTCGCTCCTTTTGCATAAACTGTTCAGGTAATCACGCATCTTCTGACAAAATATGTCCCAAATTTATACAAATGAAACAAATAATAACAATAAAAACTGACAAAAAGTGCTCCATGCGAGAAGCAATAAAAATACAAAAAACCCAGTTCACTCCTGCACTTAGTGAAAACTCTGCTACATTCGCTAGTATAGCTAAAAATACTACCAACAACTTAATAGAAAATAACAAACTCTCAAAAATCTCTTCTACAGAAAATATTCCTTCTATTACAAACAACAAACCTACCAACAATATGTATCAAAAAACACAAGAAAAAGAAATAACCGAAAACAATTTCACCACAGCAAATATAGCAAACACAACAACAACAGTATCAGTCGATGACTCTCAAACCCACGCAATGATCTCATCATTGCTTTCTCCTATACAGCTCCTATACTAACAACACCTACAATATACTCACCTCAACCTACAATACTCCCCGCTCTGACAACAGATAATGAAATGATAGAGTAAATAATGCGAATTTTACAGTGGAATATAAATGGCTTACTTAATAACTACCCTGATTTAAATATCCTTATTAATGAATTTTGTCCGGAAATTATTTCACTCCAAGAAACCCACACCCCTTACAATAAAAAGGTATACCCACCTAATAAATACCATAGCTATTTCCACAATAGCCCACAAAACTTATACGCCAAACAAGGAATTGCAGTTTTCGTCAAGAAATCTGTAAATCATAAGCAAATTCCAATCGTCAGCAACATTTCTTGTTTAGCTATTGAAATAGAAATTGGATTCAAATTTACAATTATTAATTGCTACATACCACCTCATCAAAATTTTACTTATAGAGAACTCGTAAATATCATAAATCAGTTTACTACTCCAATTATCATAATGGGAGACTTCAATGCATGGAGTCCATTGTGGGGCTCTTCGACAGTGAATAAAAGGGGCGAAATCATTGAAGATTTAGTCATTTCAAATGATCTTATCGTGCTAAACGATGGTAAAGCAACTCACTTCTCTACACATAACACCTTCACACATCCCGACATTATCCTGGCCTCATCCACAATAGCACCCAAACTCCTTTCTCATACAATCGATGACCTCCACAGTAGCGATCACTTTCCCATAGTCACATCCCTCTCCATCCCTAAAACGTACAATGTTAAGCCAAGATCCAAATTTCTAACCGAAAAGGCAGACTGGGAAAAATTCATCAATATTTCAACAAGTTTATCCAATACTAAGAGCTCTAGAGAAAACGTAAATGCTGAAGCAACTGCTATTAAGACTATTATTCGTTCCGCAGCTCATTTAACCATTCCTCAAAATAACACCCAAAGGTTTTCAGCAAAATTACCGTATTGGTCTAATCTATTATCTATTCTCCGAAATAGGAAAAAGTCTTTGTGGGCAACATTCAAACACAATAGAACTGACGATAATTTAATTGAATATAAAAAGGCTAATGCTAACTTTAGAAAGGAGTTAAGGTTGGCTAAAAGGCAATCATTAGAAAATATAACAGCCAATATAAACCCAAATACGAAGCCGAAACAAATATGGTCCGATATAAAAATGCTAACAGGATCCACACACAGATTCAGTATATCCCACATTAACAGCCTTCAGGACCTATTTACACATCCCAAGAAATCGCGGAAAAATTTGCAGAAACATGGTCATCATATTCCTCTGAAACAAACTTTCCTCCTACATTTAACGCAATTAAAAAACGAATAGAAAATGAAACCTACTCTAACTCGTCACCGTCTCCAAATGCACTTCATATTGAAGCTGATATTACACTTAACGAATTCGATACGACACTTTCGACCTTAAAAGGAAAAACACCCGGTGCAGACAAAATATCCTATCCCATCTTAAAAAATCTCCCATCCTCGCTTAAACAAAGACTAGTGAACCTCTATAACAAAATACTAAACTCTGGTATATATCCTCAACAATGGAAAGTTTCCTTAGTCATTCCCATCCTTAAACCTAATAAACCTTCTTCCTGCATCGAGAACTACAGACCCATTTCCCTTTTACCCTGTATGTCCAAGATATTAGAAAAAATAATTTCCTCGAGACTGATGTGGTATGCAAAAGTAAATCGACTCATAAGTCCGCACCAATTCGGGTTTCAAAAAGGATTAGGAGTAATAGACCCCCTGTTACACTTTGAACACTTCGCTTCCACTAACTTGACATCCCGTAATCACGTTTCAGTTCTAAGCCTGGATTTAGAAAAAGCTTTCGACAGGGTTGGAGCTCACATGGTACTCAGTGAACTTAAGCAATGGAAAATTGGAAACAAAATGTTTAACATTATAAAGTCTTTCTTATATCAACGAAAATTTATCGTATGTGCCAATAAATGCCAATCACAGGTTTTCAAGTTGAACAATGGTATACCCCAGGGTTCACCACTCTCGACAACTCTCTTCATCATTGCGTTTAATAAAGTCAGTTCCATAATTAGCACTAACCCACAAATAAAACACTTTATCTACGCAGATGACATCGTGATCTTTACAAAAATTAAAGACTTAAGACAAGTTAATCATGCATTTATAAAAATTTTAAATGATGTCAACAAATGGTCCGAAATTTCAGGTGTAAAAATTTCATTAAACAAAAGCTCCACATTTCATATTTGTAGAAAACATAAATGCTCATTTCCTACCTTAACCTTTTTAAATACACAAATTCCCCACACTCATACCTTAAAAATTCTAGGCTTAATATTTGATAAGACTCTTTCTTATAAAGAACATTGTAAATATATTCGATCAAACTTATTTTTAAGACTAAACATTATAAAGTACTTATCATCAAAAAATTGTTTGTGTCACCCAAACACTCTCATTAATGTGACAAGAGCATTATTGTTATCAAAAATTGACTATGGACTTGCAATATACGGATACTGTGCCAAAACTCACATCAAACTCTTAAATGCACCTTACCATGCGGCAGCGAGAAGGAGTATTCGTGCCTTCCCAACATCACCAATCAAAGCTATTTTAAAAGAATCCGGGTTACCAGATATTCAGCTAAGGACCATACATAACACACAGCTACTCATTCCAAAGTTGCTACTATGCAGAAACGAGTTAACACTCATGAATGTAAATAGCACTCTCCAATGTCCACGCAGATACAACAAACCCACCACCATAATGCGTTGTCTAACCATTTCCAAGGAACTCGGGATAATTACGTGCCCTACAGTGGTTGAACCTTCAATAATTCCGCCTTCCATGACATTATCTTCAAGTTGCATCAGTGTTACACAACAATATCGCAAGCAATTTACCAGTAACATGGAATATGCTCAGCTATATAAAGAAACTATTCAACCTTATAGAAATGATTGGGAGTTTATATTTACAGACGGATCTAAAAGTGATACCTGCACCTCATTTGCTTTGACAAACAAGAACGGTGTCACCCTAGCTGCTTTTGTTTTGCCTTCGTACTGCTCGGTATTTACAGCCGAAACAGCTGCAATATTGGAAGCGGTTCGTTTTGCCGCTAGTAATGGAAAGAAAGCTATTATTTGCAGCGACAGTAAATCCGCCATAGATGCCATTTTTAACCAATCAAATGATTCCTACCTGATTACAAAAATAAAAAACCTTATTTTTCAACACAAAAATATTATCAAAATTATGTGGATACCTGGACACACAGGAATTCAAGGAAACGAAATGGCTGACAAACGAGCGAAAGAAGCAAGCAAAGAACCTTTGCATACGTCAGGATACTTCACCACAAAGGATATTAAGAAATACGTTAAACAACATATATCGGTCTGTTGTCTAAACGATTGGAGACACTATAACCACTATTATAAACTTGCTAATCCATTAGGCCAAAAACCACATTATTCCAATACAACCACATGTAAAAATATAAAAACATACACACGCATAAGGATTGGACATACACTTGCGACACATGGACACCTGTTGAATGGTACAAGCAAACCCATATGCTCTTTATGTGGTTCGGAAGATTACACAATACTTCATATCCTCGATCACTGCGCACACGTACAACAACAAAGAGTCTTGATTTTTGGTAACAACAAACCATCTGACTTACTCGATCGGACAGATGACAATAACATTAATCTCTTTGTAAAATATATGCACATATGTAAATTAATTATTTAATATATAAGAAACTGAAGTACAAACTAATATTTAAGTTGCTTTAGTCGTAAGTAAAAAAAAGGTAATAACTTAATCTGTAAATATTAATCAAACCGAAGGCCCTAGCAGCCAGTGCTTTACATATATATAAGTGGAATAACTATTTATATTTATTTCTCTTCTAAATAAATAAATAAAAATATAAATATTGATAAACATATGCGCGAATATATGACTACGTATATATTAATTTCCCAATAAGAGCTCCAAAATACAATAATTTTTGTACAAGTATCTATATTTTTTATGCGGCGACGGTTGGCTGAAGGGAATGGACTTTTACTTGATTCGCTTGACTTCATAATCTTACGACAAATCTTTTTGATCCACATTAGCGCTTTCGCTTATTCTTAGTGATTGTGCCACAATTTGTTTTGCATAAATTGGGGTTACTTTTACACTAAGGTTTTGCCATTCTGCTTTTCAGTTTCACTTTCGGCAAATTAAAGGCGACATTTGTATACTTTTTGAATACCTTAGAGTTTTGAATTTGGACATCCAAACTCTTCGTGCATAAAGAGATTAAATTCTGTGTAGAATAATATTGTTGTGGAAAATGTTTACTTTTTACTTGCTACGCGTTTTAAATTAAGTATTATTTTGTCGATATTAGTTGACGCATATTAAACGAAGAAATTTTTGAACACTATACAATTCTGAGAAAGTTAATTAATATTTTATGCTTATCCGTATTAAATAAAAAATTTACATAATTATCATAATCTTGTGTAAATTTCCTATCAAGTTGTCAACTTCTATATCAATATTCGCCATTCTGCTTAAGAAATTCTTGCCCGTACAGATTCACGTTTAATGTCTTCAATTGACTCACGATATTGGTTGAAAATTTCACGAAAAACTCACAAAGAGTCAATGCAATATGTGACAGTGCATTATCGTCCTGCACAAACCAAGATAACCCATAATTCCGGCCTTTTTATGTACTCTTGCAACCAGTTGCTACAAAGTATTATAGTTTTGTTGACCTAATGGTTGAACCTAACACCCAAAACTAAGGAAGTTGGAAATAGGGTTATACAAGGTGCTTTCCAAGGTAAACAGGACAAAAAAAACAGAACAAATGGTTTTTTTCGGTAAAATCAATTTATTTTGTTCAAAATGGTCTTATTCTGCTTCAATACAGCATGTCGAACGAGTGTTTTAGCTTGTTGACCGGTATGGCCGCCAGTATGCCGGTGCAAGCCTTTTGAATGACCTCTACGTCTGCGTAACGCTTTCCTTTCATGACAAATGCATTTTGCCGGAAAGAAAGAAGTCGCAAGGTGGCATATGAGGTGAATACGGGGAATGGTTAATGGTTAAAATGTGTTTTTTGGTCAAATAATCGGTCACAAGCGTCGATCAAATATTGTATTCTGAGCAATTTTTGGTCGTCAGTCAATTTGAGGGGAACAAACCGTGCACACACCTTTCGTAAGCCCAAATGTTCGGTAAAAATGCGATAAATCGATGTTTTGGAGATGTTCAATTCCATGTCCATGAATTTCAATAATGATTAACTTCACTTCCAATCGATGGAATGTCATAAAATTCTCACTGGGCAATCGATAAGAATAGCCGATTCTAACGCACTAGTCGACATATAGATGACGCCACCAGGGTGCGCTAGATTCAAAAAGTCTTGTTTACTTTTGAAAGTACCTTGTATATATATAAATGATCAGGATGACGAGAAAAGTGGGAATCCGGTTGACTGTATGTCTGTCCGTCCATCCGCACATGCTGTAACTTGAGTAAAAATTGAGATATATCGATGAAGCTTAGTATGTGGGTTCCTTAGTACAAAAAAAGATTTCTAGTAGGTAGATGGGCGTAATTGGACCACTGCCACGCCCACACATCGCCATTAACCGAAAACAGATAAAGTGCCATAACTAAGCACTAAACTAAGATATAAAACTCTTTTTTGGCACAGGGGATCGCAGTAGCAAGCAGCACCTGTGGGCAAAAATTTTTGAAAACGTGGGCGTGGCCTCGCACTCTAATATATTTAATGTCTATATCTCCTAAACCACTAAAGCTATAATGACCTAATTTGCTCAGCTCGAATAAATGGATGAAATCGGATGGAAACCCCGTTCCCTCCCGGTACTATTCAAAACTACTAAAAGCGCGATAAATCACTACTAAATGCGTCAGAGACGTAAAACTTTGCCGCCAAGATGGTATGACAAGGCTAAAACTTGAGCGATGGGCGCGGCACCGCCCACTTTTTGGTGACATCCCATATCTCGGGACCCGAGTTGTGAAAATGTGCGAAATCGGACAAAAATCACGCGTTTTCATATAACACAATTTTAATTTCCACCTGATTCGTTCAGTTTCCAGTACACAAATCAAGAAACAATTAATACGAATATAACGAGATAAAACTTTGCATGAATAATGATTGCTTTTTTAGTATGTGACATGCTAAAAGAATGTGGTATTGGGAAAGATATATAAAATCTGGTCGATACTACACCAACTGCCTACTATATATATATTGGTTTTCGTTTTTCTAACAAGCCTTATGTGTCTATCTGTCTTCTTGTAAGTTGCAAGAGTATAAAACGTTCGGTTGCACTGATCCTTTTGATATTCCAACGATGCCTGTAAGATCACTGACTTTTCGTGGTTCGTCGTCAATGCGTTCTCGACCCTTTTTGAATAATTTTTACCAATCAAACAATTTCTCGTGAAAAATGATTATTACTATAAGCCTTTTCAGCATTCTAAATGTTTCCGTATCAGAAATGTGATTCCATATGATATGAAGCGACAGTAAAGCACGGTCTTTAAAAAATTTGTATTTCAAAGGTAACCAAATGCATTCCTTTCGAAAGCATAAAATATAAAGTCCATTCTTTAAACACAATTTCTAACCAAGAACTCTTTTAGTAGCTTCTGTGCACCCATTTAATCGACACTCTTTATCTAAAAGAAATTTTTTCAGTAATTATACTAACACGGTGATAAAAACTTTAAAAAAATAAGTATGTTATATGGGTCTGTAGGTCTATGTCTCGGTATTCTGTTCAGCCATGCACATTCACCATAACCTCAAATAACCCATTATAGTGAAATACATTATTTTGGCACACAGGTATATCATATATGTTTATAAACAAGATCTGTTATAACTGTAGTTTACACTTGTGCGTGTGTAAGTATAAGTATATTTCACTCATGCAAATCTTGCCGTGAGCAAAGACAACTTCGCTTCAATTCAACCTGCAATGTAATTTAGCGTAAAATAGCTAGGCTCTGGGTGATTAGTATTTTAAAGGTATTACGGTAAACGTTGTAAAAGTTTCCAATGAAACGATGATACAATATTCACAAAAGTAATGCTGAAATGCTAATCTCAATAACCTTTAGAGTTTCAGGTTATTTTATTGCATGAAAATGTGATAAGAATTTGTTACATCTTTTGACTGTAACCGAGAATAATTTGCATAGAAATCAAGCTCACTGAAGGCATATAAAAGTTAAAATGTAAAGGAATGAAATAAACTCGCAAATAGAGGAAATTATTGAAGTGAATATATTACATGATAAGGGAAAGCTCAACACCTAACAAGTTTCTATTCAAATTTGAGCTCCTTCAATATATATGACATTTGTCGTTATGTAAAAATTAATTCTTGTTCTTATTCTTCTGCTATTAAAAGATATTTACTTTTAGGGTTTTTGAGAAATATAAGAATTGAAATTATAAATAATAGTCTGTAATTTTTGCATACTCTGTAAAATAATTACGATCTACTTTTTGTGCAAATTCTAATTTATTTGTCAAATTTCCACGAAAATAATTAAAATTTTCAAAGGCAGACCTTAAAAATGTTATTGGCTTGATCTGAAATCGACTAGAGCCGCATACTAGGTATTCCCCTCGCCGCTCCTTAGAATAGTCAGTTTTATCATAAAGTTATTCAATTTGTACAAAGCAAAGGCAATTAAAGTATTGTGTACATTTGATACTTTTCCTAGTTTGTGTTCATACATACTCCATTAATCACATACCGTCCAAGTTCTCACTATTCGCTCGCATTCTTATGGCAAATTGCTAACAAGATTTTATGGAACTTTGGTTTTTGCTTATAAACTTCCCTTGGAACTGTTGGCAATACTGTGTTAATGGATTTTATGAAGTGGTAAAGAGCCGCAATACAAATGATACCATTAAAGATATAGTATATTTGCAAACCCCACCTTTTTACCATTACTACCATGTAAAGTACTGATGCGACCTTGATTTTAGCCAAAATGTTTATTTGGCTTCTCGACCCAGTAAAATGATCAAAATACTTGGAATTGTGCGTTTACTGGTGTGTGTAATAATATAAAGACATACATATGTTCCTTACATACGTATGTGTGTGTTACGGGTATGAACGGATGCCGCACAGCCATTTTAACGAGCTGCCTGACTGCTGACGAAGACCAATTCAGAGAATTTTACTATCGGTTCAGAAAATGTGCATTTAATCTCTTAGCTCGTATTGGAAGTTGCTTGTGTGGTGCTTTTGTGAGAGAATGTAATTTTAAAGCGCAATGCTTGGTATTCCTATAAGTTCAACAAAAGCCACACAAGCATTTAATCAAAAATTAAAAAGGTCTGTGTATTGAGTTATTTTCTTATGCATTCAAAAAATTAAATATTAAATTGATATTGTGTACTTTGAAAAGCCGGCTTGTATGAGCATGTATGTAAGTTTAAATGTTGACGATTTAAAAGGCTTCAACCGTACGTACCGTTTTGAGTAATTTTTACACATGAATACTTAATATAAAAACGAATCATTTTGAAACATTATCAAAATAGCTTCTATATAATACAGCTATATATTTTGTCGATTGGAAATCACTTTAAATAGAACAAAGCAAAGGCAATTAAAGTAATGTACATTAACTCCTGAGAAACTATTTGACTACTTTGAAAAAATTAGAAAATTGTATGCGAGAAAAGGTAAAATTAAAGCAAAAATCGACATGTGGAAAAAGAAAAAGAACAGCATATTTCATCGTCAGCCGTAATGTTTGCATACTTAATCACAATTACACAGAGTTGTGCATATAATTGTATATCCCGAACTTAAGTGCATTTACTCGCACATTCACTGGCATTGCTTGAGTCGCACCTATGGTAAGTCTGCACTAATTGTACGTGTAGCCGAATATTTTTAGTTCGGAAATGTCTGTTGTTTTCTGCTTTCAGTTGTAATTAAAATGTTTGTACAACAGCTCTCGTCGGCTTAGCTACCAGCTTCTATAATAGTATACTTCATCAATCACTTAAGACTATACATGCAGGTACACATAAATACGAACTTCATACTAAGCACATGCACATAAGTTTTTATGGAATCCAATGGAAAAATATATATACTATGTTTACTTTACTTTTATCAGCTTTAATTTTCATGTCTATCGTTCACAATTATCACTTAAATTCACTGTTGGTGGCGATGTAAAGCAGCGCTGGAAATAATAACCATAATGATGTTATGTTTGCGCCATGGGGGTCAATATAATAAATGAACAAAGTAAATATTAATTATGAAGCAGACCGCACAGACGATTAATTACATCGTGTTAATCCCTGTGCGCTGCTTATATAACACTTCACATATAATGAAGCAAACAAAACAGTTAAATTTTATTCATGAAAATTTAATTCCCTATCCCAACTTACGCTATTTATTGAAAAAATGTTTAGAAAAGAGGTATAACATATTTGTACAGCAATCGCAGCAAAAAAATAAAATAATTATATAAAATTGTTTGGACATGATGATCTTTATCCTCTGTATCTTATATTGGCATTGAAATCAGGAAACTGTCTGAAAAGTGTATTAGCCTACTGGACACAACGGTCTTTAAGGGGGTATTCTACTCTAAAAATCGAATTTTGGGCAGTTTTTTGAATTTTATTAAAAAAAAAACCAAAAATATTTTTACTATCCATTTTTTATGGTGTTTTTATTGATATCTTAAGAATACAGAAAAAAAATTTTACAAAAAAATATTAAAAATTAAAATAATTAGAGGGGGGAGACAGGTGTAAAAAAAACTGGCGCATCCTGGTGACATTGGTCCTGACTCTCCTGGTGGTCTGAAAAAAAAATCAAAAGAAATTCTTAATCAGTAAAGATGCTGTTATATTCCCTAAATCAAGGAATACAAAAAAAAAATTTTAAAAAGGCGACTGCCTGAAAATAAAAATCATTTTTTACCCTTTTATTTTTGAAATTCCTGAATTTTTTTAAAACATTAAAAACAAAAATTTTGACTCGATGCTGTTAGGAACGATAAAGGATTATATAAAGAAAATTCACACAAAATTTTAAGTAAATCGATTGTATAGAACTTGAGATAATGCCGGTACCGTGTGGAAAAAAGTAGTTTCGAGAAAAATGCTTTTAAAAAAGTGAGTTTACCTACCTACCGGGCTAGGTACTGAGTCACTAAAGTTACTGTAGCTCTTAAAATAATTTCAATTTTTAAAAATCCCTTGGAGGATATGTTCTTAAGGGTCTAAACTTTAAATATATGAAAAAAAAAAATCGAATTTTTCTAAATTCTAGAGTAGAATTCCCATATGGCTTTAATAAAAAAACAAGAAATGTGCTGTCGTGGGACACCAGGTAGGAACGAAGTTCCTTCGGATAATGTAGAATCGATACAATTTGCAAAAAAAATTGTGCCTAATTTTATTTTATGTAGGTAGTCCTGATTTTTCTCTCAAATTTCGCTGATTAGTTTTTATTTAAGTGCAGATAAGTATTAAGAAAATTTAGTATTTTAAGAGATAATGAATTACGTAAAAAAATAAAAAAATAATTCAAATTATATCTTTTTTTTGTTTTAAATTATCAATTGTTATTACAAAGGATATAATAGTCAAGTTTGTTAGACCTGTGAATAATTTTACATTTTACATATTAGTGACATCACTACTCTACCTCCTCTTTCTATCTTCCATTCTACTGTCAACTCTACTGTCGTCCTACTGCCGTCGGCAAATATAGGAAATATTCAAGTTAGCGGGAACGACAACTGTCGGCCTGCAGTCGTGTAGTCGTGCAGCTGTCAAAATAACAGTGTCCATAAGAACGTCTGTATTTTAATATTTGACAGATGTAGTTTGCAGTCTGTCGCGCTCTATGTGTTCCGCACTTCACTCAAAACTAATTTGCATACACAATAATGTTACAGATTTTCATGCCTGATTATTTTGCAAGACCTGAAAGTAGGCTATAACTAGCGATCTTACAGTCTTTTTCTTACGGGTTATTTCTTACGGTTTTTACTATCACTTTTTTTCAGTTAGCTCCCGCAGCAAAATCCCTACTTCTCCAAGCCTGCCGTAAGGAACTTCGTTCCAAAAATGTATGTAAAAGTTTTAATTTAAATATTTTTGTAAAATGATATTTAGTATTTTTTATTTCAAAAATATTTTTATTTCAAAATTAATTAATTGTATTTATTAATGTAACAATATTTAAAAAATAATCAATACCATTCGGTTTCCCACTTTTGTTCAAAGCTTAAAATTTCTTATTTCGAATTTAAAAATATTTCTTTAATTTCCTAGCCTGTTGAAATATTAACATACGAAAAAAGTACAATAAGCTCATAACCTAATTCTACTTGCCTACTCAAATTATTTATCGCCTGGACTTTCGACAATTCAAATAGTGCAAACTGAATTAAGAGATTTCATTGCATTGTAAGTGAATTGTGATAATTGAATATCAGGAATTAAGTAACCGCAGCAAATTTATTGAATTATAAAATAAATTGGCTCAACTGTTGCATCCATACATTTTGTTTGTGTGTGTTGTCAAACTTGTAAAATAAAATTTTGTGATTTAAAAATTTTGGAATTATTTAATAACTTGACGATTATGTTAACCGTGGCGTAGCAAAGCTGAAAACTTTAATCGTAGCATCAATCGTTTGCGGTAAATCGAATTTGTATGAGCTCTAAATTACTGATAATACTTAATTATTATATCCATATCAATTCTCTTTGTTATACCAAAACCAAAAATAAAGCAAGAATTTAAAATAATTTAATTATTTCTGAAGTCATCGTATAGTTATAGTTTTTCAATTGAAAGTGTCTTTCATTAATAGAATGCACATTTGTTTATAGACTGCAGTCACAAATTTTTTATATATCAAAATTGTAACGGGGATTATACAATAGCTAATTATCAAACGACAGTCCAATTTTTATAAAAAACTTAGCAGTAATTATTCTCGTATATAGTATTTTTCCACTGAATGGCTCAGATTGAATTATTTGGTTTCCATGGAAAAATGCGTTTGCTTTGGCGCCATCAATTATGAATTTGTGTTTGCACACATTAATTAGGCGTTGTAATTAAACGAGTGAACGCGCAGATTATAAAGGGATCAAAAGCAAATGAGCTAATATATACTTGTATGTATATGTTTGAAAAGGTATTCTTAACACTAGTAAATATGTATGTGTATATTTTATTCAATATATTACTTCTTTGCCTTACAAATGTACTTTATGATATATATATATAATTATATTGTCGAATATTTTCTATGTATAAGTACTTACTATCAACATGTTCAGCTGCTGTGATGATGTGCGTCGGATTAGAATCGTTTAGAGACGCGCGCGTGCTATACATGCAACTTATGTATATTCTTATAAGTGAAAGTTTGTGTTCAGGCACATTTACATGTACGAATTCAATTGTGTATGAAGATTAGCTACTACTTTGTATAATCTGAATTAATTTGGCCAAACTTAATTAAGCTTATCAAACTAATTGGAGAGTTTGTGTTTATAAGTGCGTACCATTATATCTCTCAAATAATATTATCTTTTGTCTATTATCGTCTGGTGAAACTCTATTTCATTGTCAGCTTAAATAAACCAAGCTTTATTTTCACTAAATCCATGTTATTGGACATATTAATGCTGATAATGGTAAAGAAAATGAAATGACATAAAATGCAAATTCTATGTAAAATTTCTAAAGTTCGCTGAGTAAAATTTTCAGCACTAATAAGTGGAAATATATTGGCTTTTAAATAAAAAAAATTATCAGTTTTTATTTCCAAGGGCTTTATACGACACAACAGTCTTGAGCCAGAACTGAAATAACATTCCTTCCTAGTTGTCTTCAATAATATTATTCCATGTAAATAATATAATAGAGCTACAAAGGTCTTAAACTACCTAATAGGCATACTCTTTGGTCTCACAATAAAATAATAGGCCGCCGCTGGGAAAGAAATCAACATTTCTTTTCATAACAAAGGTTAACTGTTAATAGTACTAGGTGTAAGGTTCTTCTACTTTGTATAGTTTGTCTACCTTTTCTTGCCTTTATTCTATTCACCACAGATACGGTTATTGTAGGAACATTTATTAACAACTCGGCGCACATATTTTATTGTGTGCAAAGTGTTGTTGTTGTGTTTGTTCACGATACAAATTCCCTCAAAGCATATTTGTATAGTATACTTCATTTTTTTTTTTATTTCTCATTATATTTTAATTTTCTTTCAACAATATAATAGTTTTCGCATAAACACTTTATACTTTTCTATTTAATGTTTGAGTATTTAATATTGAAATGGTGTAATGGCCTTGCTGTAAATAGAGGTCTCGTATACGCCCTGGTGCTCCAATATGCATATTGTATTAATTTTCAACACATAATTTTTTTGACCATTTCCACAAAATTTTTTATACTCTTGCAACCAATTGCTAAAGAGTATTATAGTGTTGTCCAGTGGTTGCATGTATCACCTAAAACTAATCGAGATAGATACAGGGTTATATATATACTATATATATATAATTGATCAGAGTGAAGAGAAAATATGAAATCCGGGTAACTGTCCAGCCGTCCGTGCAATTTGTAACTTGAGTAAAAATACAGATATCTTGATGAAACTTGGTATGTGGGTTCCTTAATACTAAAAAATTACCAGTTCGTTGGTGGACGTAATTGGACCACTGCCATGCCCACAAATCGCCATTAACCGAAAACATATGAAGCCCCATAACTAAGCACTCAATTAAGGGAGGAGCCTGATTTAGAAGTTTCAAAAAATCGAAAACTTTGACACGCGATTTCTCGGTTTGTCATGTTTACGATTTTACTGAATTGGCGGGCAAGATAAAAAAAAAATTAAACGTCGCATTGGGGCAAAATTTATTATCTTTGGCATTAAATTATCTTCTATTTAAACTAAAAAAAACTAAGAAAAGTCAAGTTTGGACATATTTTTAAACAACATAAAGTGGAAATTTTTTGAGAAAACCCCAATTTTTCAAGTTTTAAAATATTGTAGAATTTTACACTTTTTTAGAACTTTTTTAGTTTAACTAGAAGATATGTTATTAAAAAATGAATCTATTTAAATTTTTTGTTTCAGATAGAAATTACGGCCTGCATCCTTCCCGCCGTCCGGCAAATGCGCTTGCGAGATGCTTCGGGCAATTGCTTCCCGAAAGCAGAATATAAAAATATCACGTGCTCATTGCGAATTCTCGATAGCCATTGTGATGTAACACTTGTTAAATTTCTTATCACTTACTGAATTTAGACCGCATATTGTTAGCAGATAATAATATTAGTATGCGGTAAGACCATAGCGAAAGCGAGCAACCGAAGAAAATACAAAAAAACAACTATAAAAAAACCAGCCGCTGTGTATTCCCAATATGCTTCCTAGACGCCAATGGCCAGAAAAAAATTGACGTTTTATTTTTTGTTTTTGATTTTCTTTTGTTAATTCTTTTCGTCCTCTTTTATCAATTTCCGGCGTTAACGATGCAGACTTTGATGGGAGTTCGGGCATTTTACTGTATTTATAAACAGATAGAAACTTAATCCAGACTTACCTCAAATGGGGAGTAGAAGGGTAAGTTTAGCTTTCAATTCATATAAAAAAATTATAAATTTAAAAAACAAGCAGAAGGAACAAAATCTTACAAACTTTTTTTGGCATTACTTTAACAAGTAATGGATAACTTTAGTCAAAGGACTCCATGGCAGGTATAAAATAATTTTGAATTTTAGAAGGAAGACAAGATCGCCGTAGCTATACGTAATGTAAGCGAATATTTTCATGCTTATATGTATGTCCACAATCAACGTCAATCTTACTGACATCAAATATTTTGCTTTACTGCACTTTAATGTATGCATGAACATATGTACTAATTATTGATATAATTGTAAGTGTAAAATTTAGAGTTTACATTGAAGTATCTGGGATTGATCGTTTTTAGTATCTAAACACAAAACCACAAGCTGGTTGAAAATATTTTCACTCTCAGCTAATTTTATATATATAATGCTTTGGCTAAAAATGGCTATGTTTACGAAACACAACAAGCGCTAGAAAATGTGGTATTGTCCAATATTAAGCTATCACAAAACTCCTGGCGAAGTTTTGAATGTGTTAGCTCAGTTTGCTCATTTCATTAGTTCTATGAACATTTTAAAGTATGGAGAAATAAGTCTCAATCTACTGTCTCCGTATACTCGCAGTAGACATTTATTTATATTGGTTAAATTTTCGAAAAAAGAGAAAAAAGATAAAGGAAGGAAATAGTAACGAGGAAAAAATATTAACAGAAAAATGCTTCAATAAAAGTTCTATTACATTGGTTCTGTCATGCGGAAGCTTAGGCCGATAATCGACCTGCTGATAATATTGCATCAAATATTGCATCAAATATTGCACCATCAGTAAAATCTTAGTCATTATTAGACGCAATTAGAAGTAAAATTCTGGGGAAAAAAATGATTGCATTATGAATAAAATATTTAATGTTCCGTTATGATTTGCTTAATTCCCATTTCCGTTATTGAACCCTCCTTCCTACAAATACCAAATTTAACAGGACAACAGAAAACAAACATAAGTTCGTCAGTACATAATTTGGACAAATAAGAAACGAAAAGATTTCTAGTCATCGTAATTACTACTATTAAATA
The DNA here is from genome assembly GCA_037783105.1 of Bactrocera zonata. Lineage (NCBI taxonomy): Eukaryota > Metazoa > Arthropoda > Insecta > Diptera > Tephritidae > Bactrocera > Bactrocera zonata. The sequence continues at coordinate 107,991 of JBAWJQ010002002.1, read as the reverse complement.
TGGCACGCAAATCCAATTTCTTGACGCAGCAGTAATTTCAAAAACGCAATATACTCGTAATGTGACCTTCAGAAGAGGGCGAAATTTGCTGCAGCAGATATAAAATCATAATTATAGTTGGTTGAATACATATAGTATATAATAAAGGATGCTCAAAGCAGAGGTACTTTTTTCAGTAGCCTTTTTTGACAGATCACGCGTGATTCGTGTCAAGCTGTCGTGTTATTTTTGTTCATTATTGTTTGGCACTTGGATTGAAGCCGCTTAACCTTTCCAAGCGACAGCCCTTCTCTTATGAGTTTCAAGAAAATCCGACGTTTTCGAGCCAAATTTTGTTCAGCGATGAGATACATTTCTGGCTCCATGAATATTTAAATAAGCTAAATTGTAGCATCTGGGATGAAAAGCAACCTGAAAAGATTCAAGAGCTGTAATTTCATCCACAAGAAACAACGGTTTGACGGGGTTTGTGGCCGGTGAAGTCATCGGTTCATATTTCTTCAAAAATGATGACGGTGAGAACGTAGTATACAATGGGTGAAACCATCTAACGTTTTAAATTTGAATTATCTATACTATATTTCGACATTGGAAACGTCAAATACCATTCGGAAAGTGACAGATATTCGGTAAAAAGTATAAAATTTACGAAATGGGTCGCTATTCACTAGAAGAAAACTGGGAAATATTGATAAAAAAAAAACCGAGGATGGTCAATTTTACCGAAAAATCATCTTTTCGGACGAGGCTCATTTTTACCTCGATGGTTACGTTAACAAGCAGAATTGCCGCATTTGGGGCACCGGACGGCGCTACGTGTCATACAGCAAACGCTACACTAAATTTTTTACGCCCTATCTTCGAAAATCGCATAATCAGCAAAAGAGGTGATGTGAATTGGCCTCCCAGAAGCTGCGATTTAACTCCGTTGGACTATTTTCTGTGGGGAGCTGTTAAAGATAAATGTTACGCCAACCATCCAGAAACAATTCAGGATCTAAAGTACGAGATTCAAGCTGCTGCAGCTGCCATAAGGCCTGAAACCATCGAGAAAGTACTCCAAAATTGATTGGATCGGATAAGCTACTGTAAACTCAGCCGTGGTGGTCATTTGTCCAAAATTGTTTTCCACAAATAAATTTCATAAAACGACCTTTTAAATAAATGTTAGACCTTTGAAAAATATCAAGCCGTTTTTTTCTATTGACTTTTTAAATTTAAAATTTTATATGGCCCACCCTATATTTGATGCTTTAAATTGAAGCTCGTGATCTCGGTGACATTTTTTGTTCAAAAAGACGGCGCCACTTCCCACACATCGCATAAATTAATTATTGAGAGAACACTTCGGTGAGCACATAATTTTCCGTTTTCGGCCGGTCAATTGGCCACCGAAATCGTGTGATATCACATCGCTGGACTTTTTCTGTGAGGATATGTAAAATCGAAACTATTAAGTTTGAAGTTTAAAAAAAAAATAGAGAATCTCGAAATGGTATACATGAATACTTGAAGCAAGTAAATGTATTGCAACTTAAACTAAAATATTTTATTTCATAATGGTATCGTGGTCCTGTATAGCAGGCATATAAATGCATAAACAGAATAAGTATTCCTACCTAACACATACATTGTCTTATATCTTTTTGCCTACCCATTATATACTATATGTATGTATGTATGTAATACTTTTGAAAATCTGGCGTGTGATAACTTTTTTACTAAGTAATTTTGATGATTGAATGATGCGGCAATAATTTCTTTTACTTTGTCTAATTCGATGCTTATCGATTACGTCTATATTAGTCACCAAAAAATCGCAAGAAGAAAAAGTTTGGCGCAGAGAAAAACAGAAAAAAATTAATTTGATAGCACACAAAGGCAGAGTCTAAATAAGATTAGAAACAAAAACTGGCCCATTTGCTTTAAGATGCTTGTTAAAGCATTAATTCAAACTCTTCCTTTCGACTGTCAAATTGAACCTTTGAGCAATTACAAATACAGCAATATGGCAACTTTGGGATACTGTTTGAGTTACAGAAACGAAACAGAAAATTTCACTTGGGATATGATGAAGGATTTCTCAGGGAACTCTCACACACGATTATGTGGGACACATGGGAAAAAATTTAATTAATAAATAAAATAAATAAGCTGACTCGTTGCTGTTGATTCTTATATTGCTCTTCTATGGGATCATCATTTTACAACGTCAAATTAAATTATACAAATTTTACTAAAGTGAAATTTCTTTAATTCATATTGCCATTTAACCTTTAAAAATGTGGACTTAAAAATTTTCTAATATTTTGCACGATATTATATGATTAGCAACCATCTAACAAATTGACTAATACAAATTGGATATTTGGTCATACAAATTAATTTCACAAACGCTTGCCGCAAGTCAACCCATACTGATGTGTCTCCGTTGATAAGCTTAATCAGTGATATCGATGCTTCGAATAACAAGCAATTTATTTTGTGAAATTTTGATGAGTTCCTGTCATTTTCGCAGTTCATTACAACTACTTGTGTAAATTGCTGCGTAACTTTTATGAATGAAGCACCACCAGTTGCTTTTCACCAAATATCAAGATAATCAAAAACTCAAAATGAGAAAGTGCGACAAAAGTGGCATAATGCAGGACAGCGGTGCTTCTACAGCTGCGGATTCAAAAGTGAGTACTTAAAATAAATTGATAACTACATTTTACCTCCCGACAGCGAAACTTTTATTAAAATCATCGTCAATTAAAATATATCTGACATAACCTTAACAAAAGTGACTCAATATACTATGTATTGAGTTGATGTGCAAAGCGTCAATCAGAAAAACTTAATTGATTATACTGCGCTTACATACGGTACGAGTATAAGGCCAAGCGGAAGATTTAAAATAATTTAATAGGTATATGGAAGATAGCTATAGTGTTAATTCGATTGCATAAATTTTTGGCACTACCACTTATTATAAACAGAAACATATACTCTCCGGGCTTCATTAAGGTAGCTCACTTACCATCTTCAATATACATATAAGTAGTAAAGTCAAACAGATGTTTGAAATCCTAATATTAGTCACATGGTAGTTAGAGCAAGTTTTAATTCGATTTAATCCATTTTAGGTACAGAGATGCACCGTTAGGAGAAAAATACACTCACTCAATTGAATGCAGATAACATATATATTGGTAGATATATGAGATATAAAATCGCTTCAAAGTTCGAAAATCATTGTATTAGGTATGCACCTTGATGTTGTTTTGACCCGAATCAACCCATCTTTGACACGCAGACATAGCATTGCCAGTAAATGATGATCCTTGAATTTTAGTTATATATACCTAATAAGGTGATTTACATAAAAAATATGCCTTTAGTCTCCTATAAAAGAAAATAACTGGAGTAGAAATTTCTCACTTCTATGAAGTTTATCCTCTTTAGCCACATTAGAGCTGTGACTATCAGTACTATGTATAATGAACGAAAATATGATTTTTTCTTACAATGCACACAGAGTAATAGTAGAATTATGGGTTTTACTTTTTTTGCAAGAAAATTCGGTCTGAATGTTTTATGTCTTTTGATTGAAACCGAGAATAATATGCACAGAAATCGAGTTCGCTGGAAAAATAAAAATAGATATTCGAAAAAATGTAATAAATTCATATAGAGTGGGAATTATTGAGGTAAATATATTGCATGGTAAGTGGCAACTCAACACCTTAAATGTATCTATTGAATACCGAACTCCTTAAATATATTTATATATATATATACATATATATTTCGGCACTTAAAACTAAAATTTAAGGATCTTTAAAATGAAATAAGCATTCAAATTAGAAATTGCTTATTGCTCTTTTGCTAATCATTTTTGAAATATTTCGTACTGTACTTACTGCATAGCATTAAATTAGAATTTGATTTTATTGATATTATTTTTATGTAAAATCGAATTTATTAGTCAAATTTCAAGTTCTACAATTACAATTTTCCAGTAGCAGACCTTAGAATCGACTAAAACCGCATATTGCGTATACGCCCCCGCGTATCCATAGACCTGCGAATATTCCCATAAAGTCATTCAATTTGTGCAAAAGTAAAGGCCATTAAACTATTGTGTACAGTTTATACTTTTACTAGTTTGTTTTTATACTTACTTCAGTTCACAAATATCTACAAAACCCTCACTTTGTTCGCACTCTTTCGACAAATAGCTAATAATATTTTTGGGAACTTTCTGCTTATAAACTTTGTACTTTTGGAATAGCTTGCAGCACTTGGTTAAAGGATTTGATGGCGTCATGAAGAACTGCTATTCGTACGCCGAATAGCCGTTAATGATGTTGTATAGTACATTTACAAGCCCTACCTTTCTTCTATTACTTGCCAAGTACCGTGTACCATTAAAGTACTGACTCAACTCGTTAAATTTGACTTAAACTAAAGTATTATTTGGCTTTTTGACCCAGTAAAATGATCAAAATACTCGCATTAATTGCTAGGTGTATAAATACATATGTCCAAACGCACATTTGTATGTGCAATGGATCTGAACGAATGTTCAGTAGCCACATTAAAGCGTCACGTGCCAAACATGAAATAATGACAATAACAGACTCCTAAATTCGCGAAAAGCGTAAATAACGAGCTGCTTAAATACTGGCGGAGGCCAATTCATAGAATTTTGTTTTCGTTTTGTACGAAGTTCAGAAAATAAAAGATGACTGTGTGTTGCTTTTGTGAAAGCATGTAATTTTTAGGTACAATACCTGGTAATAAGTTCAGCTGCATAAGCAGGTCATCAGAAATAAAATTCCAATCAAAAAGTGCTCTGTATTGTGTTAATTAATTGAAAACAAAATTAATGTTGATTCGTTTCGATTTCGATTTGGCTTGTGTGAGTAATTTAAATATACTATGTTGACACATTTGATGCTTTTGACCGAAACTCAATCTGTATATTGGGTAGTCGAAGAACTCTTTTCGAATTTCTAATCAAACTTCTATTTATTTTTTCCCTTGAAATTCAAGAAATTATAAACGATTTTGCCTCCCGCATTTAAAAACATAAAACATTGCAGCTATAAATTTTACAGAAATGTTTACAATAGCAAATTATATTTAATATTATAAGTAAATTCATATTTTTGACATTTAGCTTAAAAGTACATTGCACCAGAAAAATTATAGTATTCCACAATAAAAAAAATGTATTTAAATGTCTACCTTAGCACTTTATAACGTCACACAAATAATAATGACAAGATTAGTATTATAGATTTTTAACGCATAGTCTGTCAGGGCATATACGTAATTTGAAATCAATACCCTGTGTTCTACCACTCGTTAAATATATATTTTATTAATTTAAAATATGCTTTACACTGCTATGGCAAAAAATAAAATTGGATTGAATTGTTGTCACAGCTTCTATTTTCACCCCATACTTGTGTTTTTCTAATTTTCGTCAGAACGTATTTGTACTTTGAGACTACATTTTCAAAGAAAGAAAAGCTTAATCCAGACTAATCCTTTGGTTTATTTTCCAAGTGTACACATACGTATTTAATGTAATCTTTCTCTGGTTTTATTTTGATAAAAGCTTTTGCCGTTTTATTACTTTTTGCTGTAGTCAAATATCTTATTCTTTTATTATTATTTAAGTCATGGGACAGCCCAGACGTCGATCGTGGGTTTAATATTTTATGTAACAAAATAAAAAATAGATACATATATATATATATATTTATAGCATATCTAATTTATATATATTCTGTACAATCCTATTGTTTATTGTGTTTCTGTTTTAATCTTATTGTTTTAAATTTAAATTAATACTGTAACTTTCTGTCTGGCATTTGGTTTTATTGGAGAAGAAAACGGATGCAATGGGTAACGTTGTCTGAAACTTTTTATTTTATTGGCAAGTAGCTTATTTCTATGTGCGTATGAAAGCACAACGTAAATAACTGAGCTTGTGAGGCATATTGTTTAAAAGAACTACACAAAAAAACACAGTACCACTAAGCTGAAAAGTAGACAAAAAAGTTGGCTGTAGTAAAGGAAACTTATTACCAGAATAGGAAGGTAAATATTTGAGTGCCAAAAAATACATTGAAAGACAGCTCGAAATTTAAGGTAAATGTTTAAGAGAACATTTGGCAAACGGTCTGAATATAAATTTAATCTTTGCATCCTTTTCTTTTCCACCTTGCTTTTACTGTGTAATTAGCAAAATTGAAATTGTTTTCCATTTTGTATTTTTCCAAATATGTATCTCGTTTGAAAGATTTAGAAAAACGGTTTTTTCGCCGAGATAAGGTCAATTTAACAGTGTTTATTAAAAAACTACGAAGTGTTTTGTGTGTATGAGGGTAATTCAAAAAAAAATTCTTTTTTTTCGTTTTCGGAAAAAGCCTCTCCTCTAAGAAAGCCTCTCCACGCATGAGTTCTTAATTGTAACGGAAAGGTCCTCCTACATACAGTTTTCTATTTTTTCTTATTATCAGATAGAAAAATTTATATCTCGCTTCCAACTACTTGAAAATTCGTACTGCAGTATAAAATGTTCCAAAAAGCGTACTTTTACATAAAAAATTATTTATGTTATCAACATTTCATTCAGCATTTAATACTATACTTTTCATTAATCTACTCTTGAAATATACTCGTTCTATAGTTATTTTGGAAGACATTAATGTAAATAAAAAAAATTTTATGGTACCTACTTCTTCTTTTAAATTCACCGTTAACGAATGGAGTTCTGTAACAATGTTGGAGACATACAAAATTAGTTTTTGTTCATATATTATTTAGAAAAGGCATTATCGTTTTTTCTACAGCTTTTTTGCAGTTTAGGTAGCAATTTGAGCTTTAACTATAAGAGGTTTTAATATTTATTTGAAAACTTAGAGTTTCTATTTAACTTAATTACAACTTTTTCCTTGCTGGTATAGTGTTATTAGTGCTCTGTTTGAAATTTATCGACAGAAAAAATATAAATTTTGCACTATATATATATTTACATTAATCCTTAAAAACTTGCACGTCCAAAAAAAATTTACAGAAGTGCAAATTAACCCCAGCGTTTTTTTCCGTTCAGTAAACAAACCTCAACAATGTTTAAATATAATATATATATATTGAGCCATTTATATCAATTCATCAAAATGCAATTATTTATATTATATTATTTTTTATAAGTGTTAATGTAATGTATTTACAACTTTTATGCGAACTTCGGTGATATAACTTTTTCCATTCAGTTGCCAGACATTAAAAAAAGACAATAAATTGCACAAGCATAAATGCTTAAACTCGACATAATTTGAACAGGCAAGTTACGGGTTGCCCCCTTTCGAGTATGAAATTGAATAAAGGAAGAGTTAAAGAAGGTTTGTATTGTATATACCATGAAAATTCATCTGCACACATATTCTTCCATTTTAACCTTATGAATACATAACATGTTTAACCGGAAATATTTAAGCTGTACATGAACTGTTACACATGTTTATTTTAACTTGACATGGAACTAATGAACTCTGGAATAGACATATGTTAAACAAAACATAATCGTTGTATGTAAGAATTTGGGGTTTATTTGCTGTGAAATTTTAATAGGAAACCGCTTGAAAAGCGGTGATTTTCTACAGAACTTTAAGTTGCTTGTACTCCGAGTAAAAGTCAAAGTCAACTTAGGTGCCCGTTGGGTATTCAGATTTGTTGACATAATAAGTGTTTAAGAAGCTTAATGTAATTATTGTTTTAATATTAGGTTAAATTTATTGGAGCAGTGAAAATATCCAAACAGTTTTAAATAATTTAAAATAATTTTTACACTTGAAACTACTGCTATACTAGCACAGAATGGTAGTCACTTAATAAATGCAGTAAATTTATTTGATCGTACCATGGGCAAGGGGGGTTTTAAGCCAGAAGGTGATGCAAAAGAATGATTAGACTATTCAGATGAATTAAATATGATTCATTGAATATTTATAAATAATTAATCGTATCTGCAAATAGGTTAAATCCAGAAGAAAACTGCTAATTGATATCTAGGCCTTAAACAATTGCCAAAACCACCCGTGCAAATTGCAGCATCGTTAACATATTTACTGTCATTAAATCCACCCTGAAATATCTAAAGGGCCATTGATGAGGTAGGATGATTTTAAACATAGGCATTTGCACGCAATACACCTTTCTTCCGCTTGTTATTATTTAGTAACATTAGAACGGCTTATTAAATTCTAGATTATTACCAAATAATGAGATTTATGACATGTATATGTTTAGCACACTCTATAACTTGTGCAAAATATAATTTAGAAGACTTTATGAAGTGGAAAATGTTGAAAGAGCTTGTGAAGTACTCACGGTCAAACAAAGTTGATCTTAACATTTTCGGCAATCCGCGCAAATAATATAGTTCATTAAATTAGCTACAAATTCAAATAATAGTGTTTCTCACTGTACTGAACTGCGGAGAGTTTCCCCACAAAAGATAAAAGTTATTCATTATTTTTATCATAAATGACACTCCGCGAATAAAAAACTTTGACTTGCAAGTACAAAAAGGTACATATACAAATAAGAACTTCAATTGCTGATACGGCATATTTTACTCCATGTTACTTGAATTTGAGCATTTGTACGCATATATGAATACGTGTTCACATGAGTGCTCACGCAAAAGTGTGCCAAAATGACAACTTCAAATGACGATAAGCAACAAATAACAAGTTGTTGCACCCATGAACCAATTAATTGTTGAAAATATTTTCACTCTCAGCCATCACCATGAAAGGCAGGTATTCATCTTGCGCAATGCGTTGACTGTAAAGGGACACAGCGAAAGATAACAAGTGGAACAAGTTTTCAGGTGCAGAAAAATAAGTCTTCAAAAGGGATCATACGGAGAATTTCAACTTTTAACTTAAGTTGATGAAAATGAAAAACTAAAAGACTCTTTAAATTATTTTCTATAATTTTCTGTAACGTAACTAATTATTTTATAAGCGGTTAAAAACCTTCGAATATCTAAGAATAAGCAAAATTGTAAAGAAACTCGTAATATCATAAATTCCAAGCTCCCTATGTCTTAAATTTATATTTTTAAAATTTTGGATTTTTTTATTTCAAACACAAAATTATCAAAATTGGTCGCATACTCGCACAGGTGCTTTAATGTGCATTATTTAGTAATGTGGAGATTGATCAGAGTGTTGCCGTAAGCTTGTTAAAGCGTTAACTATTTCGTTATATACTAATATCTGATACAATTTTATATTAAAAGTTGAAACACAAATGCAGATGCTACAAATGAGACTATGTTGCTTGTTTTTTGGTAACTATACTGAAGTATATAACTGATGTGAAAGCAGCAGACAGCAATGAGAGCATTAATCAAACTACACAACATACCATTAGTTCCCTAAGTAAGCATTGGTGCCACATTATTGAGTTTATATATGTAAGTACATAGCTAAAAAATTATTATTCACGTAAGTTAATTTAAGTGTTAAGCAACTAGAAATGCTCTAATGAAAAAAGATCGCCTCTTCCTATTGTTATTGCATTGCCTTGGTACTAAAATAAATTACTTGCATTTGTTAGGGATTCACGCAAGTGTTATCATGAGAGTGCACTTGTTTACTTGCGCCCCTGCCAAACAAACTTTTCTCACTACAAAAATATAACAAAATCCACGCAAAAATGTACGCAGGTGTGTTTCATGAAGGTGAAACCACAAAGCTACAAAATTCCTCATATACGCATATACATATGTATGTGAGTAAACACAGTTTAGCACCATTGGAACCCAATATGTGCTCGTGCCAACACGATAATAATTTAAGTTCCAACACTATACTATGCGATTAGTCCCTTCTTGTCACAACAACATTTAAATGAAATATTCAAATGAGGTTACTGTATAAATATGTATGTGCATAGGCATTTGAAAGAATAAAATGTTCAATTTCACATGAGCAGTTGTGCATAATAATGAGTTCTCAAATTATTATACCCTTGCAACATATTTTTACAGAGAACAGTTTTGTTCAGCTAACGGTTGCATGCATCACCAAATATCTCACTTCGTTTTTTTGCTCTTTATAAAAAGTGTTACAGTGATCGGATTTAGTTCAAATATGCGACGTTTCGTTCGATAATCTGTTTCCATCTAGACGGCAACTTCATAATACCCCCTTGTAGAAGCCCCCTCCTTATTTGCGAAGAACTCGGACAGCCTCTTTTCACAACCCTCTTTTGAGTTTAACTTTACACCAACAAGCGCGTTTGTCATGGATAGGAACAGGTAGTAATCACTTGGCGCTATGTCCGGGCTATACGTTGGATGCCATAAAACCGCCCATCCCAGCTCTCGTAGCTTCTGACGAATCATGAACGAAGTGTTTGGTCTGGTGTTGTCCTGGTGGAACACTACACCCTTCCTGTTAGCCGATTCTGGACACTTGATCGCCTACTTCAAGCGGTCCAGTTGTTCGCAGTAAATGGTAGAATTAAGCGTCTGGCCATATGGGAGCAGCTCATATTGGATGATTCCTTTCCAATCCCAGCAAACACCCAGCAAAACCTTTCTGGCCGTCAATCCCAGCTTGGCCACTATTTGCGATGATTCACTGGCCTTCGACCACAACCTTTTTCACTTGATTTGTCGTATGTGATTCAATTTTCATCGCCAGTCACCATCCGCTTCAAAAATGTGTCGAGCCCGTTCCGTTTCAGCAGCATATCGCGGCGTTGATTCGGTCCAAAAAGTTTTTTTCGTCAAATATTGCGGTACCCAAACATCAAGCTTTTTTGTGTATCTAGCCTTCTGCAGATGGATTAAAATGGTTTGGTGACTAACTCCCATCTTCTGGGCGATGTCCCGAGATGCCACATGCCGGTCTAGCACGATGTTTTTTTGATCGGTATTCGTCGTCACAGGTCTTCCGCCGGCTGGCTTATCCATGATGTCGTTTTCACCCGCTCTAAATCGTCGAAACCATTCGTCCGCAGTTCGAAGTGATAAAGTACCATCCTTCAAAACAACATTAATCTCACAGAACGTTTCTCTAGCCAATTTGCCTTTAACGAAGGAAAACTTTAAAATAGCGCGAATTTTGGCGTTAGTGAACTCCATGTTTACACGTCTATAACGTCGTTTTGTAGGTTATGCACATAAAATGTATAGTATTGCCAGATACGAGCTCTGTAGCGCTTTATACATAGCCGCGAAATTCAAAAGACAAAAAGACGGAAGGGAGATATTTGCCAACCTTATATAAATGATTCGGATGACAAGACATTTAGAAACCCCTGTGACTGTCTGTCCGTTATAAAGTTTGGTATTGTAAATGGCCGTAATCGGAGCACTGTCATGCCCACAAATCGAAAACCTACTATACTCTGCATGTCGCAAGAGTATAAAAATGTAATCGCAAAAGCATTGCGTCCATGTAAATTCTAAGAGAAAAAAAATTTCCTTTCTTGACGTTTGCTACTTATAGTATGCTTGCTGATTGTTTTACAGTCTACATATGTACGAGTATATCGTAAATATATAGTAGCTCCATAATAAGTGCATTACGTTTAACTTTTGTAGTTATAATCCTTATTCCCTGCTCACCAACACATAACCATTTGTCTTTATATTCTAACTTATGTATAAATATGTAAATGAAGTATTTATGTACAGATTTTTCTGTGGAAAAATATAAGAGCACTTAATCACATTTTGTACACATAGCACGTTAACGGCGAAAGTATTAAATGGATTTCCTAGCAGTTCAAACAGCTATACTCACCTAGCAACATATCCTTGTTCAGAAATTTCACAGAAGTGCGAAGTAAGCACTTCAGTGAAATTTTATGATTGCTTCAAGATAATTTGCATAAAATTCGAGTATAGTGAAAGAATAAAAGGATGAAATGAAAATGAATAAAATAAATCCGACAAAGAATGAAAATTAGAGAAATAAACTAATGATAAGTCGTAAACCAATATATGAGGCTATTTTAATATAAATGTTTTTTATAACTAATTTTTTTTTATACTTCATTTATATTTATGTCATCCATTACTTTCATTTTTTTTCTTGCAGCTCAATGAATATCTCAGAAACTCTAGACCAGCAAAACTTGCACCGCCGCTTGTACAGTATCGACTGTTTCCGGAGACTAGACAAAACTCATCGCCAGTAATAATACGTTTCATGACATCCTGGTAGTCAGGAAGCATTGTTTCAGAGACGTTAAAACGACGCTGTTTTTCCAAAAAAAAAAGTGATTTTGAAACAAATCATGCTTTCACTTTTCTTAGACCCAAATGATCTTTCAAAAATGTTTTCACTGATCTTTTCGATATTCCAACGATGCCAGATAAAAAGATGAATAAATGAATGAGGATTGCACCGCGACCTAGGGTCTATTGTGCCCTCTCCCGACTCACAGCGTCTCAACCAGCCCCAGCAAATGGATGAATTCCAATATACTGCTAGGTGCTAGTGAGGCGATGTCATCCCTATTTAGAAACATGGATCCAAGGGCCTTAGTCCTGCGCCTACAGATAGCTGTGCAATCCATTCTGGAGTTTCGGGTTCCAAGTCGCGGAACCGGCAATTTGCACAAGAAGCTAGGCCCATGTTGAATAAGTGCCGGTGTAGAAGGCGACCAGTTGCCTGACTTTATCTCTTGGGAGATTGATTATAAATTTAAATCTTTTGAGGTTATAACCATCCATTAGCAACTTTGCGTGCCGCAAGCCTGGAAGAACGATGCCAGTAAGATCTCTGACTGTTAATCGTCGATTCTCAAGAACCCCTTCCTTTATTTTATTGACGTGTTGAACATCAGTTGATGTTGATTGCCGACCTGGCCGTGATTCTCGACCCTATGTATATACATTTATGTATATAATTTGTATCAATCAAAAACACTTGCTCGCGACAAACAATTATCACCGAAGGCCTTTTCCAACACAACTGTGTTTTGGCACCAAAAATTTGAACCCGCACACAAAATTTAATGGAACTTCTTTCTTGAATATTTTCTCTCATTGTAAAAATTGTCGAATGCACTTTATATACTACAGAAAAAAAGCGTATACTAAATACTATATTTAATATTATAATATTTTCATGTCAAACATGGCGTTCAGTGTATGACTTATAGATATATAAAATTGCTTGGATTCCTCTGGATGAAGTTTTGCACTAAGGTATGTCTCTGGCTTTCATCCCAGCAAGTGGCAAGAGTATAAAATGTTCGGGAACACCTGAACTTAACCCTTCCTTATTTGTTCTAAGTACTTATGACCAGTAGCACGTATACATACATACTCGTATATATTCTTTAGACTTAAGCTTCAAAAAAAAGAAACAATTGTATATTAACTTATATTTATAATGGTACTTAATTTTCTATTTATTTAATAATTATTCTTGCTTATTAAAATATTATTTGTTAAAAATACGAGTGTAAATTTATTTTAAATAATTTTTTATTACCAACATTGATTACATATAAATTATGTCTTGGTAAGCTCACCTTTTTAAACATCAGCTTTTACAAAATCTTTAAGACAAATATCTGAAAGCGAAAAAGAATAATTTAATTAATTTTTGTTTAATTTAGGGCCTTGAACTTAAATATATAACTGCAACAATGAATTTTTTCATAAGGAGGTACTTGATATAAAAAGGTAAAGATAAAATATTTATAAATAGACAAATAGGCATTTTTCTTAATATAGGGTGGGTCATCTAACGTTTTAAATTTGAATTATCTATATTTCGACATTGGAAACGAGGCTCATTTCCACCTCGATGGTTACGTTAACAAGCAGAATCGTCGCATTTGGGGCACAGAAAACCCGCACGTAATCGTCGAGAAGCCAATACACCAAGCACGAATCACTGTATGGTGCGGATTTTGGTCTGGTGGAATCATCGGCCCATTTTTCTTCGAAAATGAAGAAGAAACCGCCGTAACCATCAATGAGCGATAATGTCGCTCAATGTTAACCGAATTTTTCTTCAATTAAATTGAAGAGGAAGACTTGGACAATATTTGGTTCCAGCAGGACGATGCTACGTGCCATACAGCAAACGCTACACCTAATCTTTTACGCCCTATCTTCGAATTTAAAATTTTATATGGTTCACCCGTTATAATATAGAATTAAATTAATACGAGTACACAAATGTGATTTATTTTGTGAGGATACTCAATTTTAAAGAAAACGAAGGTAAAGTAATTATTCTTTCAAGTAATAAATTTATAAAAATACTAGCTGACCCCGCAGCCGTTTTCCTGCGTGAAATTCTGTGTTTTGAAATGAAAAGAAGGTTAAATTTATCATTTCTTTTTTTTTCAATGTAACGCAGCTTGATAAACAGCATTTTTTGGTTTCTGTTCCGGTGCGTAAATCTACAGAGAATATAGTTTTCGAACTCGTAAGCACGCCACGTAATTTTGGCCGTGTGAAAAACATAGCATTTCCAGATTTATGCCATACACCTCTAGCGACTATCCTTGTGTCCTGTTGATTGTAATCGCAAATGCAATTTTCCCTAGAAACTGAATATGTTTGAACTGAAATGGCAAATTGTTGGAATTCAAAGAAATTCGTTGAATCAAGCATTCTGCCCTTTGTATTTGATGGCTGCTTCATCACAATCAGTCGGTTTTCATTACACAGTTTCGGCACTTACAGATTGCGAAACATAATAACGACAGATCCAACTTTGAGACGTAAATAATGCGGGGCCATATCAAGCCTCTCCAAAGAATTTAGAAATTCCACTGGATAATTTACGGCGATCGATCGATTTGTCTGAGCGCAAGTCTCCCGGAATTTGACTTTGAATCTTCCAGTTTAAGTCAACAACATTGGCATTTTTGGTAGCTAACATTGCGCGAGCACTTCAGGAATCGTAGTTACGATAATTTGGCCAATGCCCGAACATTCGTGATGAGTTCATATTTCGTGAATTGATAACCGGCGAATGGAATTGATATCAAACCACCGGAAGTATCAACCGGAATTAACCCATTTCCAATTTTTTGTACAGTATCCCTTGGGTTGAAATACACTCTTTGGCTGTTCTCCAAATTAACTGCGAGACGCACAACACTCGGAAATCATTCATGAATTGCAAAAGTAAATATCCTACAAAGCGCTGTAGTGCAGTTCACGTATCGACCGTATCGTTCAAGACCAATAACCGCCATGTGGCTTCCTTTGGTGATCTACTTACAAACGTATTTTATCGATTACACCAAACTGCAATACTCAACATTGATATAATTTTTGAATGTGAATTAGACAATAATGGTGAATATAGTACGATCCATGTGTTGTCAACTTCGATATTCACTCTTCTAAATTGAATGCTGAATGTTCTGCCACTGTCGTCTGGACGCCGATAGAGTGGATATCCATCATTTCTAGTTTGTGTTCCGAAAGAAAAGCACGTGGATACCGTTTTGTGCATTTATTGTCAGACATATCCACCAAATTGTCAGACACCATCCAAAGAAGAACATCGTAACTGTTGTTTGAAAAGTCGTGCTGTGACATCGTGACGATCGCTTGCTGATTGACCGCGATCTATAATACTGCACGTACTATGTCACCGCATCCTGGGAATACTCGTTCATGTGCCTTGGTGTGACGCCGACCGATATTAGCGCGACCACTTCGTGGCATCGTAACAAATTTCAATCTGAAATTGATCACTTTGTGTGCGACATACATAACGCTTTCACTGAATAATTTTCAAAAATTTTTGAAGCAAACGACAAATTTGAACGATTCAAATAATTGAAAAACAAAACAAAAAAATTAAAAAAAAATTTTGTTTGGAAAAAAATAACTTTTTGGAACTGTCCAATTTTCCGACTTTTCCTCACGAAAAGCATACGGTTTTTTTATTTCCAAACCTTCCCCGATCCACACAGAATATTCTCTGAAAATTTCATCAAGATTGGTTCAGTCGTTCCCTTAGCGCTACTAACAAACAAACATTCATTCGTTTGTATGGAAAAAAGAAAAGGGCTGTTTTTAGGGGTTCCCGGCAAATATTCGAACTTTTCTTGCCGTAAAAACCATCCTTGAGACTCACCGAACATTTTAAAAAAAGAATTGGCGAAATTGGTCCAGGCGTTTTTGAGTTATGCGCTTACCAACACATTTTGCGATTCATTTTTATATATAAGAAGTACATGAAACGAATTTTTCAACTATAATAAATGAATAAAAAATGTTAAGAATTAAAAACTCTATCTTATTATTTTAATTCATATATCTTATTTATTTAGATTAAAACTACAAAAGCGAAGCGAAAAATACAGAGTTTTTTATTTGATAGTAACACCACAAAGTATTTCATACCTCTTCACTTACAATAAAGTACGTTTACTACAATCGTTAAACAACTCTGCGGTTGCAATTTCAACTTAACATCCTCTGAATAAGAAAGACATATGAATTTTACATGTTTTTACTGTCGGCACAATTGAATCAAGAAAATGTGCTTCCACTGACGACTGGCGGCTCGAAGCAGAAATCACTGTAAAAGAGCGGCGAGGCAATAAAAGTGCGAAAAGGTCCAACAACGTACAACTAAGTTAATGTATACTCAAACTTCCTTACAGATATTCCAGCTGAAACGTGTTTTTACATATGTACAACGCTCGTTGTGTGGATATGGTGGATAAAAAGTGCTGTCTGTTGCTTGGCGCCTTCGCTTCCTTTTATACATTGTATTCACTGGAACGCTTGTTTCCAATAATGTGCGATGCCGTTGCTCTTCGTTAAAGGTCGTGATCAAACATGTACAGGGTCTATCTTTAACACTCTGTTAATATATAGCGACACCAAAGTATATAATTTAACTTTTGATTATGACAAATTAATTACATTCAAATTACGCGACCGCTTCCCCATATAATTGGTGATCCAAGTGGAAGTACTTTTTCCAATAGACTTTTATTGACAGATCGCGCGTTAGTCATGTCAAGCTGTCATGTTATTTTTGTTCAGTATTGTTGGGATTTCATCACGGAAAACAGCGGTTTGGTGTGATTTGTAGACTGGGGGAACCATAGGTCCAGATTTATTCAAAAATGATTTTCAGTCAAGATTCTCGAACGGGTCATCGAAAATTGGACTCAACGGATGGACCATCTGAGACCTAGCCGCGGGAATTAAATTTGAAGTTTCTGTGGTCCTTCGAAATAAAAACAGCAAACATATACAACGTCGAATACTATACATACTAGAAAAAAATTATTTTGGAATGTGCAAATCGCTTAAGTTGTAAATATTTTCGGAGAAGTATATTTGTAAAAGTCAAGTTCACCTTCAACGAAGTAAATTTTTTTCTCAGTGTTTCCAAGGAAATGTATGACAACGACATCTACAAAGCCGTTAAACCAGAGATGCCACCCTCCATAAACCACCACCATATTGACAACATTGTTACACTCAGCCTCTAGAATGAAAATTAGTCATTTCTTCATTCCAGCTCTTGGGACAGTTATTGACTGACCAACAACATGATTAAATATGCATCAATCTGTCATAAAACCTGGCTTCATGCGCAGAATAGTAAGTCATCAAAAGAGTTGCATGCCGAGAATTTAAAATGTTAGCTCAGGCTGCAATTGGTGTGGTATAATAAAGATTTTATCAGCAGTTTGTTGAAAACCTTTAAAAATTCGATTAATAGAATGTGCACACATAAACAAATGCATTTGCGTTTTTTAACTGCACCATAAACGCATTGCAAGGATGAATGGAAAAATCAATTGAACTTTTGAGTTCATTAAACAGATCCCATAATAACTGAAAATATTGTTTCTATAAAGAAATACGTTCCTTCGTATACGCATATTTTTAAATGTACTTTTTGCGAGCGGTGAAAATTCCAAAACTCATAACTCCAAAATTGTATCGAAATAAAAAGTACGTTCAATATTTTATTACAAAGAATGCAAAAGTAAATGTTTTGTATGAAAAATTTTTTTGAAAAGACAGCCATGAAATAACCATGAAATAAAAGATTCGAAAATCCCATTTACCGTGTGTTTGATTGAGCTTCAGACTATTACACGACATTTATAATTCCAAATTAAATTATTATAGTTTGACAATTGTGCCATTTCTTTACCACATACGAGTATTTTCATTCAATAGCGAAAAATATAAATTTCAACCTTTCTGACATTTTTTACCAAATAATCCAACCATCACCCATAAATCGAATAAACCAACTAAGTTTTGGTATTCGTTGATAGAAATTACAGATTTTCAAGAATTGTTAAGCACTTTGTTTGCGAAAGTTGTTGCCTAATGAAGTACCTGTAATTGCTTTCCAGCAAACGTAAAGGTAATCAAAGTGTCAGCGTCAAATGGGGAATAAAGCACGAGAAGCATATTAATATACACATTTACAAAATCAACAGTACTTTGAAATTATTTTTTTATGACCCGTCTTCAGAAAGCATGTGACGCACCAATTGCCAAGCAAATTATGCTTACCGTTTGAAAGAAGAGGCTGCAGACGCATGTGAGCGGTTAAACACATTCCTACGTTGTCCTGGTAATTGCGGGCTTACACACATTAGATCTCTTAGCCCAAGAGATTAAAAAGCCTGTAACGGACTTACCACCCATAACCGTAAAGGAAAGAGCTTGAGACTTCGAAGAGTTTGCAAAAACAAGAAGAAACGTTAACTTCGGCTGCACCGAAGCTAATATAACCTTCACAGATACAATTCTTTTAGTAACTATATGTTTAAGTAAACCTAAAGACGTAATCGGCCAGTGGTTTTCATCCAAAGGAAAACATTTTACTAGTTCTTCTTAGCCAGGTTATTCGCTGGAAACATAAAGGTTATTTAATAAAGAAAATGGATCTTTCAGACGTTTTGTATGGCATTGTTATCCGACCTGCAACATTTCTTCAACTATTGTAGCGTTGCCTTAGAGAATAAACCACGACGAATTTGCAGAATATATCTCGTTAACTGAAAAAGTCTCCAATACAAGCATTCAACTTCGATTGTTCAACTTGTATGGCAGTTATATGCTATAGTACTCCGATGTGAACAATTTCTTCGGAGATTACATTCTTGCCTTAGAAACTAATCTATACCAAATTTCGTGAATATTTCTTGTCAAATGCAAAAGTTTTCCATACCAGCACTAGATTCCGATCGTTCAGTTTGTATAGCAGTTATATGCTACAGTAAGCCGATCTGAACAATATCTTCGAATATTACATTATTATCTTAGAAAATAACCTGTGCCAATTTTCTTAAGATACATTGTCAAATGTGAAAGTTTTCCATACAGGAACTTGATTCCGATCGTTCAGTTTGTATGGCAGTTATATGTTATAGTGGCCGATATTAGCAGTTCCGACCAATGAGCAGCTTCTTGAAGAGTAACAACCGTTTGCAAAATTTCAAACTGGTTCATATATATAAAGACGGACAGACAGACAAACGGACATGTCTGAATTGACTCAGCTTTACTTACTTACTACTTTATAGGGTTTCCGACGCTTCCTTCTGGGTGTTACAAACTTCGTGGCAAACTTAATATAGCCTGTTCAGGGTATAATTACGGGAAGACAGTCGAAATGGACGTTGGACGTTCCGACTGATTCCAAACATTGTTTTTTTAAAGCATATTTGTAACGTTTCAAATATGAAAGTGAAGATATATGCGACCGTTATTTCAATGCCGCAATATGAGCAAGACCAGCGATAGTATATTTTCCTAAAGCGAATCACCAAGAAAACAAATAACTTCAATCATAAGATATTCATTTCATTCCTCTAAATTGTCAGGAAAATAGAAAGAAAAGTCGATACAATATTATTCCTTGGCAAAATTTTTCAAACTTTCTCTTTCATATAGCTACATATATAATACAAAATACATAAATAGATAACGCCTTAGTTTCAGTGCTGTTAAATTAATTGGTTCGGATTTATTCTAATCACACAATTAGAGAGAAACACAATTTTATTGCCACTGAGTTTATGTCGTTCCTGCTTTCAATGGTTATCTGTGTATCGGTGTCTGCGGGGCGTTATCCACGTTCCTTACTCGATTGGCCACTGCCCACTTCGTAAATTGTGCGTGTGTAGCTGGATTTTGTTGTTTTCTCTTTCGTTGTTTTCTTCCTTCAAATACAGTGAAGCATTGTCAGCATGTTGTGCAAAATTGCTATTGACTCCTGACATTGCGCCACTTATCGCCTGATAGTTTTCATTACCTTACTTATAAATTAATTGTTTGCATAATTTTAGAAATGTTTACATATAAGTTAGTTCTTTTTATTTAAGAACATATTTTTTATGAAATTGTAATGTTTTACTATGATACATTTGTGTATAAGTGTGTTCCATTAAAAGTTAAAAAGCTAACTTTAAATGTTCACTTAAAAAGGCTGTTTAGAGATTTCTACAATTAACGACTTTTATACTCATTAGACACACCTTTTAAAAACCAAACTAACCGGCAAATAGTATAAGCAACTAGATAAGAAAGCCTTAGATATAGTGAAAATATCATTAAAAATGACGAAAAAAATATGTGGTAAAGGAAATGTATCATTTTCAAAGGTTAAATCCGCATAGCTTCATTGCTTATGAAGCCTAATAAAAGCTTCTTTACATAAAAAACAAACAGAAGTATTAAGATTTGACTGCTTAGAAGGTCAACCCCTTTCTGAGTTGCTTTCACAAATTTTCTTTCGAATGTTCAAGAGAAAACAGACTTTCAGAATGTACCACGAGATTGAGTTAATCATCTATTATAAACTCTAGGTAATTTAAGTGCTCAAAAGTAGGCTTAAACAACTTCAAGACTTTTTGACAGATAGTACTTTCGTAATTACTAAACAAATTTGCAGTTTGACATATAAAAGTTATTATTAGTAAAGGTATGAACCTGGATAAAGTCTTAAGCACATTAATTACATAAATCTAATAAGGCACACCCTGTACTTGAATGCTCATAATTGTCCAGCGTTATAATTAACAGCTCAAATAAGATTAAATATTTAAAAACTAATTCCTCAAATTAACCACACCCTCAGTGATTAGTGTTTTACATATACCAAGTAAAATTAGTAATGCAGAGTAATGTAGATACTAAACACTATATTTTCAATTACTAAAGCACTGAAAGAATTGTTGAACTAAATGTGAATTTGTGAGAATTATGTTGGCTATTGTAAAGTTTAGGTATTAATTGGGTAGTCGAAAAAGTATTTTCGTATTTTGTCAATAAATGTCGTTGCAGTCGTATATCTTCAGTGCTACCAATCACATTGTGTCATACCATATGGTGTTGAAAAGGTGAGATTTTAAGCTTCATTTAACCGAAAAAAATTAAATTCGGGGAAGTTGAAAAAAAGTTACAGCTGTTCAAAAACTAATGAAAATAATGAAGAAATTCGCTATATTTAGAAATTTTTATATAAAAAAGGGAAGAATGCCACGCAAGCCGCCAATGAAATGAATTGTGAAGTTTACGAAGACAATGCTGATACAGTTTGTATAGCGCAACAATGGTTCACTTGCTTCCGTTCTGGAAATTTCGATGTGGTCAACCTATCGTTGAAAAAGTCGATGAAATTATGAAAAAGATTGTCCTGGACCGTCACGTAAGCAGCCATGGTATCGCTAAGGAACTTAGCATGCACATTAAATGGGTTTGAAACATTCAAAAAAGGCTGGCTACAAAAAGAAGGTCGATGTTTGCGTACCACATGAATTGTCTGAGAAAAATTTATTGCATCGAGTTTACATCTGCCATTCTTTACTGCAACGAAATTAAATCGAACCATTTTCGAAACGAATGGTAACAAGAGACGAAAAGTGGTTCAAATACGACAATAATGTGCGTAAAAGAATATGGTCCAAGCGTGGTGAAGCTCAAGACAGGATTGACGCCTCGGAAGGTTATGCTGAGTGTTTGGTGGGATTGGAAATGAATCACCCACTATTAGCTGTTCCAGCCTGAATGAACGATTGATTCTACATTTTACTGTTAACAGCTGATGATATTGACTGATCAACAGATAGTGCATCGTCTTCCTTTAGGGCAATGCTAGACCACACAGAATAGACTTTCTACCAACTCCGTTTTATCAGACAGCATGTTAAGTCAGTAATTATACATAAGAACTATTTAATTATCAACACATTATGGAGTCAAAAAAGGTAAACGAAAACAATCCAATTATTATGTAATATGATCTCAAAGCGTTTTGGATTCCCTTCAAGAGCAGTAACGTGCCTAAAGCCAGTAACTAGGCAGCAACACACAACTGGAGAAAATATGTTTATAAATGCATAGCACTTATTTTCTGCCCAGAAGTTTGCAGCTCTTTATAAAATTTAAATTACTCAATAATTCAGGTCACCTGTGAAACAAAACTGAAATGCAAATACTGAAACGACGCAATGCATTACTGGTGTATTTGCATAAAATATTGTCGTCGAATGTCAAACTTAACTAATCGGTTGACAGTCTTCGATATATACATAAGTAGCGTTTAACATACGAGCGTTGTTTGTGTTGCCGACAGTAATTTAAAATATTCATTTCGACCCAAAAATGGCTCGCTTATGATAATGTCAAAGGTGATGAAAACTAAATTTATACGTATGAGTTCAAAAGTAAACAGCAGTCAACAAAAGTTGTTCGCGTACGAAGCATTCCCACGCAAAAGGTTGCCTGTTTTTGGAAAAACTGAATATGCAGCAACCATACTATCAGAACAATGCAGAAGGAAGGTTAAAGAAGAATCAAACGGATCATGCTCAGCTCTAATGCTTGTATACTTAATCTCAATTAGAGACATACAGATGCATGTAATTGCATATTGTCTACTTAAGTGCATTTGCTCATACATTCAGTAGCATCAAGCAACCATACCGACTTCATCGGCATAGCTACCAGCTTACATACTTAGTCGGCCACTTAAGATTGTACATATAGTTGCACTTAAAACGAACTACATATGCATGTAACGGGTAATCCAATTGAGGTACCTTGTTTTGACAGATCACGCGTGAGTCGTGTCAAGTGTCATGTTGTTTTTTGTTCAGTATTACTTGGCATTTCAGCATGGAAAGACTTACACTGAACAACGTTTACAATCGTTCGAAAATTCACGTTCTGTAAAGAGTGTCTTTCGCGCGCTTCACTCAACTTATGGTAAACATAATCGGCCTACTTAGCGCACCATTTGCAACACCATCACCCATTTTGAGGCCCAGCATTCATTAATGAATAATATTCGACCGAATAGACCAGGTCCAGTACGCTGTGAAGAAAATATAGCAGCCGTAGCTGAGAGTGTACACGAAGACCGTGGAGAGTCGATTCGTAGCAACTCGTACTGACATATGGAATCACTCGGCGTATTCTACGAGGAGATCTTCATTTAAAAGCGTACAAAATACAGCTCGTGGTTTCTCATCCGAGGCTGTTGTTTCCTTTTCTTGGGGGCGCTTTTACATGACGAGTGAAGATCAAACCACAAAGTTACAAAAATATTTATTATAGCATGCATAAAGCTGTTTTATAAATTATCTTGCAGTAATAGCTCACTTACGTTATTATGTTATATATTCACATATACCAATATGTGTGAAATTTCTTCCAAAGTCCTTGAACTTTAGTTTGAGTAAGAAAAAATGTCTGAAGTTAAAGTATTACCGCACATATTAAGAGAGTTACAAAGTGTGAATGTTAAACTTTTTCTTTAAATACGCCGAAATCAATTTAACTACTGACGGCTGATCTTAAACTAAATCATTTTTAAATTCTCTAATTCTAAGAATTCACCGAGCTACCGTTGTATCCATACTATCTATAAATATATAGAAACAATTTGAAGAAATTTCAAATATATGTTGAAAATATGTTTTCGGGCTGATTTTTCGTGGTTATAATAATTACGTAATAAGCTTACTAAAGATCTAAGACTTTGCGACCTTTTACTATCAGGTGTTTAATATATCTCTCCATTCAATCAATCCACCGCGAATAACTGCCAGGTCTTCATTTGTGCCCGAGGCTTTTTGGTTGAAAATGAAAGTTACAATTTTATGCAATAAATAAGTAATTAAAACTAATTGCAATTACAAAGTTATCATATTTATATTGAAACTGAATCACTGAAATTGTCGCAAAACTGTGTAGGTTGTAATAATCACTTCAACGTGACATAAACATTTTTTATTGCATAAATAACATTGGCCTAATTACATCATCATCACCAGCAAATTATTTGCTTATTCAAACACATAAATAAGTACGCAAGCAAACACTGTTTAGCCCCATAGGAACCCAACTCACGCCTAACCCAACACGGCAATAATTTAAATTCCATTCGCGTTAACCAACCCTGGTAAGCGCTTAATCCCTTCTTGACACAACATTTGCAAGCTCTTTGACGAACGACACCTAAATGAAATATTCAAATGAGATTAATTGAATGGCATTTGAAAGCATGAAATATTCACGAGCAGCTATGCATATTAGTGCTTAGGAATTGCGCTTCTGAACATAAAAAGCACAAGCAGTTAACTTTTCAGATATCTAGCTTAAATTTCTATTTTTCTAAAAACCAACTGACTTAATTAATAACGTTGTATTTTGAACCCATAATAATAACTTTGTTGAGAGTTATTTTAACCATTTCGATTGTAAAAGTAAATTAATAAATCGCTATTTACATATTTATAAAGTATATTTTTCTTTCTATATTCCTTTGTCATTTGATCTTTAAAGGGATTAATTTTCTTGTAAAAAAAGCATGGAAATAAACGAAGAGTTTATACCCTTGCGAACTTGCAAGAATCAAAGCCAAGGAAATACCTTAAGCTGCAACTTCTCTTGGTTCATCTTCAGCTTTAGTACATTCAATGAATTAAATTTTTGCTTTTTATTTACCATTTCCTATTGGCATCCTTTTATTGCAGTCATACTATTACAAAACGTAAAAGCATTTCCTTCTCCTACTGAATTTCCAGTGATCCTTCTTGAAATCGGTGCGTCCTCGATTTGTATGTCTGCCTGTTCCATATATTCATAAAGTATAGATCAGGTCTCCTACTTTTGCAAGTCGTCTAATCCGTTCAAATTACAATCCGCTAAGCTTCCACTAATAGTTTTGATCAAACAATAAATAAATTGTAAAGTGCTTTAACAAAACGATCAGTGGAAGCTTAGTAGATAGTAATCTTAATGAATAAAGCATTTTTCAACTCACTTAAATGTATATAAATTTTTATTTCACTAATACCACTACTGCCGCACAAATCTCATTATGATTATAAAGTACTAGCTGACCCCGCAGCCGTTGTCCTGCGTAAAATTATGTATTTTGAAATGAAAAGAAAGTTAAATTTATCTTTATAAAGGGAAGATGGAATTGATATCGAACCACCGGAAGTATCAACCGAAATTGTACCATTAATTACAGATGTCGCTTGCAGTCTGTCGTGCTCAATGTGTTCAGCACTTGACTCTTTAACAAAACGCAAGTTTCAGCAATTGGTTGACCGTGACAACGGAGATGCGAAAGAAGCGTGCGACACTTGTTATTATGAATGTATGTACATATGTATATGGCTCGCATTTGCTTTCGTAAACATACAGACAAATGTGCCAAAGAAATACTATATATACATACGCATGTGTCATAGAAATTCTATTGGTACAAATATGGAAATGATAACGAAATAATGCGAATATACATACGAGGTGTGTTCAAAAAGTATCGCGAATTTTGTGTTTTTTCAAAAATTATTTATTTATCAGGAATATCTATTTTGTCCCCTTCAAAGTAATCCCCATGAGATATTATACACTTGTGCCAACGGTTTTTCCAATCTTCGAAGCACTTCAAAAAATAATTTTTTTAATCTTCTTGAGCTCCTCCTTCGATGCCGTCTTTATCTCGTCAAAAGAAGAGTAACGTCGTCCTTTCATGGGCCTCTTCAGTTTAGGGAACAAGAAAAAGTCACAGGGGGCCAGATCTTGGGAATACGGTGGCTGCGGCATCATTAGTGTGTTGTTTTTGGCCAAAAAGTCGCGCACAAGCAACGATGTGTGTGAGCAGGGGCGTTATCGTGGTGCAAAAGCCAATTTTTGTTCTTCCACAAATCCGGGCGTTTCTGGCAGATTGCTTCGCGCAAATTGCGCATAACTCTTCATTTATTCTGGCATGAATTCAGTCGTTTTACATATATTTTTGTCAGTGCACATGCTCATTTCTGCTAAATAACAGCGACAACGGCGAATTCCTTACTTGATTCTATCGGCTCTGTTAGCCGCCAAATCGAACATCATACAGAATTCAATTTGCACCTTCTCTATACTTTACATTCTCTGGCCCGGCGCGCTTTTCAAACTACATCACGGCACTATGGCGGTTTTGTTTACTGTTTGAATTTTTAAATGGTCTTGACCATAAAAAAATTTATTTGGATGAGGATTAATATAAACACATAAATAGCATGGTTTGAATTTGGTTAGCATTTTTATTAATGTTTAAAATTAAAAAAGTTGTTGTAGTGACATAACTACAATAGTTGGACAAATGCTACCGCGGATTTTTTTGTAGACATTATGATGTTCTTCAATATTGTAGTACATTATTTTGTTCTATTGTAGTACATTATTCTGTTCAAATTTTACCAAGGATCCCTAATTTTTTTCAAAATAACCTATGTCAAATTGGAAGAATGTAGCATTCTATTGGTGAAAAAATTTTTTAAATCGGCTCAGTACTTTTTGAGTCTATTCATTACAAACATACAAAAATAGGTACAAATCTTTCCTCTTTATAATATTAGCGTAGATATCTCCAACTAATTTACAATCAAAATGCCGGCATAGAAAATATATAAACAACCTTACACGAAAACTACAAACTGTTTAAAGTGTTTCCCAATCCAAAGCATTCAGCGGTCGAAATTTGAGATTTGATGACAAATTAGAAACACTGTGATCAAATCAATCTTTCAAGTCTATTTTATTGTTGTTAAAATTGAGATTTAACAAGCTTGATTAAGTTTTAGGCTATTAACCGTGTATTCAATTAACCGGAATGTTTTGTTGCACGCGCCTTACTAGTCCCGCATGCTTTTATGCGTATTTATAGATTATGGCAGCGTTAATATTTCGTTGTGAATTTTATAGCTGCCTCAACGTGAAATATGAAATTATTGAGGGCGAGCTTTTTCTTAGAAATAGATGGCATACTAACAGCCCTTTCATGAGGAAAGCTATACTTCTCTTTTACAATAAAATCTAGGATGCGCATTTATAATATAATTTTTAGAAATTTATGTACATATTTTTTTTTGCACACATTCAAGAATATTTTTGGTAAATTTACCCCATCCTTTTTCGGATATTTTTAAGTTTAATCGCAAAGACTGTGCGATTCTGAAGGTACCCTGGACTCTATCGTACGTGTTTTAACCTTTTTTACATTTTAAGTAAGATTAAAAACCAATTGTTATTGAAGCAGTATTCTCCCTAGCTTCTTTAAAATCTTTGTTGGAATTATAAGGTATATATATATTCCACACAATGAAACTAAGCTACAGAGTTCTTGACTACGTAACTGCCATTAACAAGCTTGGCAACATTTCTTGTTTTTAATGAATTCATTTTCTTACTTTTGTAGTAGTCACTACATACGTGGTCTCTGTGGAAGTGTTCCTTTTTACGTTGGTGCACACATTTTATGCTGCAGAAAAGCAATAACAATTTTCTTTTCCATAATAAATAAATTCTAATTTAACAAAAGCATTATTGTGTAGTTGGTTTTCTATTATTTCTTAATTTCCTAATTTCCTTTTACTTTACGTCTTTTGTGAAAAATGTTTTGCCATTTCATTATTCGCCTTTCTTTTAACATATTATTTTTCCCAAAGTGATTTTAATATACATTTGTTTCCTGCTAACGTCTTTTGAATTTAAATGTTGGTGAATTAATTAAAACTTTGTAATAAACTGTGGTTACGTATACGCATTGCTGTTCCTTTTATTTTGTATTTCAACACATACAACAGTTGGCTGAACCTTTTAGTTGGAACGCAGTTTTACCCAATCATAAATCTTTTATATATTTTCAGAGAACTCATGAAATACTCGTATTCTTAGTAGACACAGAAAAAGTATGAAAGGAAAAACTAAGTTAAGAATATTGCAATGAAATTTTACTTCAATGCGCATAATATTCATAAAAGACACTGGAGTTTCCTTTGAGTGACAAACATTTTTCAATTTCGGAAAATATTTCAGTAAGATGTAAGAACTTCGTTGAAAAAGACTCAAAGAAAAATTATATAATTTTGCAAACAAACAAATCTTAGGAAATCGCAAATATCCAATACATCGTGTTGTGTAATTTAAAATATTTATTCAAAGTAACTGAAAATATGTGAAAAATGTTACTATGTTTTTTATGTCATATGTCTATTTTTCAAATAATTTTCTATGAAATCTGTTGCACGATATTTGCAGACTTTATTCCTATAATGATACCAAATCCTTTATATTTAATTCTGCTACCTAATTAAAGTGAGGGAGATTATTTAAAAATTTAACTTTAACGTATGTAAATTGTGGTACTTTTTTGCGCATATATACAACTAATTGCTGTTTTATAACTGTTTTTATTTATAAAATAATCTATACTCCCTCTTAGAAAATATCTGCCTGCAATGCACCATTTTGCGGCACATGCCTACATGTATTTTAGTAAATTATATTGGGTAGTCGTAAAATTCCTTTCGTATTTTGTCAATAGATGTCGTTGCGGTCATATATCTCTAGTGCTACCAATCACATTGTGTCATTGGTGCTTCATTTAACAAAAATAAATAAAATTCGTGGAAGTTGGAAAAAAAATAGATACATATACCAGCTTTTTCATGCATCTTCAAAATACCTAAAAATTAATAAAATTATAAAACTTGGTTTTATTTCTTGTTCAATTTCATACTACTTTTTTCAGGAGAATATCTCGCTTAAAATTCCTCGCATTGTCTTTCAAGGAGAAAAAGTTTCCTTTGGCCCTAACCATTATCGATAGTGTCGAACACTAAGCATACGTTAAAAGATTTTGGGTGAAAGCCATTAGCTGAAAGCAAAAAGCATGTATAGGTATGTGTGTGAAAGTGAAAAAGCCAATTTGTTAGGAAAGAGAAATTGATCTATTTTATTTGTATGTACCTATTTAAATTTTATATGATTATATATTATTTACACACAAAAAATGGTTACCTCTTCAGTGATGTTTGTAATGTTCGTTAAAGTGCACAAGTGATGTACCAATAAAATGTAGTGGAGTAGAGAGATCTTAAAATGTACTTACTCCAAGATGTAAAAATTTACACGCACAGACTATTCGGCCTTTTAAGAAGTTATCAGCCTTTAGTCTAATCATATAATAAAGCTTCATTTCCCTGTAATAATGAGAAAATGATTTTGGTTATTCCCGTTCTCTATGGTACTCGCGTACACAGTAAGCCTTTGTTCTGCTAACTAATCACAAGGCACTGACTTCTCTCTCGCTATTATTGCATTTCAAAATCATTTATTTTGATATTGATTTTGATATATCAAATTTAGCAGATTAATACATACTGTGAACAAATAGCCTTTGGGTTATGGGCTATAGAAAATCCATACAAAGACTTTCTTCATGTTCTTTGTATATATAACTATATAAGTGAATACATTAAATAAGCATAGGAGCAATACTGATATGTATATTAAATTCCAAAAAATATATTATTTTGTATTAATCAATACTTGCTGTTATTCCAAGCCAAAGCATAAGTAAGCGTTCCTTTCTTGATGCAAGCCAAAGGACGCTTGCTGAATATTATACAATCTATCTCGTGTAATATGCAAATTAGCTGCATTGTAAGCGCATTATGCTTAGCTTTTGTAACGGTAATCCTTATTCACCTGCTCACCAGCACGTAATGTACATATATATACTCATTATATTTACATACATAAATAAAGTATTTATACTTATAAGGAGATGTGCGCATAAGCACCTACTGTTACACATAGGCACATTAACAACGAAAGTATTAAAAGGATTAGCTAGTAAATCACAGCCTTACTCACATAGCAACATGTATTAATTCAGGAATTTCACAGAAATGCGCTCCTCCTTTCAATTTAAATAATAAATGTGAGACTCAGGGAAGTGAAGTGAAAGCAAGTGCCTGAAACCACTTCAGTGAAAAGTCTTAAAAATTCAATATGGTTTTGTTACATTTTATGGTTTCTTCGAGATAATTTGCATATCTGCATAGCACAACGCCTCCGATTGCGAATTTATACCAGCAGATGCCAGCGACTATTTCTCTTTTTCTACCAGATGTACCACTGGGACAAACAGCTGCCTTCTCTTCTCCCTCTTCAATCATTGACAAACATCAAACTTGTTTTGCTTTCACAGAAAATACATTGACCCTTGTTGAGCTTAATATTAATTATTGGCAATTTCTTACGCTTTGGCATAATAGTTCCTAACGCAGCATAATTCAAAGTTTCAAAGTTTCAAAGAGGTTGATAGATATCGAAGCATAATGTGACATCAGTTTCTTATTTTATAGCAGCTATTTATAACTAAGCGTTCGCCAAGATTTTCTTCGACAACTACTTCTTCTTTACCGCAGTAGATACTAAAGTCATAAGTATAGCCGATAAGCCACATTTTAATGCCACCCTTCGTCATAATTTCGTCAATGCTCTGGTACGCACTTTCCATCCTTTTTTTCAAAATTATTTTATTTATTGAATCTGCTTTTTCTTAAAGCCTAACAATAAGTAATAAAATCTTAAATCTGAGATTGTTCTAAGCATTTTTGATTGCAACCTTTGTATTAGATCAATATTAGTTGCACAGGTCGTACCCCACAGTTGAATGCCAAACATCCAAATCGGCTTTATGACCGCATTATATAAAAGCACTTTGTTGTCTAGGCTAAGTTTGGAGTTTTTATTTAAAAGCCAATTTAAATTTGCAGCTCTAATCTTCATACATGTTATTTTACTAGAGATGTGTTTTCTCCACGTGAGCCTTCTATCTATGTGAATACCAAGATATTTTACTTCGTTCGCTTGGGGTACTAAAATATTGTTTATTTTTACTGCCGGACACATCTTTGGTCTTAGCGAAAATGTAATATGCTCACGCCAGTTCGCTAGCAATTCTTCGACAGAACTTAAATGTTCCGCTAATATTCTTGATGCTAAAATGTGGCATTTGTTACGGCTCACCATAGCTGTGTCGTCCGCAAAAGTTGTTAATACATTATTAGCTGTTGGAAGATCTACTGTATATATGATGTATAGTGTTGGGCCTAAAACACTACCCTAGGGTACACCAGCCCTTATCTGTCGTTCATCAGACATGAAATCTCCCACTTTTACCATAAATTTTCTATTTTTTAAATAAGACTCCAAGATTTTATAAAATTCTAAAGGTAGAATTTTTTTAATCTTATATAAAAGACCTTCCTGCCACACCTTATCAAAGGCCTGAGCTACATCTAGAAATATTGCTGAACAGTACTCCCTGTGCTCAAATGCTTTACTTATCTCGTTAGTAATTCTATTTACTTGCTCTATTGTGCCATATTTCACACGAAAACCGAATTGATGCATTGGTTCCATCCTTGAACTTAAAAATCGAGATTTCAGGTATAGTTTAGATGCTTCTTCTGGCTTTTTAGGTGAAGCAAAATACATTTTCCAAGTAGTCTTACATATATTCACCACTACTCGGACCACAAAAGGCTTCACCCTCTTCAGACGACTCCAAAATATTAGCAATTGCATTAGGATCTATTGGTTTTAGCATTTTTAGTCTGTACAAAGGTACAAAATTACTAATTAATATAATTGTAAATTGTTGGCAATAAATGTGTGCGTCGGATCCCGACTGGGACATTTTTAGCCCAACAAGAATTCTGATGGGACACATATATCCCAAAAACTTATACATACAAATAATTACAAAAATACAAAAAATTATTAGTACTCATCAACTTCACAATATGGCAAGAACACTAGCATAACTATTTTTTAACCTTTCAGCCGTTTTGGAATCAGTAAAAATACAATTATCACAAAATTCACTACCAATTATGAAATACGCGTCCAATTATACGCTCTATAATACGAATACAAACAAATACCATTAAGAATAGTATAAGCTACGAATTGGGACTAGCTTAACCCATTTGAACCATTTATTTTCTACGCTAGTTATCTTTGAACACTATTAATCATGCTTATGGGTTATTTTTATCACACCGTGTGACTAGGCGTATACGTAACTTCAAATATATACTATTGTACGAGTATATGTTTTATGTGCAGCAATTCACTTCATATGCACATTGCTTTAATTACAGATTTTCGATAGGAACAATGCTGCAATATTCTTTAAAATTCCTGTTTCTTACTGACTTTTTATCTCATTTCGTTGATTTGTTATGGCACAAAAGTAGATACGTATCTATATGCTGTAGAAGCAACTACGAGTACAAGCTCTACTATTAAGATATACTTACAGAAGCCGAACTAACTATTTCAAAAGTGGCTTATAACATCGGAAACAAATAACTTAATAACACATTGAAGCATTTCACAACTCTTCACGTCCAGTGAACTACTTCTAAAACAATTTTCAAACAATTCCGCGGTTGCTACTTGAACTTAACACCTATTGAATAACAGACGTTCATAAACACTCGCACATACCAGCAAATTATGTCTAGAGAAGAAGTTGTTGTAAAAGTATCATGAGGTAACAAAAATATGAAAATGGGCAACAGCATAAAGTGAGTTGAACAACTTGAATTATCATGTCACCCACTCACGTGTTAGAAAGGATTGCGCTTGACATTTCCAGCAGTGTGCA
This sequence comes from Bactrocera zonata, assembly GCA_037783105.1. Lineage (NCBI taxonomy): Eukaryota > Metazoa > Arthropoda > Insecta > Diptera > Tephritidae > Bactrocera > Bactrocera zonata. The sequence goes on along the minus strand of JBAWJQ010002002.1, from coordinate 74,962 downwards.
TAAGCAACTTCGTTAATTAATGTTGCTACAAGGTCCATATAAATAATCATTATTTCGTATTATGGAGTTTTTAGGAGAATTACCATATTTTGCTGTTCAACTTATATTTTTTGCGTATCAACATTTTATGCATTATTCAATACTTCTACAAAATATTAATATCTTTTTTACAGTATTTAGAACATACTCTGTATAAATTTTAAATATTTCTCAGAAATCAAACTTCTCATTCCCTAAAATATTTTAACATATTGTAGTAAAATTGAGTAAATGTGAATAATATTGCTACAAGTTTCACACAATTGAAGGATAATTCAACTTTTCTTCTATTTGTATTCATCCATTCAGATAAACTAACATATTCACGCAGAAAATTACATATTAAAACAAAAATCAAAATAGAAATCAAGCAAAATTAAGCTTCACATTCAATTTATGTCTAAACCTAGAAGGCTACAATTATTTGGAAAAATGATACCTCAAACTTTGGTAAATCATCTTTTACAATTGGGTATGAGTACTAGTATTAGCACCGAAGCGGACAGGTGAAGCCCAAAACAATTAATATTATGTCTAACTGAAGGAGTCATATGCATTACGAGAATATAATAACAAGTAGTACCTATGTTGCCTCTTATAATTCGGTATTTGGCAGACCTGGTGTTACAATCTGACCACTCACACCAATTGTAAAGTTTGACATTTTTGATGTTATGCATGCGCTGAACATACTGACATACGAGAGCAATTTGTGTTGTTTACAGTAACTTAAAATATTATCTCGACAAACCGTGTGATCTATTATGACATTGAGATAAGTTTAGGTATTAGTATGACCAGCATACATTCAATATTGCAAGGACATTTGACTCATTTGTTAACGATGGATGCCACAAAATTTGGCAGTCCCTCAAAAAAAGGTTCTTGTCGATTGGTCGAGAGAAATTTTAAAAAGAAAAGAATTATAGCGGTGCCAAGTGACACGTCTATGATACCATGACATGTGATGAATCGTAGATTTATGCATATGAATCTGAGTGTAAAGAGCAGTCGACTGCATGAATGTTTCAAAATGAGCTGAATGGTTGTCTGTTTTTTCGATGGTTATTATTTATTTTTTTCTTTTGTGAATAACCTGTTAATAGTATATATATGAATGTTTCAAGATGAGCCTGCAAAAGAATATAGATCTTTTTAGAGAATATTTTGAAACACCTTAAAACGAAATTCAATACTTATATTTTGTTCTCTAACACCGGAATAAAAAAAGGCAAGTCTTATAGATATCAGATTGTCAAATATCTCCCTTCCGCCTTTTTGTCTTTTGAACTTCGCGGCCCAGAAGATGGAAGTTAGTCATCAAACCATTTTAAACCGTCTGCAGAAGGCTGAATACACAAAAAAGCTTGATGTTTGGGCGCCGCATGGTTTGACGCAAAAAAACTTCTGGACCAAATCATCGCCTGCGATATGTTGCTGAAACGGAAACGAGCTCGACACATTTTTGAAGCGGATGGTGCTAAGTTCAAGTAGCGACTGGATCACATACGGCAATATCAAGCGAAAACGGTCGTGGTCGAAAGCCGGTGAATCGTCCTAAAGAGTGTCCAAGTCGGGATTGACGGCCAGGAAGGTTTTGCTGTATGTTTGGTGGTATTGGAAGGGAATCATCCAATATGAGCTGCTCTCAGATGGCCAGGCGCTTAATTCTACTATTTACTGCGAACAACTGGAGCGCTTGAAGCAGGCGATCGATCAGAAGTGACCAGAATCGGCTAACAGGAAGGATGTAGTGTTCCACCAGGACAACGCCAGACCACACACTTCGTTCATGACTCGTCAGAAGCTACGGGAGCTCGGAAGGGAGGTTTTATCGCATCCAACATATAGCCCGGACATAGGACATTACCACCTGTTCCGGTCCATGGTGAATGCTCTTGTTGGTGCAAAGTTGAACTCAAAAGAGGCTTGTGAAAAGTGGCTGTCCGAGTTCTTCGCAAATAAAAATGGGGGCTTCTACGAGGGGGGTATTATGAAGTAGCCATCTAGATGGAAACAGACTATCGAACGAAACGTTGCTTATTTGAACTAAATCCCATCACTATAACACTTTTTATAAAGCATTGAATAAAGAGCACAAAAGCGGAAGGGAGATATTTGACAACCTAATATGAAAATAATTTTGGAATGTACAAAATAAGTTGTTTATATTTTGACGAATATGTACATATGTAAGTGGCAAGTTCATTTTTACAGACGACAAATGTTTTCCTCAGAATTTCCATGGAAGTACATGACAACGCCATCTAGAATTTAACGTCAATAAGTCATATGTTGGAAAGGCGTTGCGCTCCATAAGCCACCAGGTTACTAAAAACATTTTCACTCTTGTCACTTCAAGGAAAATAAGGTAAAAAAAGTATTTTTTTTCATTCCACCTCTTCTGGCATTTGTTGACTGAAAAACAACATGGATTTCAAAATGTTAGCTCAGTTGGCATTTGTGTTCGGTATAATAAAGGTTTTATAAGCTGCTAGTTACTTTTATTTTCTCTAAAAGTATAGAAAACCGTTTCCGTCAAGTTTTGCGAGCACAATTGAGTAATAAAGACAAAATTCAAAGCAAAATTGTATATACATATGTACACAGTAACGCCAGGGCTACACATGAGAATACCTTTCTGAAGAACATAAATGAAGCATAAAGCAACAGCCAATTAATCATTAATCAAGCTGCAGAAAGCAACATACTGACACTAAGTAATCGTTAAAGGCAGATATGCAGATATGCTCACAAATACATTCGAATATATAAATTTATTAAAACAGAGTTTTTTTAGAAGTTTTCCCATAATCATCAGATACATATTTCTCATCTCATTAAATGCACTCAAAATTTCTCCGTTGGTAAGGCGATCGCTTTCAAATCACTTAATTATGTTAATCAGTACAGTGTATCCAGTTACATGGTAATGCTGGTGTACACCAAACAGAGAAGTGATAAATTGAAAAAGCAATTAGTTGCAGTGCATTGGTTTGTGCCGGACACCCATTAGTGGGAAAATTTGGTAGAATTCTGGTGATGATACAAATAAACAGAATTGAGCGCAAAATGCGAAAATACATTCATTCATAATTATCATGATTACGATTTATATACCCACCAGATATGCCTACGACTTTTCAATTGAATATCTTTGATTGGCGTATCAGCATATTAACCAACGTAATGTAATCTGACCGTCTGAAGTGCGCAAATGTTCTGAATAGACACGATTGATACAATGTAATGACCTCCGACATGAATACGTACTTTCACATTTGTCAACTGAACCATAAGCCCATTGCAAGGATGAACCTTTTGAACTCAATGTAATATTGAGTTCATCAACCAGACAACGTAATAACTGGAAAAGGATTTCAGGGTTTGTAGGCATGTGCGCGATATGAATACTAAATATATGTATGTGAGTGCTGTAAATGTGGTAGCGAAAGCATTGAACTTCAGTGCCCGTGCATTTTGAAAACTCTATACATTATCTTAAAAGTATGCATAGCTAAGCAAGATAGATATAGAGTTATATATACAAATAGTATGTATAAATGAACAGGACAAAAGGACAAGTTGAAATCCGTCCGTGTAAGCTGTAAATTGAGTAAAACTTAAAATATCTTGATGAAACTTGGTATGCGCATAATTCTTCTCTGACAATGGTATGTGAGTGTCAAAAAGTGGGGTAAATCGCGTCAATACTTTCCTTAGGCCCCATACATATATCAAGTAAAAACTTTTTCAAACTTCCGGAACACTTTGCACCCTATATATTGGCCAATATTTAGTTATCTAAATGAAAATGAGAGAGCTTGTTTCACTCATAACTCATAAAATCTCTGTGCCTAAAATAGATAAAACCAAAAATGTTCGGTTCCACCCGAACTTAGCCCTTCCGTACTTTTAATAATTAATTGTATAGACAAAGTTTTCAAATTTAATTTAAATAAAATGTATGAATAAACTTTTAGCAAATAAAATAGTCTCGCTTGAATACATTTACATTTATTTAAAATTTATTAATTTTCTGCTCAAACTTCAGTTTATGTAAATCGATGGAAAATGAACGCTCAGTCGATTCAAATAACCAATTTAGCACGAAATAATAATTCTCAATTAAAACAACACCCAATGGCGAAATTACTTTCGCACCAACTTAATAATAACAATCAGCAGCAGCTATGTATTTGCATATAAAAATATGTATGTGTGCGAGTAAATATTTTCCAGCGAAATTCACAACCCAAGCTCACGCCCACACAGCAAGCAATTAAGTTCCATTCATCCATGCTAATCGCTATGAAAAGCGATTAATCTCGCCATGTCACGCCATTTTCTGTCACTTTAACTGACGACATCCAAATGAGATTAATGAGTAAATAAGCGTTTAAAATCACTATGTAACAGTTATTTAGTTGATTGTCAACGAACAATTTGACACGAACTGTGTTATGCTTCGAAATTATTTTTTTTTTCCTAATTAAAATATTTGAGCGCTTGCGAATAAATTACTTTTTATTACTTAAAAACAGACAAAATTGATGTTATGAATTGAAAACACTTAGCATAATAACATCACGATTAAGTAAAATAATATTTTCTTTCTTTTCTTATATAATTTAAAACATTAATTCTATTATGTATTTTAACGTTTTATTTATTTACTATTACTAAGTTATCAACAATGAAAAGTTAGCGAACAGCAAATGTCTCACATGGTCCATCCGTTGAGTCCAATTTTCGATGACTCGTCTTAGCATATCGACTGATAACACTGTGGAACATTTTTGGGATTATTGTCTGGGGGGTGAGAAATTCTAAGTCAGGGTGATGGTACTAGGTCAATATAGTAAAACCCTCAAACGGTTTGGCGTTCGTATGTGTCAGTTTTTTTTTTTAATTTAAACTTGGAATTTCTCACCCCCCAGATTAGCTGTTGTACTGTGTAACTGGTGAATGACACGCGTGACGTTTTTTGTGAATCGAGGCGGGATCATCCGCATAGACCTTGATTACTTGAAACCAATAACGCGATAAAATGCATCAAATAAGATACTGAGAAATTAAATTTTCGTAGAAAATCTTCTGGGTGATTACTTTTTTCAAACATACCAATTATCTAATACTTTATCTATCTAAGTGAAAATTTATTTTCCTCTAAAGCACATTCTCTACTTAAATGTTCTTAATTGTTCATAACTGTGCCGCATTGTGATTAATTGTTTGCAAGAAAGCATTAATAACAAAAATATTAAAATAACATGTACTTATAACCTACACCCTCAGTGGTTGGTATATTTTATTCACATACATGCTAATATAAGTGCGCTGAAATAATTGTTGAATTAAATGTGAATGTGTGCGGATATGTTAAAGTGTAAATGAACGGGTATACATATTCACATACTTGTTTAACATATATGTGGCTGCTAGATAAGTCAGGTTATACTATAAATACCTTAAACAAAAGTGTGCGATTAGCCATAGAGCTGCACGTATACAATATTGTTGTACACATATTTAGAGGTACATATTCATGAATGATTGTGGCAAATTTGTTTATAATTATCTTTTACCACACAAGCAACAATATATTGTAAGTTTGTAAGTCTCATAAAACATTTAGATATAATTGAATTTGAAATTTTTTAAAGTTGCCAATCTAAGCTGACTTTATTAAACTCGATTTGCACTTAAAAATTCGTTTCAATACATTCCTAGTTATCAAATTATCTTGTAAATATAAATAACATTCAAGAATGATACAAGAAAAACAAAAAACAAATCTATCCACACAAATTTGGCACAAAGCATTAATATCCTTTCAAAACTTAAGTTGTGGTGTATTATAAAATTTTATTTAAATCAGTTTGCGTTTACTGTCGGCGTTATCTGAGTTTAACACCCCTATTCTGTGCACTTGACAAATTAATAAAATATTGAAAATTAACTCAAATATTTCTCAAGCGAGAAATATTTTAGTATTCAGAGACAATCTTGATAAAAGTAAAAGCTTCAATTCGCAAAGCTTTTCCCCACACGTGTGACGAACAAAATAATGTTAATAGAAACAGCTCATTTCTCTTCAAATTATATTGATAGCAATATGCGTGCAATCAATCCTATGTTACTTTTTACTCCAAATTTTCTAAAAAATCTAGAATATATTTCAAATAAATTTATATAAAAGTTTCTTCTTGCACAAAGGTATTCTCGCTCAAAGAAAATGGTTTGGTATCGTTGCGTAAACATTTTAATGCCGCAAGCGATTCCTATTCTCACAATTATATACATAATAACAAAAGTAAAATATCTTCCGTTTTTACAACAAGATACACAATCAGATATTTAATTCATAACGAGCACTGTCAAGAGCATTTGACATCTTAACAACTTATAAAGAAAAGAGCTTTTTATTTCAGACACAGAATATGAAATGCTTGATAAATTTAAATTTTGACAAATTAGAAATATGTTGAATTTGTCAAGTGCACAGAATAGGGGTGTAAGTGCAATTTATAATTTAACAAAATAAGCAGCTCACGTATACGCACTGTTGTCCATCTGTCTGAAATTTTCAATATTCACAAACATTTCGCTCATTTGCTGCAAGACCGGCATAAATCAAAAAACGTGATTTTTAAGTTAATGCTGCAGAATTGTTCGTTATATCATACTTCATGTTCAGTGAAAAATTCATATGAATACCTCTTATATGCTCCGCTTGAGAAGAGAATATATTTCCAGTTTTCCGTGTAAGGTTGGAGTCAGTTGAAAACTTTTAACGCGTTTTCTGGCAAATCGATTTTTTTGACTTATGCCGGTCTTGGAGCAAATGAGCGATTTATACATGCTAATATACACTTATGTATGTAGGTATTTTTAATATGAAGGCGAAAAAGTGAACCTGAAACTGACACATCTCAAATATTTGACTTGCGCTTGTCACGTACTCAGGTTGCTTGTGTGTTGTTTAGAACTGAACCCAAGAGAGTTTAGTTCCTCTACGGTAAATGTCACTTTTTTGAACACGTATCTTTTACACAAGTTGGTACAGAACTGTGCTGAATTCAACATAAGCATATATAAGTATTTTAATGTTCACGTAAACAAATATTATTCATTATTCACATATTAGACTAAGTCGTGTTTTTTCACAATTTCGATTCTTCCACCTTCGCTCTCGGCAAATTTAAAAATTGTTGACCTTTTCAAGATTTCTAATACGAAATTGCAAATATTTTTAAGATGTAAATTTTAATAAAAAAAATATTCAGTCTACATTTTACATTGGCAATTGTTACTTTTAGTTTGCTTAGTTTGCTACAAATTATAAATTATTCATATTTTGTTTATATTGGTTGATACTTATTAAATTAGAAAGGAATACTCAAACTTCCTGAGCAATATTATTCATTAGCATGTTTGAAACAAGTTATAAACACATTACAAATATTTTATACATACTTTTAAAAAATAAACTTGAAATTATTGTGCAAAGTTACTTTATAGAATAGACTTTCCATCAATTCCATGCTATAAGTTGAGGCAGAGATTATGTACAAAAACTATTTAATTTTCAGCACAATGTTGTGAAGTTGAAAAGTGTCATTACTTAGTAAAAGAAAACAGTCAAATTATTATACTATATAGTATAACATAACAACAAGTCTTTTGGACTCACTTCGACATCAGTATAAAAAATCCACAACTTTAGTATGCCTGAAGCAATGCAAGCTACACAACTGCGTATTTGTTTACGACATCAAACTTTTAACTTTGTTATGTTTACAAGAATTTAGAGCATACAATGTTTATAGCTTTGAGCCGATACATATTTCATATACATACATATTCAAATGTTGCTAAGGGCTGGCTTTTATTTTTCGCAAGGGCGAATGCAGGAAATTAAAGCTGTTGTTTACGCTAGCGAAAATATATTTGTAGATGCATAGCACTTATTTGCTACACGAATCCTTACTTACATAAAAGCAAAAGGTTGAAAAGACCACAGTAAAGGCAGCGCAAAGTTTCATCGAAGAGAGCGTTAGATATTCATACAATGTCATCATTTGCGCAGTAATGACTTTAAATGTTCAACATATAGCTACTGAAAAGTACCCGTAGGCATTATTGCCATACGATTTTACTATTTTCTCAAGCCTTATAAGGATATTATTTTAAGAAGAGGTTCAAAATTGGTATAATAAACTCATTTAAATTTTTCAAAAGTAAAATTTTATAAATGAAGTGTTAAAAACTGACATTGTTTAATGATCCAGCGGCAGATAGCGTATAAAGATTTATATCAGGGTTTTCGTATTTCGCCGTTGCAGTCGTACATCTCCAGCGCTACCAATCACATTGTATCATACCATACAGCATTGGAAAGAGGAGGTTTTAAGTTTCATTTAACCAAAAAATTCGAGGCAGTTGAAAAAAAGTTAAAGCTGTTCAAAAATGAGTGAAAATAATGAAGAGAAGAACGCCACGCAAGCCGCCAATGAAATGAATTCTGAAGTTTGCGGAGATGATGCTATATTAGTTCGTGTAGCATAATGGTTCGCGCGCTTCTGTTCTGGAAATTTCGAATTTACGATTTACACTGATGAAAGTTTTGCACTGATGGCATAATCTCTCTCGGGGAAAAATGGGAAAAGGTGGTAGACTAAAAGGGTATAAATCGATTGATTTATTATTATAAATTAAAAATAAGTTTAAGTTTGATTAGAAATACGAAAAGTCTTTTTCGACTATCCGATATTAAACTTACCATATATGATTTTCCCTAAGTTTCCGAAACTTTTACACAGTAGTTTAACCTATTGTCGCATAATGAAGTCACTAACAAAATGTTTTTTTTTACTTATATAGCTCCAGAGAGGTACCTGTTTTCAGGTAGGTAAGCTGTTAGTGGTTCTGAGATAAATGTGTCCACTATTTGACCTTGTAGCATGTATGTATGTATATGTAAACACATAAAAATACGAATATCGCGGCAAACATTCTACTGCCGCAAGATATAAATTCGGCACATAAGGGAAAAATTTGTCATACAAATTTCAGTAAACAGTTTTGCTCTTTTCATCTCCACAAATTACCTTTGAAGTTTTTGAAAAAAATTACGTATTTGGACCGTGCAAAAAGCTGTATTGAAGCAAAAGGAGTCTATTCGTATTTTGAATAAAATAAATTGATTTTGCTGAAAAAAACCACTTGTTCTGTTTTTTTTTAAGTCTGTTTACTTTGGAACGCACCTTGTAGAATGTCATTTCTGTTTAATACGACAGAGCTACAGTGCTTTTAAACTAGTTAATAAGCATAGTTTTTGTCTTACTTAAAAAAAATATTTCGCCACTGGAAAAGAAGTCAGCATTTCTTTGTTTCTCTACCTTTTGTCGTTTTTGTTGTATTTGCCACATGTGCGGTTTGTATTTATTCGAGATACAAATTCCATGAAAGCATGGTTGTATGCTTCTTTCCCCATTATTTGTTAATTTCCTTTCAACATTATAATTGTTTTCGAAGTGTTTAATATTATGGTGCTCCATTTATAATAATTTTCTTCATCGCAAATACATTAAGAAAATTAGAACTATATAACAAAGTAAAGGGTAATTATTTTGAACATTGATTTTACATGGCTATGTATGTACAATTTTTTTTAAATAAATAAAAAAAAATTAAAAAAAAATCGGCCCACTCCGGGACTAGCAGGAATAGTTGTCAAATTAATTAAAGTTTTTTTTAAGGAAAAAAAATGGCGAACTTAAAAAAACAAAAAAACCTATTATTTTATATAATTGAACGTGTTAAATTTTTTTCGCGTATTTTTTCGAAAAGTTCATTCAAAAACAAAAATTTTTATAAAAAAAGGTCCCCAAAAGTCAATTTCTACAAAAGTTATGGCTATTTGAAAATAAATTTTTTTTTTAAATTCATAACTTTTTTGAAGTTGGACAAAAAATTTTGAAAAAATTCTCAAAAAAGTTTTTCAAAGGGTAGAAAAGGATGGATAAGTTTCAGCAAAATCTAAAGGGGTCGGGTTCAAAAGTGGTCGATTTGGTATGGAATACCCCGTATATACATACATATATAAGGTCATTAATTATTGCTTTGAGAGGCAACAATCTTTCAATTATCAAAATATTGAAAAAAAAACTCAAAGATATAGTTCATATGAAACGTTAAGTAATCATACACCTTTTTATAAAATACAATAGCTATTCAGAATTAAATACCGTTTTAATATAAGTTGACATTTTGTCGGCCATCCTTTTCACAATTTCCACCTGACATATTAAAAATTAGGCTTAACATAAAACATGAAACGAACGCCTTACACTTTCTAAACATACTTATCGTATGGGCGCTAAACTCATTCATGTACTAGCGTGTATTTGTATTCGACATACGGCGACAGATGGCTAAGTGGAATGAACTTTTGCCATAACTTCCTTTTTTCCAAGATTTTATCACCAAACTTCTTATCCTTTTGCTAATTTCTAAGCGCAAACGCTTTCGTTTTATCCTTTGTGATTCACAATTTGTTTCAGACAAACACTGCCTCCTTTGCCCTCAGGTATTTTTATTGCCTCCTTCAACATTGTTTTCGGCAAATTAGAGTAGACAATTGAATATATTTTTTGGGCATATTTGAATACGGAGAGACCAAATGAAATATTCGTGCATAAAGAGCTCCTCAATTCTGTGTACATTGACATTAGCTCGGGCAATGTTTACATTGTTTGTTATATGTAGCATTCGGTTGATATTCGTTAATGCATATTAAATTAGGAAAGGATACACGAATTTTTGAACCCTCTCACTTTTACTAATACTAAGAATGGTAATGAGTCTATTTTGTTAACACAAATTCAAAAATAATATTTGCATTCTTATCATTTTCATTCTTTTGTGATGTCTTCGGATTCCTGTTTTTCTATCGATATTTGTGTTAAGCTCTGGCCATTCAACACAATAATAACCTAATTTTCGGCATATTGCTATGAACTTGTAAAAGGCATATTATTTGAGCAAACAAAGGCAATCGAATTATCATAGACGACAAGCTCAAGTAAAAGTGTTCCTCGATTTTGCTATTTCCAAAGTATATAAACCAAACACATAACTGATTTAAGATACCAATCTATTACTTGGTCTTTTTCCAACTCTTTTAGTGGTATATAAGAATTTAAAGCATGCAATGTTATCGATTTTTATGCATACATAATTATATATATACATACATTTTCTTGGACATACTTTTATGTTATTAAGAAATAGAAATAATTCTATGTTTTTTTTTTTAATTTCGAATCATTTGCCTTACTTTGAGTAATTCTTATATACAAAATTTCCTTAGATAAAGATTTGCTCGCATATTTAATTTCAATTGCTATCACATTTATGCATTGCCTAAGTCCGCACCTAACTCTGCACTACTTGAACGTGTATGAGAGTTTTCAGCTTAGAAATGTCTATTTTTTTCTGTAATTTATGACTTAAATGGCTGTACCACAGATTTAAACGGCTTAGCTACCAGCTTCTATTATCGAATTCTTACTCGGCCACTTAAGAGTAAAAGATGTGTGACACACATAAATACGAATATGGAATCGAATGCTTTAAGCTTTTCATTAGCTTTAAAATCCTGTATATTTCTTAAAAATATTGCAAGCACTCACCTCTGCTGGCGACGTAAAGCAGAGCGAGTAAATAATAATTCATTATGATGTTACGCATACGTCATTGTGGCCAATACAGATTATAGTGAATATTAATTATGTACCATACCTCACTGACCATTAATTATTTTCTGTTAATCCCTGTGTGCTGTTTGCAGGGAGTAGTGTGAAGTGTGATGCAAGTGGGGAGTTATGCTTTTAATACATTGTAAATGATTGTCTAAATACAATTTCTGCGTCTGATAATTTTTTTACTTAGTCACCTTGAAAAATTTAAGAACGGGCTAACAATTTTTTAAACTTTGGCTAATTAGATGCTTATCAATTACCTCCACATTAGTCAAACCATCTGAATACTAACTGAAGTACCAAAAAACACGGAAGTGATTTATAAAAGAAGAAAGTAAATTTAAAGCCGCTTTTACTTCTTTGAAATTAAATTGACAAAACAAATTTGTTTAATTATAGAATAAACCGACTTTTAGTGCACCCCTATATTTCGTTAGTGTTATGTCAAAATTTTTAAAGAGAAATGATGTGATCTAAGTATTTTTCGAATTATTCGGCGACCTGTCGATTGTGATAACTGTAAAGTAGCAAACCTGAAAACCTTAATCGACATCATACGGATTTGTACAACACTGTTGCTACTCTTTCCATCTCAAACGCAATCAAGAAAAAAATATATTGTTATAGCCGTTTATTTCCTTTTGCTTTTCCGAAAATAAAAATAAAACAGGAGTTTAAAATAATTTAATATCATATATAATAAGTGCTAGCAAAACTATAAGGTGCAATCTTAGGTAACGTGCTAAAAGTCAGTGTACAATTATGGTTTTTTAAATGTAAGCAACTTTCGTTAAAAAAAGCACTTTGATTTAGAAACTGCTGCCACTCAGTTTTATATATCTATTAATAAATATTAAAAATATTTTAATAAAATTTTGGCGGCAGAAAATATACGTTATAGTAATTTCTATCGCTTATAGTAACTGGATACTAAATGCCTCAGATTGAATCATTTGATTTTCTTTATAATACCATGCAAAAGAGGGACCAGAGTTAACATTTTAAATTCTCCGTTTGGACTTTTCATAACTTTCTGTGCTGATCATATGACCTTTCATGAGACAACATCTTTAGTTAACTGTATTCTTTTTAAAAAAAACGCGTTACACAAGCAGTGGGGTGAAGGAATAACTATCTTTCATTGAAGTGAGTGAGAGTAAAAATATTTTCAACAAGCTGGTGATTTAGAGTCTAGCAACTTGTCATGTGCAGTTTTTCGACATTTGAAGGGGTTGTTGCCCTACACTTCTACGTACAACTTAGTTGTATACATACTTACATTACCTAAATGTTAAAACCCAAGGCATTTGATGACAGTAAGATTGAAGTTGATTGTCGATGTACTGGTATGAAAATATTAGATATTTTTCCCGAAATATTAGATATTGCAAGAAGATGTAGTGCAGTTATACCAAGTCTGCTAAAGCGTAAATCCACTTACGAATTTTGTTAGGAAATTTTTCTCAGACAAAAATAAAACCAAATGACAGACAAATAGTACTGTTACCCGCTGTTATTGTAAAAGTTAGTGTAATAAGATGGAAATGCATTTTTGTCTAGAAGATTAACAAGGCAGACACAAATAAAGAACAAGAAAGTAATATACCATCGCCGGCTGAACTTTGTAAAGACGTTGACACTGATAAAAAATGGCTCTCAAAAATTCGCATATTTCGGACAAATTACAAAGTCATCATGATAATTTCTGTTTTGTCTGCCTATTTCCATTTTTCTGTTTAAATTGGAAATTAAGCCAATGAAGTGGATTTGTCCCTCCAATACTCATTTGAGGTAAGACCGTGTCAGTTTCAGTGCATCCTTAACAGCGGAAATTGAAAAAGACAGAAGTAGAGAATTTGCAAAGAAAGTCAGAGACAAAAAATAAAATGGCAATTTCTTTCTAGCCATTGAAGCATATTAAAGATACATGAAGTCTAGTTTGTCTTTTTATAGTTGTTTATGTATATTTTCTTCGGTTGCCCACTCTCCTTGGCGTGTTACCGCATACTATTATTATAATATTCTACGGGTATGGGATATAAAATCAGTAAGTGCAAAGAATTTTAAGAAGTGTTGTATTACAATTGTTATAGAAAATCGCCATCAGCACGTGAAAAATTGTAATCAGCGTAAGCCGATATACTTATCTGGTAGATTGTAGAACTGGATATCGGTGTAATGTTGCGTATACACCTAGTTGCACTGAATGACCATTAGACAAAAAAAGTGGTCTCGATCCCGCCTGTTAATAATTGCAATGTAGATACATCTTAAACCACTTAAGCTACAACAACAAAATTCATCCAGGGCAAATATTGGGTAGTCGAAAGAGTCTTTCTTATTTTGTCAATAGATGTCGTTGCAGAAGTATATCTCCAGTGCTACCAATCACATTGTGTCATACCATAAGTGTAGGAAAGGTAAGATTCTAGGATTCATTTAACCAAAAAAAATTAAATCCGGGAAGTTGAAAAGAAGTCATAGTTATTCAAAAATGAGTGGAAATAATGAAGAAATTCGCTAAATTTTGAAATTTTTGTATAAATAGGAGAAAAATGCCACACAAGCCGCCAATAAAATTTGTGAAGTATACGGAGGCGATGCTGCATCAGTGTAGCACAAAAATGGCTCGCTCGTTTCCGTTCTGGAAATTTCCAAATTTCGATTTACACTGACGAAAGTTTTACACTGATGGAATAATGGCAAAAAGCGGTCGACCTAATTGGTATATATTTTTGTAGTTATTTGTTAGCATCAGTATAAAAAGAGTAAGTTGAAGTTTGATTTGAAATACGAAAAGAATTTTTCGACCACCCATATATATAACCTTATATCTGTCTCGCTTAGTTTTGGGTGGTACATACAATCGTTAGATTGAAAAGAGTATATTTATTTATTTATTTATGGCCAAAATGTATGTTCATCAAATTTCATCGGCTTAACTATCAACTTCTATAATAAAATACTTAGTCATCCACTTAAGAGTATATGTGTAGGAGCATATAAATACGAACTACATATATATAGATAGGGAATCGAATGAAATACGTATTTTATCTGATTAACTTCACTTTTATCTGCCTTTAAACTCAAAAATATAGTGAATTGTTGGCGACGTAAAGCAGAATAAATAATAATCCATTATGATGTTACGTATACGTCATGGTGGCCAATATAATTTGTACAAAGTGAATATTAATTATGTGCCGTACCTCACTGACCATTAATTACTTTGCTTTAATCCCTGTGCGCTGTTTGCAGGGTGTAAATACCAAATATAATGAAGTGTGATGACATAAAGAAATTTAATAAAAATTAAGCACAGCAACAAAGTTACCCCCTTTACGCGTGTAATAATAAACTAGAGGAAAAATGCCTGTATGTAACTAAGAACAGTCAGAATTCATCTTCACACAATCCTGACAATTTTAACTTGTGAATATATTAAAACATGCTTAACTGTTACACGTGTTTTTTTCAATCTAATATGATGTATGTATTTAAATATAGTGCGAGCACATGCTAAATAATAAAAAAAGGCGAGAGTACTGTTTTGAAGTTTATATGCTGGTATATTTATTCAACATGATATCGATTTTGTGATGAAAAGTCTGTGATGAGAAATGAGTTATTATAGATTATGCCTTATGTTGTGCTTGGTTATCTGATGTCTAGCACCTCAAATTCGAGCAAAAAGGATTGCTTCTTTTATTTAATGTCATGGAATAGACACTGAAACATTTCATGGCCCACTCATTCGATTGGTTGGTTCACAGCAAAGGCATTCGTTCGTAATAACAGCACACATATGCAAACTGTCATTATTCAGTAACATCAGAATATCTAATTAAATTCTAGATTGTTATAAACTAATGGCATGTATTACATATATCTACTTAAATGCGAGTATATACGTATATATAATATGTTATGTGCAAGTGTGTTGAGTTCGTCAGCATTTCCTTTCTTATACATGTGTGAATGTACCGTAACGTTCACATGCAACCGCAATCTGATTCAGTAGACTTTATTAAGTGCGTTGAATATTTTCAAACATCTTGTCAAGTACTTGTTTGTTGGAGAACGTTAGACTTGACATTCCAGCACACTGCGTGAGTAACTTGGTTAATTAATTTAGCCACAATATTAATTTATATAATAATGTCTCCAATTTCAGACTCTCCATGAGGATCTATTTTGTTTGCACAGACAGGACTTCAAAGTTAGAATATTTTATTAGTAGAGCTTTGTATTTAATACCTATCAGATTATTATTGATACTCCCGAGAGAAAGTGAAAAATTTTAGTGAGAAAAAAAGGTAGAAGAGCTTCTCATCATATTAAGGAAGTTACTATAAATTGCGGAACTATTAAATTACTCATTTTATCAGAACTACCCAGTAAGCCCCTTCAGTGATAAAACTGTAAGATTTTGCTCTATAATACTTGAACATACTCATGTATATATGTATGAATATGTCTACAACGGAATGTGAACGTAAAAGTGTGTGAATGCAACACCTTCAAATGTCGATAAACCACACATGACAAGCTGCTGCCTTTATAAGCTACCAGATTGTTGAAAATATTTTCACTCTCAACAATTTTCCTTTACTCCACCTTTCTCCGGAATGCGTAAACTGAAAACGGACAACGACAGCGAAGGATAACAAAAGGTCGTAAAATTTGAAATCAGGTGCAGAAAAGAAAGTCATCAAAACGGGTCATACGGGTCAAACACGGAGCGTTGAAAATATTAACTTAAGTTCTACTCATGGGTAATACAATAAAAGTTTTATGAGAAAGCAGAAGGAAAGCGGAAAACAAAATGTCTATATAAATTATCTCATAATTTTTTATATTAGCCAGCAAACTGGAGAAATAATAATAAATAAGTATAAATCAAGTAAGGAAGGGCTAGGTTCTGATGCAACTGAACATTTTATACTTTTGCAACTTGCAAGAATCAAAGCCTGGAAAATAATTTAAGGTGTGAAACAAATCATATAGAGTAAAGTCAGCCGGATGTTCGAAAAGTCTGGTATTATAATATTATATTTGAGGTATCTAAATAAAATAAAAGGGGGTGTTTTAATAAAATTGGGCGAAAACTAGCCCCTATATAAATAATGTCATGATTTTCGAACACCCTGCTGACCTACTCCATATGATTAGTTATTGTATGTGAGGAAAATTGAAAAAAGCGCTGGGACCATTTTATAATATATAAAATTTTAAATTTAAAAAGTCAATAAAAAAACGGCTTGATATTTTTCAAAGGTCTAACATTTATTTAAAAGATTGTTTTATGAAATTTATTTGAATTTATTTGTGGAAAACAATTTAGGACAAATGACCACCACGGCTAAGTTTACAGTAGCTTATCCGATTCACCCAATTTTGGAGTACTTTCTCGATGGTTTCAGGCCTTATGGCAGCTACAGAAGTTTGAATCTCGAACTTTAGATCTTGAATTGTTTCTGGATGGTTGGCGTAACATTTATCTTTAACAGCTCCCCGCAGAAAATAGTCCTACGGAGTTAAATCGCAGCTTCTGGGAGGCCAATTCACATCACCTCTTTTGCTGATTATGCGATTTTCGAAGATAGGGCGTAAATATTGAGTGTAGCGTTTGCTATCATCGAGGTGGAAATGAGCCTCGTCCGAAAAGATGATTTTTCGGTCAAATTGACCATCCTCGGTCAAACGAACTTTGGAAAAAAGTTTTTAATATTTCCCAGTTTTCTTTCCATTTCGTAAATTTTAGACTTTTTACTGAATATCTGTCACTTTCCGAATGGTATTTGACGTTTCCAATGTCGAAATATAGATAATTCAAATTTAAAACGTTAGATGGCCCACCCGTTATCTATACAAGATCTTCAAATTTTCGTCGTATAATTATTTTCGTTATTGCTTGGATTCTGATCCTCTTTTTGCCGTTTTGCACCTTAAGATATTTCTCTAGCTTCGGTCCTGGCAAGTTGGAAGAGTGTGAAATGCTTGATTATACCCGAAATTAGCCTTTCCTTACTTGTTTTTTATTTTTTTTTTTTTTGTATATGAAATACATGTATACAGATATGTACTTTACAGCAATCAAAACAAAAATAAATATTTTTTTCTTTGAAAGTGTAATTTTCCATCCAATACCCTTTTACCACCAAAATGTCTGTACAGCAATGACATAAACATTCTGAGAAGATAGCCGTTAACTGATTAAAATGTTTCACAGTCTAACGCATTACGCGGCCATTCGTTTGTCATTTGACGGTTGACTGCGCATTAGACAAATTAGATATGAAACAACTCAATTACTCATACATGTATATCTGCTAGCCGTTAAATTGAGATTTATTATGCACGGTTACACACTGCGTATGAGTAAGTAATGACAACTGATTAATTGTTAATGCTTGTATAGCTCAAATGTCAAATATAAAATTATTCAGAATGAGATTTAATTTTTTTGAAGAATAACACTTAACATATATTATATTATAAGGAGCTAATAAGCCGTGCAATTTAAAACTAATATTTATAAAAGTAGCTCAGTAATTTAAATGAGAGTAATTTAAATGATTTGCATTCCACAAAGTAGTTCGCTTGCTTTGACAGAGCAATTATGGTTTTATATTCAAACTAATTAATTGCGCGTTGTAATTAAGCGCAATTTCTAAAAGGATCAAAAGAAATTTAGCCAGACATTCAAATGTACAATAATATATACAAAACGCACAAAATTAATATTAGTAAGACCAAACAGCAAAATATTCAAATTATAACAAAGATGAAATTACTTTTCACGCTTCAATTATGGAAATATCTGTAGTGATAATGATGATGCTGGTGAAGGTGGGGCGTATTCTAATGAGAGAGAGAGCGAGAGATAAAGTTCGCACCGATATTGATGAATATTAAGATGCACTGAGGCTCTAGCAGTAGCAATACTGGAAAGTGTTATCAGAACCAAGCAACTTCATATCTACCCATGCATTGTCTATAGAACGATCTAGACAGAAACATGATAAATAAAATCAAAACCAAATGGAATGAGCTATCTGCGTGCAAAACTGCAAAAGTAAAGAGCAAAATGGTAGATTGGAAGTACACAAAATACCAATTACCACTCGATAGAAGAGATCAGAATACTAACTGGTCACTGACTGGTGGAGACACTTACCCGCAGAATGAGGAAATGTCTTGGGCAAGGCACCAGAGAAGCAATGAAGCCTTTTTAAAGCATATTAAAGGATGACTACTCCACATGGTCATAGTAACTGAAAACCGTATAGGATCGCAAAGGACCAAAACTGGTCCATACGTGGCTCATTGGCCTACTAGACTAACCTTACCTAACCTTCCTTATATGTATATACAACATATTAATTATATAATTATACAAATACAGGGTTTGCAATAAGAGTGATTTGATTTCTTAAAAAAAAAACACATTATTCGTTAAGGAAATTAAATTGTGAAGTACAATCGATACAATTTAGTTCTTTTCCAGCAATAATTCGGTTGTTTAACGTGCTATGTGGCACGTATGTAGCTCTATCTTGCTAGAATCAGTTGTTGTTAAGATAAACTCCTTTCCATTTCGGCTATAAACAGTTGGATATCTTCGATTAATATCGCTCTCCACTGACAGTAACGCCAGCTTCTTTTCGAAAAATATACAAACCGCTGCTTTCAGCAGACCAAAAACCATTTTGATGTGTCAATTTAAGTGAATGAAATGGTTGTTCAGGAATTAATTGTGTATGTTCTTCGCACCAGAATCGTTAGTTTTCTTTATTTACGGCAACACTCAATTGAAAGTGAGCCTCATTGGAGAAGATGATTTAAAAAAAAAATCGTTATCGTTTTCAAGTTGTTCCAAGATGAAGTCAGCAAACTCGCGACGTTTATGGTAGTCAAACGGCTTCAATTCTAGAGTGAGAACAATTTAATACTGATGTAAGCTCAAATCCTTTCTCAAAATCTGTCAAGTTGTAGTTTGAGACAGTCCCAATTCTGGAGAACGGAATCGACAAATTGGGGTCTTCAGCAACACTTGCCTGGACGGCAGTAGTTGAGTATGAAACCCGGGCAGGTCTACATATGACTCTAGAATTTGTGGGGCTTTCTAATCATCGATTGTTATCCCATACTCTTAAAAGTGTGTGCTATTGTCCGACACAATGGTATCGGATCCATTTATAGCGAAGTGCTCACTGAGAATACTGTGTATCAATGCTACCGGTATAACCGTTACTCAAGGTAAAAGTAGCCGCAGGGTCAGCTGCTTTCTGGCTAAGCACTAAATAGCCGACTTTTAAAAATATATATAAATGTACTTATATATGTATGTGAAAACAAAATTAGGGGTAAATTTTTTCTTTATATGCATTTTATATATTTTTTTACACAATAAAATTGGTAAAATGTCAGTGTTATCTCTATTTAGCTGAACAAGTTATGGACCAATAAAATGCGCCATTAAAAAGTTTTGTAACTTTAAACATCGCACACAAGAAATTTACTCGTTTAAACTACTTATTTTTTTTAGACCTGCCGTTCGCTTGTGTAAGCATGTCAACGCAGCTATGTAATAACGAAAAAGAGTTTCATGTTATTCATGTTGTCAAGGAACTTTTTTCCTTGGCAATTCAGAATTCTACCGACCGCTCTGCTGTGGTTAATTTTTATCTTCATTCATTAAGTCAAAGCGTTTTGCTTTTATGTAGACTCGAGTGGTTATTATTTTTTTTTTTTAAATAGAATTCAATGTAAGATTTTCTATATGTACATAATCATACATATATGATTATATAAAATATTCTTGAAAATAATATTAATATATAAATTCTAAGAAGTTTTGTAATTTTTCGTTTTGATATCGCATGTCAAAGCATAAATAAGCGTATAAAAAGTAGCCTCTCCTGACGCTAACTACACACGCTTACTGAATATTACACAATCTATCTCATATATTGTATGTATATAGTATTACCACCATTGTAAGAGCATTATGTTTAACTTTTGCAACGATAATCCTTATTCACCTGCTCACAAGCATACGCCTACTCATATAAATATACATACATAAAGTACTTACACTTATATGGATTTATCTGCAAGCGGAGATGTGTTAAGCCAAATCACACGCATACCTAAGTACACGCAGACATGTTAACGGCGAAAGTATTAAAAGGATTTGTTAGCAATTCAAATAGCTTTACTCGCCTAGCAACGTACACATATCATCATTCAGAAAAATCACAGATGTGCGTATATGCTTTCAGCTAAGGGAAAATATTAGAAACTCAGAGAAGTGAAGTAAGAGGAGTGAAACGTTGAAGGCAAGCAGTGGAAGGTCTTAAAAATATAATATGATTTAGTTACGTTTTATGTTAGCTACGAAAATAATTTGCATGTAAATCGAGTTTACCGAATGAATATAAAATTTTAAATGCGAATAAATAAAATAAATCAGCCAAGGAATGAAAATTGTGCAAATAAATAAATGATAAATGGTAATTTACCATGCAATAAAGTTATTTTTTCGTGATTTTTTAAACGACTAATACTAAATATTCCAATAATTACATATTATTGTTGACTTAAGCTATTATAAAACGGAACGAAGTATGCCATCAAAATATTTAAACCCAATCAGTAAAACCTGCATATGCCAGGGAACGTAAAAGGCTCATACAAAGCAAATAATCAAATGTTTATGCAATAGTTTTTTCTTTAAAAGGATATAAAATAAAGACTTTATTATCAAAAAAATTTTACTAAAAAATATTTTCGGCTTTAAGGTGTTCTTTTGTACTATGGATGCGAAAAATCTAAAACAACAATGTTTGTACAAATTGATAAAGTGCTTTCATGTCTTTAATAACATATCACCAATTATCTTTTTAATTATAAAATAAAATATTAGAAGATTATATGTTGGGTACAGCATATAGCATATTACGTATACGCACCGGCGGACCATAGAATATTCAATATTTCATTCAATCGATTAATATGGGCAATATCATAAACAACTACCAATGATATTGTAGAATTTTGTATCGTTCGCTTTCAGGTGTTACACAAATGAAGATTTTATAAACATTGTTAATGACACTGATGGCGTACAGTTCAATATATACCTACTCGTATATGGGGTATTCCATACCAAATCGACCACATTTGAACCCGACCCCTTTAGATTTTGCTGAAACTTATCCATCCTTTTCTACCCTTTCAAAAACATTTTTAAGAATTTTTTCAAAATTTTTTGTCCAACTTCAAAAAAGTTATGAATTTAAAAAAAAAATGGCTTTTTTAATTTCAAATAGCCCTAACTTTTGTAGAAATTGACTTTTGGGGACCTTTTTTTTGAAAAAATGTTTGGTTTTGAATGAACTTTTCGAAAAAATACACGAAAAAAATTTAACACGATCAATTATATAAAATAATCGGATTTTTTTAAGTAAAATCGTCATTTTTTGTAAGTTCGCCATTTTTTTTTCTCAAAAAAACTTCAATTAATTTGACAACTATCCCTGCTTATCCCGGAGTGGGCCAATTTTTTTTGTATTTTTTATATTTATTTAAAAAAAAATTGTTAAATTATCAAAAATGAAAAAAATTTGTTTCCGTAAACTTTAGTGAAGTTTACATGAGCTAATTTCGATACTGAAGGCAAAATATTTGCATACGAAATAAACAACATTTTGTCAATAAAGTTTAATTATTTCACTTAGAAACTAGGGTAGACAAGAACAGGATTGCAAATACTCCTTTGAAGAATGATGGACTTGAAAATTAAACTATTTTTTTTTTTATTTAAATTTTTAATCCCGGGATACCAGGCTAAAAACTAAAAACAGGTGATTAAAAATCGAATATATAATTCTAATCCAAAATTTTTTAATTTAAAAATTCGCAAAGTCAATTACAGTTTGTACTAGAAGATTTTTGCTGGCGAGCGGGGATGTTTTGTATAATTGCTGTGATCATATTTCTTAAATATGCGGTGTTTGTTGTAAGCGATGTTGTTGTGAGCCAAGATGAGCCCATAGAAATACGGCGTGAGCACCCACAATTAGAAGACTCACTTATACATACATATATTGCCGTCTTTAGCACATGTACTCGTATTTATATATGCATTGACACTAACAGCGTCCGCATCTAAGTGTGCGCTAATGGAACGTTAATAAGTACTTCTCGTTAGCTGCTTTTTATCGTTTCCTGCTGTCATTTGAAAATAAAATGAGAGAGTCCAACGGACGTCAGTTTACTGATAAGCTTCTGGTTCATTTCCTCAGCCACTTAAGCGTACAGTGAGAGCGCGTTAAATATTTTATTTCCTTTGCTTAACTTTTTTCATTTGTTTGTGTACATAAAATTAACACATAAACATGTGTGTATATTGTTCAAAAATGGCGCCAGACTACATTCATGTTTGCGCTGTAATGGACTCCTAGTAAATAATATTATTTACATTATGTTATGTATCACGTATATGTATGTCACGGAGGCCCTTATTTTAAATTAATTATTAATTATATCATGCTAAATCCAACAGGGGAAACTTCTATAAACATATCGAACAAAATAATAATTAAATATAAATTAAACGAAAAGAAAAATAATTCGTTAAAGTTAATGCGCGCTGTTCGTAATTTCATCTCCGACCACTCGATAAAAACTCGTTTTTATATTTTCTATATTTAAGTACATACTTGTTAGAAACGTTTGCATGCTGGTAAAATAATGAATGAAAAGTGAAATAACTTCAATAAAGCCACATAACAGAGATAAGTATAACCATTAGTATATATATTCTTACAAAAGGTTTGTTTAAGTACAAACCTCAGCGTTCGAAAATTCACAATTCCTACTTAATTCGTTTCATAACTATTGGCTAAATGAGCTTCTGAGCCCCCCCTATTAATATAACATAGCTACACCCCACACATACACACCACATTTCACCCCACACTACACACACCATACTCAACACATTGGCATCATGCGCATCATATTTTCATCCCACGCTACACACCCCATTCTCAACACGTCGGCATGATGCTCACCGCATCATCATCTACACCATACTTTCACACCACACACGAGGACAACAGAACATAATTAACAAAAGGGACCGACGGACGGCGCCCGGCCTCTTTTGGTCTCTATCCGTGAGCATACACGTTACAACCTCGCGATCCCCGATCACCACACGTTTATCCAAACCAGTCTTACTTCGTCAGAAAGGGGAGTGCCGGTAGTGTTTTGCCAATATTATATAACTATATTAAAAGTTAAGTTATCAAAAAAATTGTATTTGCTAATACTTGCAATATTATTTTAAATTTTTAACTATTACTGCAAGCTAAAACGTAATTTTTCTTGTTAAAAACAATTAAAGAACTAATTCGATTATATTTGAATTGTGTCATGTTAAACTCACCTTTTCTGCTTTTTCCGCTTTTATTCCTATTTTGACACAAATCTGAAAACGTAAAATATTAATTTGATTAATTATTGTTTTATTTACAGTCATTAACTTAAACATTTAGGTATACTATAAAGGTAAAGCTATCTATATGTATAATATACATACAATCGTGTAGTATATACATACATATATTTAATTACCAAGGTTTTTTTTTTTGCTTCATATATACTATATAATATGCATTAAAAGTAGCCGGAAATTATAAATGAAACCCAAAATATTTTATTATTTCTCAATATTTATTTTGTCGCCCTAAAGTAATCCCCGCCAGGTGTAATGCACTTATGCCAACGATTTTTCCAGTCCTCGAATCAGCTTTCAAAAGCACTTTTTAGGTTGGCCTTCAGCTCCTTCAGCGAATTTTGTTTTATCCCTTCGATCGACTGGAGCGACAATGTCAGTTTGTACTAGAAAAAAAATCGCACGGAGCCAAATCAGATGAATATAATGGTTGATCGATAGTATTCCTAGCATTTTTGGCTTTAAATTCGTTCCCAATCGTGGCAAGATGCGATGGTGCGTAATCATTGTGTAAAATCCATAAATTGTGCATCCACAAATTCGAACGTTTTCGATGGGTGTTACCACGTAAATGCCTCAATACGGCCAAGTATTCCTTATTGTCCTTCTGTCCTTTCGGAACAAATTCATAATGCACCAAACCACGAATATCGAAAAAAAAAACAATGAGCATCACCTTGATTTTTAAGCGACTTTGGCGTGGTTTTTTGGTTTCGCCATGTTTTTCCCCCTCCATCTCTCCCAAACTCATAAACCCATGACTCAGCGGCAATTATAATGCTACTGAGGTGTACCGACTTAAGCAGCACGATTTTATACATTTTTTGTAGTTGCTATTTGAACCTAACAGCTACCGAATCAGGTACACTCATGAACTACACTTGACTACAGTGTTTGCAATTGAATCAAGAAAATTCGCCGACGAGTACACCATCAAAACAAAAAATGCTGCAGAACTACGATAAGGCAAAAAAATACGGATTCACATATAACTATTAAAGAATAATCCTAAATATACGTCGGTTCACTTTTGTGTTTCAGGATTAAAGAACAAAAAACTATTAATCAAATATATTAATCTTAATAAAAAGTAGTCATTCAGTGTTGAGTCAATATTGCGCGGTGGTTCACTCATCAAAACGATGTTTTATGTGCTCAAAAATATAGTTGATTCAGCCGTGGTGAAAAGTGAACCATCTTCGGCGGGTTTTCCTGATTTCTTGAAAGACAACTGGCTAACCTATGGTTGAATATCACTCAGAATTTAATATTCTGTGTTGTTCCAGTAGTATGGTTGTAACATGTCCAGTTTTTCCAAAAAATAGGCACCCAATTGCTTGAAAGTGTTTCGTGCGCGAACAACTTTTGTTGTTTTCGGCTCATCTAGTAACATCCATAAAGTCGATGTGATTACTTTCGGGCTCATACACATTAATCCACGATCATCAACATCTTTGACGATGTCATAGACGTGTTTCAATGCATCGCTACCGTATTTTTTTAACATTTCTCCCGACCACTCGACTCAAGCCTTTTTTAAGGGGGTATTCTAGTGAATTTCAGGTAATTTTTAAAGTGTCGTAAAAAAAGGCAATTAATATTTTTACTATACATTTTTTTATTAGTTATTTGTTAATTTTAGAAGAGTACAGAAAAAAATTAAAAACTAAAAAAAGTAAAAAATTTCAAAAATTATGAGCTGACGAAGTGGGGGGTCTCTAAAAACTTCCACGTGACCATACCCATGATTTCAACCCTCCTAGTTATCTGAAACCAAAAAGAAAAAAGTTGTTAATCTAGAATAATGTCGCAATGGTAGCAATGGCCGGAACTACGGAAAAGTGGGGAAAAAAAATTTCACAAAATGGCGACTGCCTTAAAAAAAAGTTTTTTTGGATCACTTTTTCTGACTATTTCGAATTTTTTAAAAATAATAAAAATGAAAATTTGGTCATGGGGCTAGTTCCAACCATAGACAAGCCTATAAAGAAGACGTGAAATATTTTTTTACTGTCAAATGTTCATACAATATTGAATGTATGCTTGTATCACTAATGCCTATTGTTGTCTTTATATCACGATAGGTCACATGGCGATATTGTGATATCAGTTTGCCCACAGCATCAATAGTTTCCGGAACAACAAATTATTTTGGACGACCTTGACGAACTAATCGTCTTGTAGTGATCTACTTCTTCTTCTTTTCTTTACTGGCGTAGACACCGCTTACGCGATTATAGCCGAGTCAACAACAGCGCGCCAGTCGTTTCTTCTCTTCGCTACGTGGCGCCAATTGGATATTCCAAGCGAGGCCAGGTCCTTCTCCACTTGGTCCTTCCACCGGAGTGGAGGTCTTCCTCTTCCTCTGCTTCCCGCGTCGGGTACTGCGTCGAATACTTTCAGAGCTACTACCGATATCAAATTCACCATACTGGTAGTTGATGGAGCTTCATCACCAAAAATTAATTTTAATTATGTTCAGTGAATTAGTGTTGCTTAGTTAACCAACGACTAAAATTCTAAAAAATAAAATAAAATTACTATTAACAACACAAATAGCGCTCATATGTCAAAACATTCTGAGTATGTATAACATCAAAAATGTTAAGCTGTAAGATAAAGTTGTGAGTTGCAAAATTACAACAAAACGTTTTCCAAATCCCGAAATATAAGAGACAACCTATGTATCTGTAATATTAAGCTGACACAAGTTTTCATACGCTTTGTATGCTGTCTACAGATTGACGCCTCAAATACGCGTCCGCCTGGCAACAGCGTGTGAAACTTTAGGAAAGGCATACTGGAACGCCTGATATTCTATGGATGTGTTTGTGTAATACTCACTGCTGCTCTTTGTTAATTATGTATATTAACATCTAAGACTAAAATATATTATCATATGACAGAGGGAGAGTCATTATTTGGCATAATTATATTTTAACATAGATTATGACAAAGTAATCACATTCAAAGAACACAAGCACGTACAGTTCTTTAGCGTTTTTCTGCATATGCTCGCACATATACCTACTACATATACACCATCACATCTACCAGTAATTAATTTATTTAAGACTTTATTAAGTACGTCAAACATCTTGAAATATCACATCAAGCACTTTTGTGTTTTGTGTGAGCGTTGCACTTGACTTTTTCAGCAGTCTGCACGAGTTACTTGGTTAATTTGTTCTGGCCTAAAGTGTAATTACATAATAACGATGTTATCTTAAGACTTTAGAAAACAATTTATTGCCCATTTTGATTGTACAGAAGTTTGTACATATTTAATTATTTACTTGAGTATTCCAGTATTTAGTCCCTTCACAAATACATGTATAATAAAATTGAGTTACGAGAAATATTTGTCCAGGCTCCTTGAGACGCTGCCAAAGCTCATTTAAATTGTTTGGGGAATAAGCGTGCAGGCACAGACTTCGCTTCACAAAAGCCCACAAATTCTCAATTGGATTGAGATACGAACTTCTTGCTGACCATTTCAAAATGCTAAATTGTTGATTTTCAAGCCGAGGGATTTTAATAATTTAATCTAATTTGAAATAAGATTTCTTTTATTGGGTATGCGCACTCGTCAACAAACTTAAGCAAGTTTGTAAAATATTAAGATAATCTTCCTTTCTCAATATTCCGTCTATTTTATGTAATGGACCGACGTTACACCAAGGGAAACATGCCCACACCATAATACCATCGCCGCCGTGTTTCTTTAACTTTATGTTGTTAGAGCTGCTCTTTGGGCCAAAACCAATAATATGGCTTACCTAGAAAGGTAAGGATTTATTTTCGTTTCATCAAACCATATAACCCGTTTCCAACTGACCAATTTTTTGGTTCTCGGCAGAACTGCACTCGTGCAGTTATAATACTTTCTTTTGGTTAACACAGGTTTCTTTTACTTAGCAGATTCGATTAATGCAATTTTTTCCAAAGTTCTTCTGGCCGTCCATTCGCTGGTTGGCTTGCTATTGACTTGAGTGGCCTCCCCACGGATTATTTTGAAGTTTTTATGTGCCCAAAAAATGAGGTGACATTGTATTTATTTTGAAAATTCTTTATTTATTCTTCCAAATCAATTTCATCCCCTTCAAAGTAATCCCCTCCCGATGCAATGCACTTATGCCAACGGATTTTCCAATCTTCGAAACACTGGTTGTAGTCACTTTCCGGGATGGCCTTCAGTTCAGTCTTCGCTCCTCTATCGTATAAAAACGGTGTCCCCGGAGCGGTCTTTTGAGCTTGGCGAACAGCTAGAAGTCGCACGGTGCCAGATCAGGTGAATACGGTGGTTGCGGAACGATATGGGTTGAGTTTTTGGCGAAATGATCACGAATTACGAGGGCAGTATGGGATGGTGCATTATCGTGGTGTAAAAACCAAGAATTTTCTTTCCACAATTCAGGCCTTTTTAGACGGATAGCGTTACGCAAACGACGCATAACGTTCAAATAATATTTCCTGTTGACTGTTTAACCGGTTGGAAGGAATTCATAATGCACAACACCACGATAATCGAAGAAAACAGTCAACATGGCCTTGATTTTGGAGCGACTTTTTCGTGATTTTTTTGGTCTCGGCTCTCTTTTGGCACGATATTCGCTTTTTCGGGGTCGTAAGCATAGATTCAAGTCTCATCGCCAATTGTAATGCATTTCATGACACCCTGGTAATCGGAAAGCATCGTTTCACACACTTCAACGCGACGCCTTTTTTTCAAAAAATTCAATGTTTTCGGTACCAGTCGAGATTTGATGCGCTTGAGGCCCAAAACATCCTTCAAAATGACATTGGCTGAGCCTTTCGATATGCAAACTTCATCAGCAAGGTCTCTAATTGTTAATCGACGGTTTTTCAACACCAAATCTTTGATATGTTGAACGTGAGCTTCGTCGGTTGAGGTTGATGGTCGCCCTGGACGCTTTTCGTCTTCGACACGTTCACGGCCGGCTTGGAACTCACCATACCACTTATAAACATTTTTTTTAGACATAGCCTCATCACCAAAGGCTTTCTGCACCATCCTCAACGTATCCGCAGCAGAAAATTGATTCCGTAAACAGAATTTAATGCAAATTCTTTGCTCAACAAATTTCGACATCGCAAAAAACGAAAAACTCACTTTTAGCAGCTCACAAAACGACACGTATCTCAAACACTAATGAATATTTTGCATGAAATTTGGCATAAATGTGACTGACTAAAAAAAAATAATTCTCCAAATCCTTCGACGCGAGCAGTTTAAATTCACCTTATTTTTTGGGCACAGTAAAGTCTGAGAAATTTTCTTAATTTTTGCTTAATGCAATTTTTATAGAATATGCTACAATTAAATTGGAAATGTACGAACTGTACTCTTTAGTAAGATAATAAAAAATGCCAACTAAAAACTGATTGTCTTTTTTGGAAGGCTAACTGTAAATCAAAATTTAAGTGCACTAAGGTTAGTGTGCACCACTGTTTTTAATGCTTTGTATTACACTACATTTAAAAAAATAAATAGAGTTTTAAAATAAAAAATTTCAAACAAATCGGATTATTACAATATTTATTTTTTTACAACATCTTATGTAAAACTTTGACAACCATCCGACCGGTATCGCTCATCAGTATAAATGAGAACCGAAACACATAGAAAATAATACAACTTGAAAATAAATTTAAAGCCCAAAGCTCTTAGATCAACTGTTTAACGATTTTCGTATTTGACGACAAAATACATAACATGTCCTTAAAGATCATTATCAAAATGAAACAAATCTTCTTTTTAGATTTTCACGTTCTTAAAAGGCCTTTGTTACCATCATTTGAGACAATAAAGACTAGAACTTTGGGAAATAATATTTTAAATCAATACTCGTGCAATAAAGTGTATTTGCAAAGCTTCGCGTGTGTATGAGTGTTAGTATTGACAACGAAGTGACAAGCTATAATAGACTTTTTGCTTAAAAGACATACAGGTAACGGTTAACTGTTGCCAAGGACACCGTCGCTAATTGTAGTTTTGTAATTTTGTTGCAGAACTGAATAAATATGAGAGAAAACACAATAGATGTGAAGTAATTGTGGAAATGTACAAAATATACACAATACACAAAACCACTTAAGTTGTAAATATTTACAGAAGAGTACCTGGGTATATAAGTGCCAACTTGACTTTTACAAACAACAAATATTTTGCTGAATGCTTCCATAGAAGCGTATAACCACGACATCACGAATGTCTATAAGCCACATGTTGGCAAAATGCTACAACCCATAAGCCATTACCTTGTTGGAAACAAGGAAAACTTTTAGCCATTTCCACAAAAAGTAGTTGTTTCTTTACAACCACTTTGTGGCCTGCGTTGACTGAAAAAGGACACAATCAAAGAAACAAAAACATTTCCCCCAAAACGTGATTCAAAGAAAGGGATGAGCATGGAGGATTCAAAACGATAATTTCAGTTGCACTTATGACTCGTAAAAGAAGGACTTTTCGCAATATTTGATTAAAGACTTTAATAGTACAAGTAATTCTTCTGTAAATTATTTTTCTATTACTTATATTTTCGGACCATCAAAAATGCATGGAGAAGAAGAATTAGGTACAAAAAAAAAAATTGTAAAAACAAGCGATAACTCATTTTGTTATATTTACATACGATGCGCTTATTCCGCTTTAGAAAATACATGTGAAGTAGTTATGAAAATATCAAAGACCATATTTCCAATATGAAAAGAGATATATCTAGGCCAGATATATTGGTCAAAAAGTTGGATACATTAGTGAATGAAGTTAGTATTTTTTCCTTGAATCAATTTAGACGTTCCCCAAATCAAAATATTTCTAATATAATAATAATCCTCTTACTATATTGTGCGATATTTCAACAGATCCCCAAATTTCACGTCCAAAAAATCTAAAGCTATGAATAGGCGACTAACGGATGCGGCAGAAAAAGGAAGATGGATGCATATTCTTATAAAGAACGTACCAGCCCGAATTGAGAGAGAGGAGATTTTCATCTGATGCAATTATTGATGGGTAATGGGTTTTTCCTCCCTCTACAGATTCGGCCCTTATGACGGCATCAAATGTTCATTCTGCAGCAAAGCCGATGAAGTATGTAATTTTTTCCTGCTCGAGATATTTAGTGGAAAGAATTACCATGGAACGAATAACAAACTAAAAGATGACGCCCGACAACATTATAAGTCACATGCTGCAAACAAAGCAGGTATGGGCGCAAATGAAAGAGTGGACCGCAATAGTGATCCAAGAACTCGGATTTTGTGACCCAAAACTGTTCAAGCCCCTAGGTACCCAATATATGGACCCAGAGACTTGACTTTTACCGAAAATATCGACCAATGTGAGAGATGTATGAATAAAATTTGGAGAGAATCCTTTCCATATAATAGTAAGTCTGTGTGTTACTAATGGGTTAAATCGGGCAAATACTTTCTTTAGCCCCCATATACCTAATATAAAGATTTTCGAACTTCTGGTTGACTTCATACCTCATATATCCGCTACTTTGTTAGTTAACTTAGTAAAATTGCGAGAGCATGCTTTTCTAGTAATCCTTGCATCCTTGTGCTTAATATGGAAACTGGCACTAAACCATGTACAACTAACAAACCCTATGTACTTGAAGGTATTCCCCTGGCTTTAATCATTGCAAGTTGGAAGAGTATGAACTATACAGTTATACCCGAACTTAACCTTTCCTTACTTGTTAAAGTAGTCTTTAGGGTGTTTTTTGTGGTGAACGTTTTGAAGTCATAAATCACCATTATCTAAGTTTATGGAAGAAAACTCTCAATTCATGCTTATTTTTCGTTAGGTTATATTTACAAAATTAGGGCAAACCCAAAATAGTCAGTTTCATTATCAAAATTATAATTAAATCCTAACTTGTCTGGAATAACACATAAAGGTTTTATGATTCCGTTATTATCATACTATAATTATACGAGTTTATTATAAAATAATATAGGGTAAATGGGCTTCACAAAAGTAGACCGATAGGGACACCAAACGACGCCATATATTTTCCCGCTCTTTTGACTTTTCTCTTCAGTAAGGGTTGCCATTTCATCATGGAAAGATATACGATCCAACAAAGAGTCGAAAATTTTGAAATCTCTTACCGAAATTCGGATTAACTGACTGTTCTGATTCGTAATAGTTCTTTTGATTATTCCAAAACTTGGAAAAGCGCTTTGCATTAAATTTTCAATATGTAAAATGTCAAAGAATACCAAAGTGTTTAATGTAAAGGGCGAAAATACATAAGTTTTTAAAATTTCATTTTCATTTTCAAAAGGTAAAATTACAAAACAATAATTTTTTTCTGTTAAAATCTCCTTATGTACGCATATCTCTTCATAGAAATTTACCTTCTGTAATTACAACTTAGTGATCATCGTTAATTGCCTCCATATTAGTCTAACTGGTTGACAAGAAACTCAAATACCAAAAAAACGCAATTAATTTGTGAAAGAGCAACGAAAAAATTTGAGAAGAAAAAGCTTTAGTTAATTTCAAGTAGCTGAGTGCTTAGAAGGTTAGAAAAAACTGGCCAACTTTCTTGTGATGGCAAATGAATTAAACATTTTTTATTACGTTCATCAAAGCAGACGTTTTACTAATTACGTAGAGAATAAAACTTCTTAATTATGTTCATAATGTTGCTGGAAAAATGCGATAAAAAGAGGAAAAAAGTACTCTTTGCAAATCAATATAGCACAAAATACATACCCTTGCTTTCTTTCTGTACTCGAAGTTCACGCGAACACAATTCTTATGTCTGTGTAAGACTAAGAATGAAGCATCTTAGCACATTCTTAATAATTTATATTGCGAAGTTATTGAAAATTTCAACCCTACCTCGAAAAGAAAATACACACACTACGAGTAGTATATTTGTGAATATAAATAATTTCAGTGCGGTATTGATATTCATCGCATAAGGGGAAGCAAATTGAACTAGGGAATATCTTAGCCCATTATAAATTATTACAGGGCATGCTTAAGGTTGTGAATTTTAACAGAGAAAAATTAATCTATCACCAAGTTAAATAAAATTTGTAATTATTTATTCCAGTGATCTTTACACGTTTGTGAGACAAAGTTGTTTCCGCAATACGTATGCATACGTGCGCTGTATGTGAAAACCAGTCCGCCTTCCCTTCTGTTATTCCATTGCATGTTTTTGTGCTTAAGCAAAGTTATTTCTGTTGCATTTGCATTGAGTTTTAGCAAGCATTAAGGGAGCGTCAAGCTGCGTACAACCTCACTGCCTTCCTTTACCAGAAAGTTATAATATCAAAGTTGCACACGAGTGCGTTTCGTGAAGGTCAAACTACAAACTAACAAAAACACTTATACGCAACGTTGCGTGAAAAGCTTTGTAACGGTAAGTGCTCTTGTAGCATAAATATATATATCCAAAATTAAACTTTGAACAAAATCTTCTCAGTGAGCTGCTTAAAACTATATTTGAAGCTTTAGGAATTACAGAGAAATTAGAAATTAGGATTAATACTTAATAAATATTATTTTCGTAGGCTGTATTATATGTATTATAAAATATCTGCTTTCAAAAAGGGACACAAATTCAATTTTTTATAAAAAAAATAAATTATTAAATTTTCTTCCTACTAGCATTCTCGTCAACCACTGAAGAGCAAATATGTACGTGCTTATGCAAACAGCATTTACAAAACCAACAGAAACTTTAAAATTTTTAAAAAACCTTTTAAAATTTAATCGTTAATTATGAATAAACAAAATTAAAATGACCCAACAAAGTTCCAATGAATGTATTTGCTTTGATTTTTTATAACTATTATTGCTGAGACAAATATGCTATAACATAGCTCTCTCAAATTTTGGAATATGTAAACAGGCTCTGTCGATTCTAACTAAAATTTCAGCGAAAAATAAATAACACTGTCCAACAAAATCTTTACTTTTTGTCAGATGAAAACTCATAGCAAATTTTTAATGAACCACTAAACAATAATATCTGAATGGAATATGACGCGTTAGGTTTTCTTGTGACATCAGAACAAATATATATATATTTTTTAAGTACAAAGGTCAGCTACATTTACTTAAAAAAATTATTGCTGAATATATAAATAAATATAGTTTAACAAAACTAAAAAACTTGCTTTTTAAGCACTTCAAACTTTGCAGTGTAAAAAGTATATTTCTGAAATGACAGTAACATGGACCAAAAAAAACTTATGTATATTAATGTCAGAAAAGTAGTATACCATATAAAGAAAAAATATGACTCAGAGCATCCACAATAATATAAGTATTTTGCGTTCAATATTACTGTCAGTTTATATTGAAAATTATTTTTTACTTTTAAGATTAATGTGTTTTTATAATCTTTTTTATTACTTCGTGTTTTCAATTTTTTAAGGGTGTACTGAAGTACACTTTTTATTTAAATGATAGATAGGTAGCTGTCAAATTTGTTATTGTTTTTTTTTGCAGTGCCTATCAAACTATTGATTCTTTCGCCATTCATTTTCAGTGCCACTTAGGAAGTTACAAGCATGCAGGTGAAGCTTTTAAAAGCGTTATAAAAATATATATTATTTTCGTGAATATTTGACTTCTGGAAGATCTTTTTTAAACCTCCAACAATAATTTGCTGGAACTGTGCGACGAACAAGATGATATACTCTATCAGGATCTTTTCTTAATAGAGAAGCCCTATCAGGGGAAATAAAGTGCGCTTCATCTCGTCTTGTTCGTCGCACACTCAGATTCACCGGAAAGAAATCTAATTGAGAGTCCAGTATATGGCATATTACACTGCAAAGTTTTATATGACATAAATTAATTTATGAAGGCTTCATTTGATTTATGTTATAATTTCCTAGAAAATTTTGGGCAGCGTTCACAAAACATATCCAGGCGAGATTTTCCTGTTCATTCAAAGTCCTTATCCGACAACAGTTGCCATATTTGTCAACCTACAAATATTTAATTATTACCTCGCTGAGCTTGGGCCATTTCTCTTGCAGATCTACAACATGTATACTGTCATCTCTAGGCATAACTCTTACTCTTTTTTTCTTACTTTCATTATCAAACCTAGCATTAGGTCCAATGTGTCTGTTGGCCGAAGAAAAATTGTTTATACTGGGTACCGTTTTAGGTACAACCAAGTCTAATGTCTACTATTTGAGTCAAACAAAAATAGCAATCACTTATGTGATCCTTTGATTCAAATCATTAGTATAACAAATGGCATATATCTAAGTTCTTGTTTACCCCAACCTATTGTCAGCCACACAAACCTAACACAACATTTATGTGTTTCCTTAAAGGGAATCCAAAATATTCTGAATAGGACTCTTCAGTTAATGATATATATGAAGTAACAACTGAACGTACTTGAATCAAAACTATTACACAGATAATGAAAGATCATCAAAATAAACAAAAAAATCACAAAGTTTGTGTGGTAAAAACTATGTTTATCAGTGTAATTCTTAGTTACAGCAACGCGCGGTCGCGAATTTATAATCGCGCCCACCGAATAATCATCGCCAGCAGCAGTTATATGCAAATATACATACGTATGCATGTATGCAACAAACACAATTTAAGTTCCATTCATCCATGCTAATCACCGTGGTAAGCGATTACCTTCACCATGACATGCCATTTTCTGACTCCTTCACTGACGACATACAAATGAAATATTCAAATGAGGTATTTGTGTACATAGACGGGCGTTTAAAAACATTCTGCAACATTTATTTTCAGTGTGAAACACGATCAATTATGCATGTTAATGAGTTTTAAAATTATTATTCGGAATTAAAACTTTTCTGTATATTTTGTATACATAGATAGCAAGTAGTTAGGGGTTTAAGAATAAATTATAATATTTCTGTGTTCAAACTTAAGCATTTTAGCATTGTACATTGGTTATGAAAACCGGATTTAAATTAAATTTATATATAAAAACTGAAACAAATGCTTGGACATAAATTGACGTTGATGGCAGTAATATTAAACAATTCGCTTGCATAACTAAATAATTATATTTTATTTATAAGATTTACTTTCTCTTTTTTTCTTTTATTAACAAAAATAAGTCCCAAGAAAAATTAGTGGAAATTTGTATATTAAGTAAAAACTGCACGTGGTATACTATATTTCTCAATTTTCATGAGTTTCGTTGAAATATTAATTAATTATCTTAAGATTCAGATTCTCTTTTTCTTGAAATCTGTATTGAATTCTTCAAATATAAGGCATTCGCCAGTGTAATACTCGAGAAAATTAATGACGAAGGCGTGGATAGTTAGGCTGGATAAAAACCCAACAAATCCATGATATTATCTATAGATGCTTATGATTGATGTGATGAATGTCTGCCTATCCGTCCGTCCGACCGTGCAAGCTATAACTTGAGTAAAAAGTAAGAAACTTTTGTTGAAACTTTGTACACATGTTCCATGAAAAAAAGTAAAGCAGAGTTCGAGATGGACTGCCACAACCACAAAACGCCATTAACCGAAAACGTATAAGTGTCATAACCCTGACACTCTCTGTGTCTTCTGAAACATGAACCAAAAATAGTAAGACTTTGTTCATAATTATAAAATTCTTAATTTATTCTTCCAAATCTATATCGTCGCCATCAAAGTATTCCCCTTGATTCCAATAAACTTGTGCCAAAGTTCTTTTTAAATTCTCGAAATCTAATCAATTCCAATAATAGCCTTCAATGCGCGTAGTGATTCACGTTTTATGTCTCCAATTGACCCACAACTCCGGCCTCTTTTTACGAATAGCTTCGCTCAAACGACGCACAACACTGAAATAATATTCCTTGTTGACAGTTTGGGCAGTCGGAGTACACTACACCTCGATAATCGAAGAGAACTATCAACACCTTGATTTATTAGCTTTGACTTGTTGGCATCCTGGTGGTCAGAAAGCATTGTTTAACAGACGCTAAAGCGACGCTTTTTTCGAAAAAATTTAGTGGTTTTGGAACTAATCGTGCTTTCACTTTTCTTACTCCCAACTAACGTTTTTCTTTTGCGCGATAAATATTTAGACGAAATATAATAAAATACGAAAATATATACGCTCGCATGTGAGTACTTTTATGTATTTCTGTATGTTGCCTAAGTAAATTGAATTGATTTATTCCAATCAGACAATTTCTTCCAATAATCAGACAAAAACAATTTTAAAGCCCCACTGAGTTTATGCTGAACCCGCTTTCAATGGTTCTTTGTTCAGCATCTGTCACTGCGGGCTGATATCCATGCTCTTCACTCAATTGGCCACTGCACACTTACCCGTACAGAATGTCAGCGTGTGGCTGGTTTTTGTTGTTTTCTCTTTTATTGTTTTCTTTCTTAATATATCACGAAGCATTGCCTGGATGTTGTGCACAATTGCCATTCACTCCTATTCTTTGAAAAATATTTGCGCCACTTATAGCCGGATAGTTTCCATCACCTTACTTATATATTATATTTATTGTTTGAATTTTTTTAAGTATGTTTTGAAATATTGTTAGTCAAAATAGTTATTGCCTCTCTTGCTTTAAGAACATAATTTTCTAAGTAATAACTAATTGACCAATATACATATAGTATATTTTTTTCTATTTGAAAAACTCGGTAAAAACACTAAAACACTAACTTAAAGTGTGTATTTAAGTTGTATTTAATTCATTATATTTTTACTCATTATGTCGCCTTTTTGAAATCAAATAATCAGCACAGGAATGACACAAACAGGCAGACAAAAAGAATGACAAACAAAACAAACAGTACAAAGGCCACCAACTGATTAAAGTGTTTCGCGGCTCAACGCAATCTAAGGTTAATCGTTAGTCGCTTAATCATTGCCTGTGTTGTAGACAAATTACATGTACAGCATACCAATTACTCTTCCAGATTTGCTTTATTGCCGTTAAAATTGAGATTTATCAAGCAGACAGTGTGGTTACACAGTGCGTATGAGTAATTACTGACCACTGCTTAGTAGCGTAATAAACTCGTATATATTTTTGTCTACACATTGAAACTAAGCAATTTGATTGTAAATTGTGGCAGGATTAAAATTAAGGATTAATCACATATGAAGGGCAAATTTAAATCGCGCCTTTACCAATAGCCATTAGTAGTTTGTATGAAAGGTCTAAGTGTAAACGCATATCCCCACAAAAATATTAAATTAAATAATGCAAGAAACAACGTAAAGTAAAATAAAAAGCGGTTAATAAGAAATAAAACTCAAAATATATGGTTCTCTGCACACATAAGTATAACTTAATATATCATAAAAATTAGCTGAGCAGCTTCTCCTTCGTTTCCTCTTATACTTACTTACGTACATACTTTTTAAGGCGCACAGGTGGAGGGTGTTCGCTTTACTTAGTATTTCTAATTAGCATAAACTTGAGAATGTAAAATGCTTATGCAATCATGTTGAAACAAATTTAAAACAAGTGACACGCTAAAATACATTTAATAATACTCGTATGTTAAGAAAGTATATTTTTATATAAAAATCAAATAGTTGTTTATTTTAGAAATTCCTTTTGTGTGATTAATTTAAAAAAACTGTATTAAATTTCATAGATTATATATATAAGAATAAACATTTGCAGATTTCTACATTTTGCGTCCTCGAATAAAAATATACAAAATCGAAATTCCCCTTTCATTAGGTATAATAAGAAGCTTTAAAGGGAAAGCTAAGTTTTTTTGTCTTTAGTTGCTGGAATGTATAAACAGTATGTATGCTTAATACTCTTGAGATATTTTTTATACTTATTCAAGAAGAACGAAATTTTATCCGCTTTTTTGCTATAGAAACTGTATGTGTGTATGCGCTGGTGAGAATTCTAGCACAAATGCGACGCCAACATGCTTATCGACATTTTGTGCCCTAATTTTATTGATTGGCTCTTATGAAACGATTGAACGCGATTATCTACATGCATATGTATATAAGTACATATAAGCGAGTACATATTAACGTTACATATGCACATAATAGTAGTGTTAGTCATTATTTTAAAGAAATTCAAGCTGAGTCTTAAATGTAATTGAAAGAAGATGGAGATTTTTCAAGGAAATTTAATAAAGAAGCTTAACGTGCAAGACAAATCGACGGAAACTGGATCATGCCAAATGAAATTTACTCATAGGATCGCATGATCGATAAGGGCGGTGTTATATACAGTCAGAAATAAAAAAAATCGATTATTATTATTTTACTTTCTTAGTATACAAATATGTATTTAAGTACACGAACAGAAAATTTCATTTCGGCAAATTTCTAAAGGCGTTTCAGAGTGCTTGGAAGTATAGGGCCTGAGCGACAGCGGGTTTTTCTCAAAATGGTGTTTTCAATGTCGAAAACGGCTAAGCCGATTAGCCTCAAATTTAACACGAAATTCTTAAATATATTTTTTAATAACTAAACGAAGATTTTTTTCTCACCGAGAAATATTGTATTTTTTATAAACAATTTAAGGCCGAAATGTTGGTCAAAACTCGAGGGAGCCTGCTTTAGAAGCTTAAAAAATCTAATTTTTTTTACTGAAATCTCTTTATAAATAATCTAAGAATATTTCCCCTAAGTTATAGATGGGAACTTGAAATATTTTCGAGGCTAGAAGGGAAATAGTGACCGAGCGTCTAGCAGATACATGAGCGCTTGGGCAGAAAGCGAAAACTTTAACGCTCTATTTAAATAAAAATAAACAAAGAAAAGTCAAGTTTGAACATATTTTTAAAAAACATGAAGTCAAATTTTTTTGGACAAAAACCACTTTTTTTTCAATTTGTAAAAAAAATTTAAAATTTTACACTTTTTTGGAATTTTTTAGTTTAACTAGAAAATAAATTATTAAAAAAATACGAATCTCTTTGGAGTTTTTGTTTCCGACATAAACTGCGACATGCATCCTGCCCGCCGTCCGATAAATGCACATGCGAGATGCATCGGGCAATTATTTCCAAAAGGCAGAATATCAAAGATTCCGTATCCAAAAAAATTATGATTGATGTTTAAACATATAACTATAAACTCTAATAATTTCGATTGAATCAATTATTTCCCTCCATCCCAAAAAAATCCTCAAAAAATCGATTTTTTAAGCCTCTAACGCAGGCTACTCCCTTAACTGAATATAACCCCTTAAAAAGTAAACCTTTATCCTTGGAAAAATGTTATTTTAGTATAAAATATGCCATTCTACAAAAAAAGTTGTATTGCTTTTTTCCACAAAAATATTCGTTTAAATGTTATAGCCATTAAAATTATGCACCCAATGAACTAGTACAGTACACCACGTCGTATGAGCAACGAATAATTTACAAAACACTTGTATGAATGCCCAGCACATCTGATGTACAACATTAACGGCGTATAACTTTTAAATGAACGTTTTTATTAATATATATTTTGTACAGAGCTTTGTATTAAAATATTATATTTTTAAAGTTTCAGCAATAAAAAACTCAATATCGAATTTTTCAATGATATGTACGTTGTTTTGCATTTTAAGTGACGATATGTATGTACATACATGGAAAAAGAAACATGATTTATGCACGGTTTAAATTGAAAATAAAGAGCTTGTAAACCGTTCATAATGATTTTTTTCATTGAGTAATAAAATCCATAAGAAATAAAAAATTTTGCCAAAAATAATCACACTTTAACTGTTAATATCTTTTAAACGGTTGGGTTTATGAAAAAATCATAGGAAAATTTTTTTGTAGAGCATTCAATTTCCTACAAAATCTAAGGAACAAGATATTTTTTCAAGTAGTTGGCAGCGAGATATAAATTTTTCTATCTGATAATAAGAAAAAATTGAAAACTGTATGTAGGAGGACCTTCCCGTTACAATTAAAAACCCATATTTGGAGAGACTTTCTTAGAGATGTCTAGGAACCTATTTTTCCAAGTACCAATCGAAAAAAAAAAATTTTTTTTAATCACCCTAATATATGTACATTTTTACTTATTTCTTTTTTATTTTTATTGCCGTCAGGCGCCAGGATGCAGTCACGCAAAGTCCCAGCTTATCTACCATGAACAGTGTAGTAATTTATTTATGAACTACGTGCATGGGTACTTGTTATGTGCATGTATACAAGTGTAGCTCCAATTAACTAGATTCTAGAAGCATGTAACTGCATAACTATTCACATACATACATGCCCCTCAATAGAAGCGCATCCGATTTCAGGCTTTATATTTCACTACACGTAAAAACCCAAGCACAACACTTTAATTCCTTTATTATAGCACTTTGCTGTAGACATACATATGTTTGTATGTAAATATTTATGCGAACAGAGAAACTTGGAATATATATTTTCCTTTTAGACACGCACGTTTTTCTCAAAACGATTTTATAGATAAATGCCTATGTACTATATAATACATTAAATATGTATATATTTTAATAGAGCACAACACTTATGCGAGTATATAATTACGTATCTTTATATAACTCTTTATATGTTACATTTATACATATAAGTATATAACATTATGATTCCACTGCTTTCAACACTTTAATATTTTATCATTTTCTTCTGTGAACTTTTATACTTTTTTATACATACACACTTTTCACACGTTTTATATCGATTTATATATGCAATACATGTACATATGTATATATCTACAATACTTTTATAGCCATTTTTACGGTATATTTAACGACCAATCACCATTCACTGCACTCCACAAGTTATACCGGCTATTTTCACTACGCAATGTAAATAAACGCATACATACGTACATACGCGTATTACATAGGCAATGTTACCATATATGAGTAAATACCGTACGATGAATGTTAAAACCGCACGCCGTTCGCACACCGCACTCGTCGAATGTTTACAACGGAATGACTTCAACGCCACAGGAGCAAAGCAACGTTATCCTCTATGACACCACTCCCCAAGTATTTCCTCAAAAGAGATTACGAAGTTTACTCTGCTCTCTCAATTGGTAAGTTGTGGCCATATTTACCCTTTTAACCTCTCCACAAGAAGCATTTTTTAGTTGTATTGAATTTTGTATTTTTATTGTATTGTTCGCGCTTAGAAGTCTCAAATCTTTGAAAGTTCTTTTTTGAATCGGTTGTACATTTCTATTTGAAGTTTCGGATTTCAGAGGTTTATACTACAAGCACATACAAAACAATAACTAACGTGTTTATTGGAAATTTTTAAATATCCCAAAAAACCAATCAAGGATTTTTTGTGTTTGGGCGGGACCGAACATTAAATACTGTCGAAAGCCTAGCGAAATAAAGCGCTGTGAAATGTATCAAAGAAAACTGTGCGGTACCGATTTTCAGTATAAAAAGTTTTGGACCGAGATTCCATAAAAAAATTATTATTTTTTATCTCACATATTATCTCCTTTCGGTAAAAAACTTATAAATAAATTCAATTCCTGCAAAGCCGCATAAGCCCTGCAACTGTGTGAGCCGCATGTAAAGGGTCTTCGCATGATACTATTCACATCTACAGGTGGTCTAGCACTCATCACTCTATGGTCCGACATCGTCGACGTGTAAGCCCCACGTTAAATTACGTCTATAACTTTTACTACACTGAGTACTTTTCACCAAACGAGTGTGGTAACTATTAGAATAAACCCACTGTTATTTTACTCTGGTTTGTCACGAGTATTTCTCAAACTATTAGTTCATTCTCAGCAGCTGAAGATGTAGCCCAGCAATTTCACAAACATTTTAAATTCTCTTGTACTCCTTGCCTTATGTATTTTACACACTGAACAAGGTTAAAATTTCCACGAAATTTTGTACCACCCAAAAAGACACTTTGGAGACCCTATAAAGTATATATGTGTCAATGGTTCGACTCTGCTAATTAAACATAACAACCTGTCTTACATATATTGTAATTTACCTCATTAACCTGACAATTTTTATATATGACCACATGACAATGTACTTCAAATATTTTACAGTATTACAAGCAACCTTTAGGTGCCCAAAACTTTACGCAGCATTTTGCCTGTGTATAAGAAACTCAGCAACGATAACAATTATTCGATCAGCTGTTTTAGTATACTATATAAACTTTTATACAAGTTGATAAAGCGCATGTAACGACTCTCACCGCTCCAATTCCATGCACTCTCTCGCAAACCGATGCTCTCTTTACTACACAGCTATTGTGTTAACAAAACAGCAAAAACTTACGCCAAACAGAATTCATTGACTAAACGGAAGAATATTCGCGTTTGGAAATTACTCACGTGTGTAAGTGTGTATATTTACATTAGGGTGTCCATTATTTTCCAAATTGATTTGTTTTAATTCTTTTGTTTTTTTTTTTCAATTTAAGCCATGCCATTTACTTATCAATGCATTTAACATGGTATTTTTTGTTCTTTAAAAGTGATATCAAATGCACTGACATACAGTACACCACGCCGTATGAGCCACAAAGAATTTCTAAGGCACTTGCATAAATGCTCAGTTCAATGTAATAGATGGGAATTTGAAATGTTGTCAAAGCTATAAGGGAAATAGTGGCCGAGCGTCTAGCAGATACATATATGAGCGCTTGGACAGACATTGACAGACGATTTCTCGGTTTTTCAGTTTTACAATTTTTCTTAATTGGCGGGCAGGATAGAAAAAAACTAAACGTCGTATGGGCTTGGAGTAAAGTTTATTATCTTTAGCATTAAATTACCTTCTATTTAAACTAAAAAAATTAAGGAAAGTCAAGTTTGAACATATTTTTAAACAAACAAAGCTATGTTTTTCAAACTTTCCTCCATCGTAACTCAAAAACGGCTTTACCAAATTACTTGAAATTTATAGATTATATTAAAATCATGTACTCAGCACATGAAAATGCATGGAAAAAATTACCAATAAAAAATTTCTGAAATTTTGTTTATTTTTTAAACAAAAAAAAAACATCAAAATTAGCAACTTTTTTTTTTAAATAATTACCAAAAGTCCAATTTTAGATATATTCATTTGATAATAATCCATTCCGTGCATTTAGGCTCACACATTAAAACGGTGTTCAGGAAAAAAAATTAAAGTTACATTGTCGAATTAT
Organism: Bactrocera zonata; assembly: GCA_037783105.1. NCBI lineage: Eukaryota > Metazoa > Arthropoda > Insecta > Diptera > Tephritidae > Bactrocera > Bactrocera zonata. The sequence continues at coordinate 30,481 of JBAWJQ010002002.1, read as the reverse complement.
ATGTTAATATATAATATAATAATAAAAGCTCTATATGTTTACTGGTCGTCGAAAAAATTCCTAAAAAAGGCTGTCAGATGGTATGGCCCTCTTAAAGCAAAATATTAAAAAGTTCAATATTATTGAAACGCGAGTTAGACTTGGTTTAAATCGTTTGTTTAAGTGGAACAATGCTTTTTAGAACAAAAATTGAAGCATCAGCGGGCATCTGCAAAAAAGGTCAACTAGGGATATAGCGAACACGCTAATATAAGGAATAAAAAACACAATAATCTATTTTTTTTATGTTTTCTCACAAGTAATTCTTTGTCGTTTATTTAGCAAAAAAATACAAAGCAAACGGATTAACTTAAAGATAAGAAATTTTAATTAAAAAAAAAACATAACCAATCAGTTAGTATATATAAATATGTGTGTGGTTGTTGATATTCAATTTAAGGCAACAAATTTGTTTCATGAAATAGCCGCTGCTTAAATTAAAGAAATATAAAATATTTATGCATGTATGTATGTATGTGTAAAACACTGTGTACAACCACTTTTGGCATACTAAGAATATATGTATGTTTGTATGTATGTAGTTAACACATCAAGTTGCAGCAGTATAACAAAATACTTATTTTCTATAGCTTCTACAAATATATACTTTCCCTAGATCAATTACAAAAAAGTATATATTTCTTTAAGCAATAACATCATTATTTTAAATATACATAGTTACAGTAAATCAATTGGAGGCGAACACAGCTTGCTTTTGCGCAATTCTTTTAATATTTTTTTCTTAACTGTTTGTTGTTATTTTGGCGGGAAGTCATCATCATTGACACGTGACTGCCCGCACTAAGTATTTGTCTAATGAAATTAAAATGTATTTACTTACAATTAAATAGAATACAAACAGGTAGATAGAAATTGTTTTAAAGAAATTTAAAGAGTGCATGTTTTTTTTTACAACTAATATCAGGGTTATATATCAACAGTTTAATTTCTCTTCGTTTCATGACATACATTTGTACGTTTGTGTAAATAGTTTGAGTGTTGACTATTTTTTAGGTTATTTGCTTTTGTTTTTATTTTTGTTTTGTTTTTGCATTTACATAGTTAGTTTTATTTGTTTGTTGTTGTTTACAAATGTACAAAATTTACAAATAAATAAATATTCTGTAATTGTAACGGTAAAAACTCACACTTTTTTATATATGTATATATGTATGTCAGCTTGAACTATGGTCTTCTGCATATGCGTTAAATTCATTATGTTGTCTATTCATACATATACAATAGCTATGTAACTTATTGTTTATTACGGTTTTTTTTTTTACTTTCATTTCGTATATTTTAAGTAGTTCAACTTATTTGCAATAAATGACTGTGGCTTCTATTATCACATTGCTTATTAGCCAACAATGCACGCTGAGAAATGGCCTTTATGCCACAAACGTTTGCTGTTTGCCCGTCCAAGCATATTTTGTTCTTAAGTTTAGCAATATTCAAAGCTTTATACATTCAGTTCAATAATAATGTGTCCAGTGCTTGTTTACACTACTTTTCTTCACATGTCATTGCAGCTAATAGGTAATCATCAGTACTATGCTGAATTATGTATATATTATTCAAGCACGGATATTTTCATATATATATTATTATACATTTAGCAATTCATAAAAAAATATACGTTATACAAACTAAACTTAATTTAAAAAGTATATTTAATAGAAAAATAAAAAAGATAGGATCATGTGTTGCATACTTACATATGTATAACGTTATTTAAATTTGGAATTGTTATAGTATGCGACAAATTATATATAAACGTAAATACGAAAACAACTACATATGCCACTCAATTGTGTAAGTCAGCATTTTATACATAGCAGTTGACCACAACTGATTGCCTTTGCTTGCCATTGCCGACGTCATGCTTTGTTGGCATTCGCCCCACCACTGCCTTTATTAGCGCTCATTTTCGCTTTGACTTTCTGCAATAGTGCCTCGAAGGAGTCCTCCTCTTTGGGTGGCGCTTCTACTTTCGGAAATACAATCGAATGATATGTATTAATGCCGGCGTTATCTGTTAATTACATGAAGAGTTACAGCAAAATTCTTCAAAGATAATAAGCAGTAGCAACACTTTACCTAAATCAGCGTATGAAGAGCGGCAAAATGCGCGCCTGCCACCGAAACTAATGTCGTACATGTTGATTGTGGGATCACGTGCACTGCTGTCTATAACGGTGAATGCGTCTTGTGAACGCTCGTATGTTACAAAACCGTATTTCATGCTGCAAAAAAGTATGTGGTTAATGAAAATACTTTATGTCGAAGAACGAGTTGACAATTTAGCAGCTAGAATTACTTACCCCGTGTCTTTGTAGTGTATCGAAATCTGCTTGATAGTGCCATAAGGTAAGAATTTGCGACGCAGCATCTCCTTGGTGGTTTCCTCTTCAATACGTCCCACATAAACTATGCGGCGCTCTTCAACAGCTGAGGCAATGAGAAAATATAATATAAATTAATTAGTATATATAGAAGAAAAAGTTAAATGAAAACGAGAAAAAAATTTAACTTCGGCAGTACCGGAGCTACAATACCATTTTTAGTTTCATTTCTTATAGCATAAAAGATTATAAAGAGATCTTAATATTGATTTTGATAGTTCAGGATGTAAGGCAACCATATGCTATAACGGTTCCATGAAACCAATATATTCGAATATTTATGTATAACGGTTCCATGAAACCAGTATGTTCGAATATTAAAGCACTGTCTTGGACACTGTCAAATACAAAATTTTCCATAAACAACTTAATTTTGATCGCTCAGTTTCTATGGCATATATGTGACCTGGTCTACGGAAAGGGGGCTTAGGTGTCAAAAAATCAATTTTCACTTTTTAGTTGATTCGGATGGAAGTTGAGATGCTTTTTCACGTGATAGAATCCAAAAAGACATAACTTGTTTTCGCACGTTAGCTCCCTTTTCGTAGACCAGGTCACATATGCTATATCGGTCCGATATCGATGGTTCCAACAAGCGAGCAGTTTCTTGGTGAGAAAAGGATGTGTAACAATTTTCAGAACTATGTCTCAAAAAACTGAGGAACTAGTTTCCATATATACAGACAGACAGACGACAGATGGGCATGACTAAATAAACTCAGCTCGTCACACTAATTACACTTAGATACATATACTATATATCGTATAAGAGTTTCCGAAGGTGCTGCAAACTTCGTGGCAAACTTAAAATACCCTATTTAGGGTAAAAAATAATAATTACCTGGTTGTGAGACATTATTACCGGGGAAATTCTTGTTTCCACCCGGCTTTCTAAAGCGGCTGCTGGCAACTGAAATTGAACGCGAACGTGAACGTGATCTGGAATATGAACGCCGGTAAAGTGGGCTGCGACTGCGGCTGCGGCTGCGTTTTCGACTGCGAACAGACCTATCCGACGAAGATTGTGATGACGATGCCGATGAGTTGCGCGCATACTTTTTTGTACGTTTCTTGTAGCTGGTACGCGGTTGGCGTTGTGTATTGCGCGACATACGTCCCGACTCAGAATAGGAAGAACTTATGGAGCTACGATGCCGGCGACTACTTCGCGACGAATAACCACCGGCCATATCAGACTGACGTGTATTAACGCTACGTTCCGTTGACGACGCTAAACTTTCCATCGAACGACTACGCGAACGATTAATTGGACTACGACTGCGATTACGATGGCGATTATACGAGCGATCGCACGAAGCATCACTATCGGTGTCATCTCCGATGGTTTTGCCACTGCTATGCTTCCGATAACTTCGTTCAGCACGCGGTTTGCGCGGTATTGGCGGCAGAGACGTAAAACCTGGTTGCGGATCTGTCTGTATGCCCATAGAGATCGTGCGCGGTCGTATTCTGTCCTTGCGCAAATGCATAATAACCTTATCTTCGCCATGCTGTTCGGCTTCTTTCTGTGTTTTCTGGGAAGCCGGGGTTGTGACACCATTCGCCAAATTGGACTTTTCCGGACCCACAACCTTTTGTACAACAACGTCCTGTATGCTGGCAATTAGGGAGCTACTCGAAGGCAGCCCATTAGGCATACTATACAGCAATGCAGATGATTTCAAAAGTGAGCGCTCGCAAGTATTAATTGGTAGCATGTTCAGCGGTGGTATACTGATATCAGTGTTATTGCCAGCCGATACGATAATCACTTCCTCATAGTCGGGGTGTAGTTTTGAGCCAGTAGAAGTTTGGTTATGCCGGTCCTTGCCGCCACAGTAGGTGTCCTTAACAATGTCCTTGAGTGGTGGTAACTTTGTGACACGTGGTACTTTTGCCGATATTGTGGAATCTATAATTTTTAATTGCTGTGCTCGTTTCAATTCTTGCATGCGTAATACCTTATTTTTAGCCTCGGTTATGGGATCGATAGGTTGTTTTTGATTATTCTGATTTCTAAGCGTTTTCACGACGGTGGTTACTTCCTGACTATGTTTCACTTGTATGCTCGATGCACCGGAGGCATTAGCAGCTTCAGTTTCTGTTGACATAGTGTTGCTTTCTGTCTGGCGAGATATATTTTTGTCTCCACGTCGTCGCTTGTATTCTTCTAAATTCAATTTACGTTTGGCTGCCAACTTGGTGCGTTCTACAGTTTCTACTTTTTCACTTTCTTTGGGCATGACTTGCTTTTCTTGTACAGTAGGCTTCATCACCTTTGGTTTTTCTACAATAGTTTCTGTAGTTTTATTATTTTCTGGTTTGGTATCATTTGCTGAGAAAGTTTGTGAAAGCAAAGCCAAGTTTTTGCCACCTTGCCCCACACCCACGCGGCAGGTGAGTGAACCAGCCTTGGACGTATTGCCTGTTGTGGCCTCTGACCCTTTCTTAGCAGCGGACTTGCCTACGCTATGTTTTGAAGTTGACTTATTCTTAATTGCGCCAGATTTGCCTTTAAGAATATCACATTGGCGCTTGCTTGGCACAATTGTGAAGTTTCGTGTATTTGGTGCATTATTTGTAGTTTGACTTGGAGCAATTGCTGTGGTAGTTGGTCGAGCTTTTATCTAAAACATTGCAATTTTAATTAATAAATATAAAATAAATATATTACTGAAGGATTTACCTCTTTTGGCATATTTTCCTGTTTTTTTGTGGGTTTTGGACTCCAGGACGGATCCTTTTTTACATTATCCTCATATGTGATATCATTTACAACATTCTCTTCGGCTGCAACAGCACTTCCAGTTGCCATTTTCCACAAGGATTTATCCATATCCACATCTACAGTCTCAATATCGACAATGACATCCGATTCCGCATCGGAATCTGAGTCGATATTAGTTTTTACAGGTATTGCTGCTAAGCGTTTTGTGTGCACAGGCGTATTAGTCTGTGTTACATTATTAATAATTTGTGTATTTTCTTTTGGTACAGTTAATGTTAAATCGTCATTGGTTATGAATTCCGCTAAATCAAAATTATTAACATCTACATCGGAGCCGATAGTGTTCGTGCTCATAGTACGATTTTTATTGCCCGCTGCAATATCTTCTAAGGGCAACTGAAACCCTGTGTCTAAATCTATGCCATCGGCAGCTAATAGGCCTACACTTAAGTCTGGAATTTCATCTACGCCTAATAGTAGTGCATCAGGTTTCTTGTCCTCATTTATATCAACAAGCTGATTATTTATCATGTCTCTCGCAACGTCTTCTTCATCTGAACTATCGTCATAGTCGCTTGTGTGTGATTCATAGTCACCAATCGATGAACTGTCTGTGCGCGTACGAAAGGTAGCTTCACTGTATTGACTTTGATTGTCGTCGAAATCTGCATAATTCAAAATGATATTTTTGTCTTCATTACTTGACAAATCATTATTGTCGTTTGAATCCTCTGTATCCGAGTCTAATGAATTTGGATCCACAGTAATGATTTCGATACCGCCGTCTGCGGGCAATTGATGCTGCGCAAAATCATCATAAATCAGCTGAAAGTTTGCACACAACAAATTTATACAAAATAACTTAGGCCCTGTTTGGATTTTGTTGTCTGTGCACCTACCAATTCTTTATTTTGAAAATTCGTGGTAACATCTATTTTATTTGCTATCCGAAAATTGTCTTCTGTTGCGAGCATTGCGTTATTGTATATGTCGGCATCGTGATCAGCATCTGCAGGTATGGGCAAAATTCCATTCAATGTCTCCGTAAGTTGTCCCATTGTGCTGAACAAAATCATGTAAAGTTAGTTTATATATTTATAATTTATATTTTTTTATACTTACTCGCTTTCACTCGACCAAAAATCTGTATTAAGTTGTGTGTAACTGCCGTCGAACGGGTCATCGTGAAACACGTTCAAAAGCCGTGAATCCATCTTGTCGCAAATTGTAATTCAACTGAAACAACAACAAAAAATATATAATTAATATTTAAACATTCATATATTTATATATTTCTAGAGGTCGATATTTGTTTTATTACATACAGAGTTGGAAAAAATAATAGAAACAAGAACAACGGTGGTGTAATTATTCTGTTTTTATTTATTAAACTTTAATTTCTCAAAAATTTAAATCGTTTTCACACAACTCACATTTTAGAGACCTGTGCCTCTAATAACTATGTACTTTCCATACATATGTATGTACATCATTTATATAGCAATGCGTTTTTTTCTAATTTGTTAATATTTTCATTTTAACATACAAATTATCCAATTTTTTACAAAAAAAAATAGGGTTTTTCCTTAAGTGTATGTATTTAATCAATTACATATATTATATTTAAATATCTTTTCATCTTCTCTCCTAAAATCGCATAATCAACATATTTCTATTTCCGCATAAATATATTAGTCATGAATAAAAATGTGCCCAATAACAGAAAACACGTGTTTGTTAATCGTTATCGAAATAGTAAACACGAAATCAAACCTTAAACAACACATGTCAGAAATGTTTGTTGCAGTCTAAATAAAAACAAATACCTTTAGTGACATGTGTTGTTTAAGGTTTAATTCCGTGTTTACTATTTCGAAAACGATAATTTCATGTGGCAAAAATTACATTAGACTATAAAATTCTTTTGTTCACGCGTTAAGCATGCATTTCATTATTTATAATAAAGGGTGATTTTTTAAGAGCTTGATAACTTTTTTAAAAAAAAAAACGCATAAAATTTGCAAAATCTCATCGGTTCTTTATTTGAAACGTTAGATTGGTTCATGACATTTACTTTTTGAAGATAATTTCATTTAAATGTTGACCGCGGCTGCGTCTTAGGTGGTCCATTCGGAAAGTCCAATTTTGGGCAACTTTTTCGAGCATTTCGGCCGGAATAGCCCGAATTTCTTCGGAAATGTTGTCTTCCAAAGCTGGAATAGTTGCTGGCTTATTTCTGTAGACTTTAGACTTGACGTAGCCCCACAAAAAATAGTCTAAAGGCGTTAAATCGCATGATCTTGGTGGCCAACTTACGGGTCCATTTCTTGAGATGAATTGTTGTCCGAAGTTTTCCCTCAAAATGGCCATAGAATCGCGAGCTGTGTGGCATGTAGCGCCATCTTGTTGAAACCACATGTCAACCAAGTTCAGTTCTTCCATTTTTGGCAACAAAAAGTTTGTTAGCATCGAACGATAGCGATCGCCATTCACCGTAACGTTGCGTCCAACAGCATCTTTGAAAAAATACGGTCCAATGATTCCACCAGCGTACAAACCACACCAAACAGTGCATTTTTCGGGATGCATGGGCAGTTCTTGAACGGCTTCTGGTTGCTCTTCACCCCAAATGCGGCAATTTTGCTTATTTACGTAGCCATTCAACCAGAAATGAGCCTCATCGCTCATCGGACACGGACGCGAAACACATTTCGAACCGAACACTGATTTTGGTAATAAAATTCAATGATTTGCAAGCGTTGCTCGTTAGTAAGTCTATTCATGATGAAATGTCAAAGCATACTGAGCATCTTTCTCTTTGACACCATGTCTGACATCCCACGTGATCTGTCAAATACTACTGCATGAAAATCCTAACCTCAAAAAAATCACCCGTTACAAATGCTCGTTTCAGTATTCATGACGATTACCGTAGTAAAATTTACGAAGGTGTTAAATTCTGTTACCCTACACCCTATTTTTCTTCCGACTTCTTGAAATCAAATAGTCAATGACACTATGAGTTAAGCCAGAAAAAGAAAACAAATACATATATGCCACAAACATACATATGAATAGTTCAATAGTATTAAATGGAATGCGAGCACATAAGTTTGTGAATGCAAGCGTGGCAATACCTACTACAGGTAATATAATCATGGGTGTTATATAGGTAGGTAGAAACATATGCCCATTTGTATGTTTATAATCGTTCATCACTGAAAGTTTGAGTTTGACTGCTTTGTTAGCATGGTACCGGTGAATGTTCGAACCAACCATGTGCTTTTGGCGGAGGCAATAAAGCAGCTGTTCGTTCGCTTGCATTTGTTTGTATTAAAAACTTAGCACATATTTTGTGTGTTTTTATTGACCTAAGCAAGTGGATATATCCCCGCTAATAGTTAATTTTATATATTTAATTAAACAAATAATATGATCTTTAAAAGATATCACACAAAAATACGTTTTAACTCTTGCTCTATGACGAGATTTTATACGTTTTTATTATAGCAAAAAGCGTTGACACGTTGCATGATTTTCAATGTGATAGAGTTTCAAATTTTGTTGTAAAGTATATGTTTGTAGAAACATATATTTATATGTATGTATATATAGATCACATACTTGAAAAACAATTAAAAAATAGTAAAAATGTGTGTTATTAAAAAAAAACAATTAAAATTTTCAAAATATTGCTCAGTACATGTTATTATTTTACTTGTTATTTCAATGAGCTTATTTGTTTGAATCAAAAAAAGATTTTTTTTAAATAAAAGTGTTCTTCTAATAGTATTGAAAAACCAAATGGTTAGAATAATTGTTTATTAACAGTATATCCTGAATTTTTCTTAATTTTTTCTCGAAATAGAAATCCCTTTAATGCCGTTACTTTTGCAGCCTCCCCCCATCTTTAACATTAGTATCATTCCAAATGTGCTTTTGCTCTTCTTTTAAACGTACCTCTTTTTAAAACTCCGTTATATTGTACTTTATTCTTAATAATTTTTTTAGAACTATTAGTTTGGTTTACAAACTTTCTTATATTTAAAATATCTCATGCGATTGATATCAATTCAACAACGTGCTCGTCAGTGCTTTTGCTTTAGTGCTTAGCTTCCGCGCCCGCTTTTACGATTTTAACCTCACAATGCTTTCACATACCGGCGAAATGTTGAAATTTTATTACTGAATTCACTATTTTAGATTTTCAATTCACTTATTTGTAGCAATATATTTATTTTCAATGGTTTGCTACAATCTGGATGAAACACACGGCTATTAAACGAGCAAATTCTTCACGTGGCCGCGCGACAGCAACGGTGGTTAATTCACTTGTATTTGGATCTTTCAAACAAGGCGTTTTTGACAGTTGCTTCACTTGTCTTCACACTGCATACAAACACAAATGCGCAAGGGAGACATATATGAATGTATTTACACAATTTTCCGTAGAGTCTCCTGTGCTAAACTGAGGGGCAATGCTGTCCATGTGTGTGTGTATAGAAAATCGCGAAATTGCACAATTAAACGAAATGTCAAAATTGTTTGAGGTAAGCACGTGGAAAAAAAGTGTTGACAAATCAAAAACTGCGGTGTTTCATGTGCATTATAATGAGAACAGAGAACGCAATTTTTGATATAACGTTTTCATAGAGAAGGTTCACGGCGCGGAGATCGTAAAAATAATTTTGGCTAACTCGGTCGAAATGAGGGAGTTTCACCACTGCCAGCTCGATAGGAGAAATCTTAACAGTTGCGCTTGAACAGAGCTGAGCGAGGAATAAAAATTATGCTCAGAATTAAATATTGCTGTTACAGACGTATGTTAGCTCTTTTGCTTATATTTTTATACGTTTATGAGCAAACATGTGTATACATATTAATTGTCTTTGTGCATATTTATGAATACAGGTGCAATTGAATTAATTTACTTTTTCAAAACAATATCTGTGTAGTAAATAGGCCCTACTTTTTTAATTATTTCATATATATACATACTCATTTTCTACAAAAAAAAAAATAAATAAATAATTATCTCAAATAGCATCAGTTGCCTAACAAGTCAATATGGCAGCCAAATAGTCGATGCCCAAATTTGAAGAAAAACACGCAACTACATTTTCATTCATGAACGCAAGCGTACTTTCAACAGCAAACTCGCTTCATTCATAAAAGCAAACACCATTACATCTCCCCGAGCATGCCTTTGCCAACAAGCGTCTTTTCGCGACGGTGGCAAAAGCTGAAAATTATAACTTGAACAACTTTCGGACGGTGACAATCGGCGATCGTTCGCTTATTTTTTCGGCATGATAAACGTTCTCTGAGTTCACCCTTTAAAAGTGCTTACAAATTACACATTTCTCCCACATACTAAACAGCTGTTCGGTGCATTTCTATTGGTTTGTTATTATTGCAATAATAACCTATACCTTTTGCAAAATATGGATTTGTGCATATGAAGTTTTTTTAAATAACACAAAAATTTGTTAAATTCTGTAATAAAGAATGTAAAAAATGCAGCGTTTAATTATAAGTAAGTTTTTATTCAGCAATGTCAAGTTGAACTTATTTATGAATATCTCAAAGTTAAAATAACGTTGGAGCAAAGGCAGCCTTTTATTACTACAAACCTACTGGTAACAAATTCGCGATAAATTCAAAATATTAATGGATCGTTGAAATCACAAATGTACATATATGTATACACGAAAGTCAACAGCTGTTTAGTAAACATGTTCAGACATGTTATTGTAGAATTGCCAGAAAATTGTTAACTTAATGCTCTTTTCTTTGTGTATGTGCCAATATGTATTCAGAGAACTCTCACGTCAGCCGAAAGTGCGCCCAAATGCGTATTTGAAAGATACATTTGGCGCGTTTTTACAAGTTTTTTATGAAGTGTGCTAGATTAGCTGTAAATTGGAGTGGATTGGTTGTGAAAATATCACGGTGACATTTTTAAAGAATTTACCAATTAAATAATCTTTGTATTTGTGGAGAAATACAACATTGAAACAATATTTAGCATCTACCAATATATATTACTATTGTTATAGAACGTTTACTAGGCACTATGACATCACTCAAACCAATTAATGCCGCAGTTCCTAAATACGGAGTTGGCACACAGCCCTTCACCGTCCTTATCGAAGGCAATATTGGTAGTGGAAAGACTACATTCATCAAACATTTTCAAAAGTTTGAAGACAAAATATGTGCTATGACGGAGCCAGTGGAGAAGTGGCGTAATTTTAAGGGATACAATTTATTGGTGAGAAAATCCCTAATTGACTTGTGGGAGCAATGTAGTATCTATTTAAACGTTATTTTAGGAACTGATGTATATTGATCCGGACCGTTGGGCAATGCCGTTTCAATCATATGTGATGCTGACAATGTTGGAGCGACATACAAAACTTACAGACAAACCAATTAAGATCCTCGAACGCTCTTTATACAGTGCAAAGTAAGTTAACATATAAATTAATATATATGATTTGTGCTGAAACAATTGATTTATATTAAAGATACTGCTTCGTTGAGAATTTACACAAAGGTGGCCTTATACATGATGGCATGTATGAAATATTGAAAGAATGGTATAGTTATGTCGAAGACATTACACACATACAAGCCGATTTAATAGGTAAGACTGAGCTTGTTATGCATTTCTAAAAAAATATATCTAACTCTGGCATTTGTATTGTTACAGTTTATTTGCGAACAACACCTGAGGTGGTTTATGAACGTATACGAAAACGGGCTCGTTCCGAAGAAGCATGCGTGCCATTTGAATACATCAAGCAGTTGCACGAACTTCACGAAGACTGGTTGATTCGAAAAAAAGTTGGATGTAATATTAAAGTAAGTATAAACATTGTTTTAATGAATTTATAAGAAAAAAATTATTGTAAATGCATTTTCTTTTAGGTACTAGAAATTGAGGCTGATTTAGATCTCTCCGAAATCGATCGAGAGTACAAACGATCTGAAAATGTTATCACAGCTTCAATACAACAACAAAGGCCAACAGTGACGACATCTCCCAGTAAGCGCTCAGATTTTTTGGGTTAGTTCAATTAAGAGCATTTTAGCTAAATTTCTCAGCATCACTAGATATATTTTCTTTATACATTTTAAAAATTCAACCACATATTATAATTTTAATCGTAAATGTATTAATACTATTGTAGACATGTAAGAATGATGTGCATTTTAAGATAAAATATATATTTGACTATTATAAATAACAAGTGTAAAAATATGGGTTTTCTTTGTGTAGAAACTTGTAGAATGTTGCTGCGTTGACAGTCCATGACCGAGCAAAATCTTGGTGCGTCCTAATTTGGTGTCATGGGGACGTTCTCATAATGATAACCAGATCTTCGTATCCGAAACGGACACGATTCTTTCTGGATTATGCCTCAAAATTATATTAATAATGTTTTCGGGCGGCTCCAATTTATTACGATATCCGGAAACTACTACTCAGCTTAATAACACCTTTCACTTTGATTTGTTTGTCGAATATACATAACTTTGTTGATATAAAGGAAATGAAATTATATAAAAATATTTTAATCATTACAGTTGAAATTAAATTAGATTCTTTATTTTGAAAAGTATTATGTTTAGACAAATTTTTATAAAGTTTCTTTTATATTAGTCTCTCATCTTCTTTTGCTTAAAGTAGTTTATTTATTTGGCGGAGGGCCATTCATCATAGGTGGTCGAACACCTAAAGCTCCCAAGGGCGGTGGTGGTCCCATCATTGGCCCCATCGGTCCCATAATTGGCGGAGGTCGCATACCCATCATTGGCGGTGGCATAGCTCCATGTGGACCCATCATCATGGGCGGCATGCCTGGTGCACCCGGCATTAGCCCCGGACGCGGAGGTGGTGCCATGTTTGGAGGCGGTAACGCAACGCCTGGATTTTGTGTAATCTTACCAGCTTTAAAAGCAGCTGTGGTAGCATCGATCAAATGTTGCGCCTGCTCCTCCATCCATTTCTGATAGTAGAATTTAACGTTGTCTCTATGCTTTCGTCCGGTGCAATGTGTTTTTCGCACAGATGGAGAATCGTGTGTTAAATATGTGTCACAATAATCGCAATAATATTTCGGCATAATTTTTCCTTTTATTTCACAAAAATCGTAAATACTTCCTCAACACTTAGATTTATGCTTCATTTACAAAACTATACGAAAATATCGTGAAAAAAACTACTGAAGAAAACAAATGTTTGCTGGCTGTCAAAATAGTCAAGTTGTACGCAAACGAATTCAACGCTGAATGACAGGGTTGCATTTTACATGGCTTTGTTGTAACCTTGTTACCTGTTCACACCAAGGTGGATCGATGTGCAGTGTTTACTTATATATAGAAAATTTTATATTATATCTGGTTTTTATATAGATAATACTGATCTGTTGTACGAAAGCACTATGTGCGAAGTTTTTCTATTGACTGGTATATAAAAGCAATCAAAGAAATCCGCATATTTTCTCCAAGCTTGTTATAAGTACTGGTATAAAATATATGCAGTATCATGGTAAAGTGGTATGCCATATTTAACTATTCATATATATGTACATACATATATATTTATTTTGTCAACCAGAATGAGAGTTTCTAGTCTATTATAAGAAAGCAATTTATATATGACCGCTATATTAGATGTTAACAAAATATTTTGACATTTGTTTTTACAGTTTCGTAATACGTCCTATAAATCTGCTATTCAGATTTTTTGTTTTTATATTAACTTAAAAAAAACACCCTGCATTTGTACAGTGCAGAGCAACCCTATGTCCAGTATTCCCTTGGCATGTCGTTTCCAGACATTTCACTAATGTCAAAATTCTGTCATAATTGTGAAAATTCTTATTTCTCACAAATTATCTGCCGAAAAGTTTTTAGTCTTTGAGGCTTTTTAAATAATTAACACAAAAGATGAGTTCTATCAAAATGCTAAACTTATCCAGAGTAAGTAAAAATGTTGTTAATCTTTTGTTACAATTAAAAATTCTTTGTTTAAAGTGAATGTTGCATGTGCATTTTGTCGACATTACGTAATGTTATTACATTACATTGTGATGGTTGTTTTGGAAATATGAAATAATTTTTAATTGGAAATATAATCATTTAATACATTTTTTTTATTTTTAGACTGTTGTTCGTACTCTTACCACATCTGCTCCACGCCGTGCCGCAGCAAAGAATGAAATAGAGAAAGGCTACTTCGAATTGAAGAAGGTGCAGGAGCATTTCCAAAAGCACGATGGCAAACCAGTGTTCCTTAAGGGGTCATTTGTTGATCAACTTTTGTACCGTTTAACCGTCGCTCTCAGTTTGGCCGGTATTGGTGGTATGGCGAAGCTGTTCTACGATTTGAGTGTTCCAAAAAGCCAAGATTAAATGCTTAACAACAATGGCTATCTGTAATTAACGTTTTAAATTAAGCTTTCAAAGTATGAAAACATATGACTAACTTGGATGTATTTATGTATGTTTCCTGTTTTGTGGTAAGTGTAATTAATTAATATATAACATAGTTGTTTATATAATATGTGTTTTACAGTTGCAGAACGGTGGAGTAGTGCAATTCCTATTGTCTTAACTACCCATAAATGTTTTATGTTAAAAGCTAAACATTCACGTAAATGCATTTAAAACATGGAAATATATGTAATACAAAAGATATAAACAGTTTTAATTTAAATAAGAAGTCGAGGGTAGGTATGGTGTTATTACAACTCATAGTTCAAGATACTAATTTTTGATATCCCTTTATGCTATAAGAAATACACATCTGAAGAGTATTATAAATTCGATGCAGCAGAGGTTTTTTGGTTTCATCATGGCCGTTAAATCGGCATTCAAATATATATATTATTTATCATTTTAAACATTTAAACTTCACCTCACATCTGACAAAATGAGTTTCGGATACTTAACTACTTTTGGAAAATCACTTTGGATTGCAGTGTATACTTTTGTCAACTGTTAGGTATTAAAATTATATTGTAAGATGGGCATTGAAATTAAGGTCACATTATTTCTAAACATTTCAAATAAATTGTTTTCGTGTCGCCGTAACTTCATTATATAAAGAATAAAACTCTGGAAAAGTATGTTCAGATTGATTAATGTAAGCAGATATATAAAACGTATATATTTCAATATTCAATGCAATTGAATTGATTGTATGTTATTATAGCCTTCACTGTACCGTTGCAACGGCCGCAGCTTATTACAGTTGGCGGCAAGATTTTCCAGTGGCCCAGGCAAAGTGACTAGTGGCTCTTCTTGTGGCCCAAGTCCGGGTCCATCCAAGAAACCGAATCCTGGTTTAGAAAAAATTAAACAAATGCAAAAACTTTTCCAAAAGGACGATGGTAAACCGATACATCTGAAAGGTGGCAGCCGAGACCTAATGCTATATCGTGCCACATGGGGACTGGCGTTGCTTGGATTGCTGTTGCAAATTCATATGTTCGCAATGTATATAATTTATTGACATTTGTAATTTTTTTTTGGTAAACATTAACTTATTTTACATAAATATAAAAATGAGAAAGCGAACACTCATTATGCTAGCAAACAACTCTCCTTAATTTAAAACAAAAATTTTACACTTTTTCAATTACTGTGCGCTGACTTATCATCAGTGTCCAGTTTATCGATAACCTGCTTTAGACAGTCTTTGGTAGAGATATGATCGAGATCGCAAATGCGCGTCAGATCCATTGTCGCGATCTGTTCGATCATCTCCTTAATGCGTTCTTGCTTTATAATGGACTTAACTGTTTGGCGTGCTGCAGTGGCGGGACGTTTATCAACCTTTTCGGCGGAGCTTTCAACGTGGCGTCCCTTCGCACGATAATGCTGTTCGATTAATTGGCGTATCTTTTGTTTTGTTGCCAAAGTTTTGCGATTCACCTTGCCAAGCGCTAGATTATGCAGCTCATGGAAGTTTATATCTTTTGTTTGCTGTTCAGAAGTTTCCTCTGATTGTATGTCAGTGTCGGACTTCTGGGCCGATGTTTCTACAGCTTCGTGCACTTGGATAGGTTTTTCAGCGCTAGGAGGTTGTATTTCTGACTTTTGAATTTCAATTGGTTCTTCGAATGTTTCATCGTCTACAACCTCTAATGTCCAGTCCTCTACATAACCGTCCTCCAGGGAAGCCTTTGCATCTATTTTATCGTTCAGTGTGGTTTTCTCTCCTTCTACGAATTGTTGTGGGTCTTCTATAGTTTCATCTAGGGCCTTTTCTATGCTGTGCGAGTCTTTTGGCATTTCAGTGTCTTTTATATCTTCTACAACATCGTTAAGAACGATTTCCACGGTTTCGATTTCGTTTGACTTTTTAGTCTTCTTTTTCGCTTTTTTCTCGCCTTTAGTCTTTATTTTAGTTTCGACATCAACAGGAGGTTTTATTCTCTTTAATATAGCTAAGCATGGTTTGGTTTTAATACGAATTGGCACTAATGAGCTATATTGTATGCCAATATTATTGAAGCAATCGACAAACTCTACAATTTCAAATTCTTTCTGTAGTGTGGACCATAGCTGCACATTGTTTTTATTTTTTGCTTCCACCAGGAGATGTGTGTAATAACGAGTCTGCTCAGCATCATAAGTTATCGATTCGTTTTTACAGTAGCTGAAAAAGCAAAATAATTCATATGTTTATTAAATATAATTTTGTATTAAAAATTATTTTCAACTTACTGCCAGTCATCGCGGATTTGTAAAAATCGTGAGACACCACTTTGTGCCGCTAAGTTTGCTATATGCACGGACACATTAGGCGTTTGTGCTTCCAGACGATGCAGACGAGTTAATGCCACACCACCTGGATAGTTGGTACTCGATACAACCAGAAGGAATACCGTTATAAGTATATTAATTAATAAATGCGCAGCAGCACCAAGTGCCAGTATTTGGTGCCACACAGATTTCCCGCTATTTAGCCAGCTATAAAAATTAAATACAAGTGTATATGAATTATTTAAACAACAAAATTGACTGTATAATAGTTTACGTACAATCGGCAACAGGCACAAGCAGCCGCCAAATTCAGCACAGGGAACACGTAAACAATAAACCGCAACTCTTTGTGCGGCAGTATTGAGTAGATAAGCACAAATGCCAAGGCCGCAAGCACTAGTGGTCGTATACGCCGTTCCAAACAAACACCTATTGGCACCAGAACAACTGAAGCGCCGAGTGCGCGTGGAAATGCTGAATAGAAATACCATAAGAACGGAGAAGTCTGCAATTCAAAAAAATAAGTGAAGGAAAAACCAAATAATAAAGGAACATGGATTTTAGAAGATTATGAACGCGCTGCAAAACGAACTATCAAATAAAATTAACTTTCAAAGGATACACCCCAATCGGAGCTTTTATTCAATATAGTGTTGTACCACAGCACTTCACCCTCCGGCCACAACAGACGGCGCCAGAAAAACGAGTCCAAAACAATTGTTGTGACCAAAATAGCTAAACCTGCGGGTAATGCTATTTTTAGTACGCTGTAAATGTATTAACACATATTTTTTAAACATAAAAGTTTGGGTTTGATTGTACATAACGATTTGTAGTGTCTGTTTGCTGAGCTTACCTGGATATAGTAACTTTGCGAAAAATCACATCATATGCTAGCAGAAGGCCTAAGAATATTAAAAGTTCTGAACGAAATATCAATATTGCAATGCCGGAACATATAATGAAGGGTTTAGTTTGACCTTCTAACCAAAAGGCGAGAGCATACAACACTAAGAAAGAGATACAAAACGTTTTTAATTACTGATTTCTAAATCAAATAATAACGTAGTGACACCTTACCCACAGGCAATGCAATAACATTAGGCAATGGTCGACTCATATAGAATATGAAATGAAACTGTGTCAATGTGATGATAGTAAACCAGAGGCGAACGTCGGTACCGAACTGTTTGCTTATCACACGACGGAAATTGTGCCACGAAGCAGTTACCACAGCGGCTAACACTAAACGAACTGGAGCAAATAAAAATTTAAATTAAAAAACTTTTAATATATACTTATTTTTATAAAGATTTACCAACATACTGCGCCCAAAATTTATTGATGCTGAGTGTTTCAAAAAGTATCACAAACGGCGTGGACAATATGGAGACTACAAGCGGTCCGAGAAAGGTGCGCGGTACCACACCGGGGAAATCATGATGATCATACTGTGAGAATTCGAAATATATTGCAAATTACTTATTTGAAATAACACAACAAACCTGGGTAAAGTTTTGTCTCAAATAAAGTATATCATGCATAGCTTGTAAATTAAAACTCTCCTCCACTTTGGTGAATGGTGTGTAGAACAGATGCGCCGCAGCCGTCAGGAACAACAACGAATCCATGTTAGTCGGTGATGTTTCCAATTAAAGAAAAATGAAGTAAAGGCTTAAAGCCAAATTTATTTGTTTAAATAGCAATACGTGAGAAGCGTGGTTAACGGTGCACGTATTGATGATCAATTAACTGAATTACATAATGGCATATTATCCACAATTCGATTCCCGAATTTTCCACAATGCTATCTTCATAGAAAATTTACAATAGCATATCTTTGCTGATACACTCTACCGTGTAAAACGACACCTGTGCACAACTTTGACTCCAGGAAACTTTCTTAACACTTTGTTTTATATTTCTCCTACTATTTGTTAATCTATTGTTTCCCTGACATTTACACTAATACGCTGGCGATTAAGAATCACGCCGATGTGGTGTTTATTGCCATTTTTCCAATATACGGCCTTTATTATTCTAAATTTAGTTTTTGTCAATTCCACGTAGCTGACGGTGTGTTGTATGTTGTGCATCATTTTGTTGTTGCCGCTATGAAACAGCTGTTTAACAGTGGGTGTAGAGTTGCCACTCTCCAAGTATGCGAAATAACTTCGGTGGGTAAAGATGAAAGTAACTTCCTGAATAGGAAACGGAAGAATAAGGCACTGAGCAACGGCATAGGAACCTTTTAATAGAAGAAAGGAAATAAACATATATCCTCTACATAGGCAAAATTTTGGAGATATTTACAATATTTACTTCATTTATGTATGCACTTATACATATGTAGGTATGCGCTTGGATATGTGTATTCAAATATTTATGTGTGCGTAAAATAAATACATATGAATGTAATCAAAACTAACCTAAAAATATATATACATACATATAAAGTAGTTATGAAAGCAAGAATAAACAATTCAAAGTTTTTGGAGTTATTATATTTAAAAACAATTCTAATAGACCAATTTTTTATAGTGTAAGGTTTATAGTATTATGAAACCTATTGGAAAAGAAAGATAAAATAACAAATATTAACAGAAGAACAATTAACGGGGTTTTGGAGTTGATAAGAGGAAAGGAGTGGTTGAGTTTTTAGGGATAAAAACGGTGTACCTCGATTTCTGGCCAAACTACGAGTTCTGTGGAAATAAGTTATATTGTAAACTAGGTAATGAAAAATTGACGACCGTAAATTATTTTTGCAAGCATTTTTTTAGGGTTGAAACATATAAAATTCGTTTTTTAAATTGTTTACTATTTTTAAATGGTTCTGCACTCGCCCTTATGTATTTTGACCGAGTTAAACGGCCTACAGCTTAACTAAAATCGTTGGTACGCATATATACACAATGTATGTACATATATAAATGCATACATATATAATACAACATATAAAGTTATTTTCTAGGTACATACATATATACGCAAATTTAATTTTATAATGATGCTGTGCAAGAATTAGTTCCGTTTTCAAAATTCACTACTTCGGAAAAATAGGTAAAAAAATGTTGTTCAGCGAAGACGCAGCAGAATTGAGCAACCACATTTGATGGTCTTTTATGTTTTCTTACGAAAATTATACTAAACGTTTGGTCTCAGTATGTGAGAGGGTATTTCCCCTTTACTGAATATACCCTTTGGCTTTGATTTTCTAGCTGCTTTACTTTAACTGAGTGTGCATGTAAGTATGTGTGCACAGCACCGAAGTGTTAATGGCGAAGTTGTAGTGTATTTTATTGCTTAGCGCGCACATTTCGTATTTAAATGTTGCGTAACGGTGTAAGAGCGAAAATGACTTTAAAAGAATATATCTGCAAATATGAAAACACGAAAGGACAGATTTTATATAGAGATACAAATACTTACATATTTATATACATAAAATTATGTGTATACATATCTACATAAGTGCATATTTTCAAACTTTTTTACAAGGTTTTGTATTCATATGTAGATAGGCATAAATAGTAACCTTGACAATAATAAGAAAACGCCGAAGGTTTTTGCCTTTGCCTAATATTAGACCGCACACGAAATCTGAACGCAAATGAGAAACTCAAACGCTTGGATTAATTCACACCGACTGCATTTTCAATTATTTGCAATATCGATTTTAAGGCTTCCTATCTTCAATCTAAATTTAGAACTAATTTTTATTTTTATGGTTGAGTACATAGTCAGGAAATTCGACAGAGATAAAATGGCGGACTTCATTCTCAAATCAGCGATAAATTTAATTACGAGCGTTGGCCTGTGCTGTACATATGTACATATATGATCGACTTATGGGAGGCGCCAGGTTGCAAGAAAATTTGATTTATACATTCTGTACCCAGAAATTGTAAATAGAATTCAAAATATTTAATTAATCATCCATTCTTATTTTGTTGCTTTCAAAGTAGTACCCATCAGATATAATACACTTATGCCAATGATTTTTCCGGTCCTCAAAACAATTTTCATAAGCAGCTTTGGGATGTCCTTCAGCTCCTTCAGCAAATTTTGCTTTGTCTCTTCGATTGACTGAAAACCGATTCCGCAGAGCGGCAATTTCAGTTTGGTGAGCAAGAGCAAGAGAAAATAACGTGGAGGCAAATCTGGCGAATATGGTGGTTGATCGATGGTATTCATTGCGTTTTAGGCTTTAAATTCGGTCACAATCGTGGCTCGATGAGATAGTGTATTATCATCGTGTAAATTCCATGATCTTTTCTTTCACAATTCCGGCTATTTTCGACGGATTTTCTCACGCAAACGCCTCAATACGGCCAAATAGAACTTTTTATTGACCGTTTGTTCTTCCGGAAAAAATTTATGATGCACCAAACCACGAATATCAAAAAATCAATGAGTATCACCTTGATTTTTAAGCGGCTTTGGCCCATATCTCATCGGCACTTATAATGCTCTCCATGAGTGTGGGATCGGAATTCTCACTATAAAGCATGTCCAAAGAGACATGTTTGCGGTACTCTTTTTGAAAAAAAAAAAATCAACTTTATCGGGACGAGTTTGGGTTTCTTACCCAAAATATCCACCAAAATAATTCTGATGGACTCTTACATTTGCCTGACGAATTTTAAGGACTATATGCTTCACTTTTTGAATTGGGGTACTCACAACGTGTCATACCATTAAAAAAATTGTTGTTGGATTGCATACTAAAGTAAGTTTACGCAAATACAACTCTGAAACCCCAAAATATTTTTATCTGTTGAAGAGGTCGAAAGTCGTCCAGAACGAGGCATGTCTTCAATGATGTCTCGACTATCTTTGAATCCTTTGTACTACTTGGCTTGTGTTTTTGATAAAACTGAATTACCATAAGCCTTTTCCAACGTTCTCAACGATTTGGTTAGAAATACAAAATTTGAGACAAATTATTTGTTCCAAATAATTAAAGACAGTCCTACCAACTTAGCAAAATAAATTTTTTTGAAATATCATTTGGCCCGTGAAATTTAATTACAATTTCCGGGTACTTTTTTGTCACATTGTACATATGTACATCATATCATCAAATTTGAAATCGGCGCGCTTTTTAGATTGGTACAACCGAGCTTTATGTTCGTGAGAAGTTTTAAGTCCGTTGTCAAACAGTGAATTTGGTTAAATGCTTGGGTATGAAGCGTGTCAATGCTAGACTCATAACATAAGACTGAACCTTTTGCACAAGACGACGACGAGTAGGTGTTATAAAAGAGATATTTATGAATATGACATCGAAACTGTCGAAAAATCTTGCGAATGACGCACCAAAATTAGCCGAAATCGAAAAAACCAAAATTGGCTGAATGCACTGAAGGCCATCCCAGTCGAGGCTTATCACAATCTATTCCGGCTATACCTCAAAATAATATTTTTGTTTGCCGCAGGTCAAGTCGTTTAAGTTAATTGTATCTCAAAGGCCTGTGCAAAATTTCTTGAAGATCGATTGAGTCGTTCTCGAGAAATCTTGCCAACAGTTCAAAAACACAGTTTCGAGGGAAGCGCGTTTAAAAACGGCGCACTTAGCCTCGACCGCCTAAGTTATCAAGTCTGTATTTCAGAGCTATTACTCGGATCAACTTAGGATAATACTCTATAAGTGTTTTTGACTCTAAAAAGACAATAAAAAAATAAATTTTTTGAAACCCGTAAACCAATGTAATCCTTAACCAGTTATTTTTAGCCTGCAACCTCTTGTAATGAAACGTTCCTCCACTGGAATTAACAAATTATGTTTCAAGTCCTAGAATATTGCTTCAAATCGACAAATACCTCATATTTTCTTCATTTTAAATAAAGTGGCAACAATAATTTGTTATCTTCCGCAACGAAATCATAAAAGTCTTACCGCAAATATTCTTATATCTAATAGTTCCACATGACTTAGCACCGTCAAATTGTGCATTATAATTCATAAACCATAGAAGAAGGGAATAACAAAGCACGTGCCGCAAGGAGACAGACAACATCTAAACTAAAAATAAATTTAATAACCAATCGAAATTAATTTTAAAAATTAACTTTACTAGATATATGTATGTATATATGAGTAAATGGCATATGTAATCGCCGCCATGCGCCCATACCAAGCAGAGGCCTATGTATGTGTGTGACAAATTGCGTCACAAGATAAAGGGCGGTGGTTGGGTGTCTTAGAATGGTTAGTTGGTGGCAGAAAGAATTGTGTTTCATTAAATTGTATTTATAGTAAGCAATTTTATGCATCTAAAACGCGTCTATCATCGAATATCACGATGCGGAAAAAGCGTTGAACGCTCGAATCCAACAACCGCAGCCAATTTTCGGCGAGTTCAACGGGCCGAGTACCAGGCAAATGGTACGGGTCCCATGTATGGCGGCGTGTCGAATCTTCGCATCTACAGTAACTTTGAATATTGCATATGTATGTATGTATATGTAGAAAACTTATCTGTACTTATAATCGTATGTGTGCGACGTCTGATCGGAGCAGCTTGCGCTTTCACCATAGCGTTTCCATATCTAACGGTTATGATGCTCTTAAGCTGCTATTTCTTCCTGCTTGATTCGCGTATAATTTTATTTGATTTCACCTTTTCAAACACACACACACATATATTCACATATACAGCTATGTATTTGCTGCCAAAGAAAACACCGCAATGGGTAATGTGAAATATTGCCGAGCAACAGGCAATGCCGCCGTATCCCGCTTCTGTGGTCCATGCTTTCGTATGGCGGGCTTTTGTCGATCTTCATCGCGCCACACTATCGGGCCCAACATATGCAGCCACAAATCAGAATTCCGTCGAAGCGTTCATTCATTCAAGTGTATCGAGCGTGAAGCCCCGTACTGAGTGGCTTTTGGCCGCCATCCTCTAGCTGTTGCTGCTACTGTTGTATTACCGTTGCAACGGGCAGAGCGCTGCCACGTCACAACAGCATGCCACATTGACGCAACGCCGCGCGCCTTCACAAGCAAACACACTTTCCCCGAGGCGGATGTTTTGAAGGTGATATTGTTGGTGGCCGCTGAGCTTGCCGCCTGCAGTCGATTGTGGTGGCTGCAATATGCGCTCGCTCTCGATCTGTGCGGCTAGCGTAGCTCGCACTTCAACCATTGCTGCCGCCGTTTAGGACGGTTTCAGCAGTTTCATGCCCTTTCGGTGGAAATTCTTTAATTGCACATGAGATTTGCAATTGTTTTCATTAGGAATTATTTTTGTGAAATATTTTATGTGCAAAAAGTAATTAAAATGTCTGCACAACTACAACTCGCTGATTTTCTACATTCTACGCAATTTGCACAAGAATAAAAGCATTTAAATAAAATATTTGTATGCACTATATATGTAAAAGTATAATCACTATTTTTATGGCACATAATATATGGTATTGAAAACCATAATAAAAATCTACTTTTACAGATTTAATTAATCAGTGGTTTCCACACACAGAGGCCATACAATCAACACCGGATATTTATACCCTGAACGCGGTACAATAAGTTTGTCACGAAGTTTACAACCCCCAAAAGGGAACGTCGGAGACAATATTAAGTATATATATACATAAATGATTATCGTGACACACTGGACCGATTTAGCCATGTTCGTCTGTCTGTAAATACGCGAGGTAGTCCCTCGGTTTAAAAGATATCGATCTAAAGTTTTACGTATGTCCTCTTCTCCCCAAGAACCTGCTCACTTGTCGAAATCGACCACCATAGGATACAACTGCCATACAAACTGATCGATCAAAATGAAGTCTCTGTATGGACAACTTTTTTATTTGATATGATACATTAGCGAAACTTCTTCTACTTCTTTATCGGCGTAGACACCGCTTACGGCTGAGTTTACAACAGCGCGCCAGTCGTTCTCTCCCTTCATAGTTTGGCACCGATTGGAGACTCCAAGCGAAACCAGGTCCTTCTCCGCCTGGTCTTTCCAACGGAGTGGAGGTCTTCCTCTGCTTCCCCCGGCGGGTACTGCGCCGAATACTTTCAGAGCTGTAGTGTTTTCCTCCATTTGGACGACTTGACCTAGCCATCGTGGCCGCTGTCTCTTAATTCGCTAACTTTGGCAATGTCGTCGCGTATCTCCTACAGCTCGTCCTTCCATTAAATGCGATACTCGCCGTACCCAATGCGCAAAGCACTGTCGACTAATCAGATGTTGTGAACGTTATTCAAATCGGGCCACTATAGCCTATAACTACCATATAAATGATGCCATTATTAGTAACTATTTTTCGAGTTTAAGCCGAACCAATTTATATAACTTTAAATCCTTTATGTAGAATATAGACATTGGAACTATGTCTCAACCGTTTTCGATTCTCCACTTTTCGTTATGTACGTAGACCTCCCGATGACTACGAAACGAAAATTTTGGAAAAAATGCGATTTACTTTTTAATATAGTCTCCCTTTAGCTCGAAACATTTGACTCAACTTTTTCAACACATC
This sequence comes from Bactrocera zonata, assembly GCA_037783105.1. Classification (NCBI taxonomy): domain Eukaryota; kingdom Metazoa; phylum Arthropoda; class Insecta; order Diptera; family Tephritidae; genus Bactrocera; species Bactrocera zonata. The sequence goes on along the minus strand of JBAWJQ010002002.1, from coordinate 5,029 downwards.
TGAAAAATTCGTTTCCTGTATGTCTGCAAAGTATGTCTCCGTGCAAAGTATGTCTCCGCGCAAAGTATGTCTCCGAGCAAAGTATGCCTCTGTGACGGTGATTATCTCCTGATTGCAATTCAATTTCCACGCGGAGAGTGACTTTTTGAAACAAAAAGGATGGATTCAAATCTGTGACCATTTAGTATTCTCGAGGTAGTCATTGTAGATAACACCTTTTGAAGCACGATAAGTTTACCGGTAAAGTACACTGCTTCAACAGTTCCTTGGTGTTTGGTGAGGATTGCCAAAAAAGCAAATTTGTACAAATTTGACAGCAGTGGAACTTGAAACTTGTGCTGGTTTAGAAAAAATTTGGTTTCTGCACCAGGAAAATCCAGAGGTGAAAGGAGATTTGTTAAGTTGGAACGAGGAAAAATGAGAATCTAAGTATATGAGGTTCCGAGAAAGCATCAACAAAGTCCCCCAAAAAAATTTCCAATACCTATAAACTGAAGTTGTTCGAAAGAGCTGAGATAATCCAAAGATTTGAAAGAACGTATTGCATATATTGTGAATGAATATTTGGGAATGCGAAAGCTCCGAGCAAAGTATTTGTCGCGCAAGCTCACAATCCAACAAAAACAACAAAGAATTGTTGGTCTGAGGAGTGTTCGAAGCCTCGACAGTCAGCCGAGTGGACTGCACATGATGCACCGGCCTCCAAGCGTGGAAATACGAAAAAGACGGCTGGCAAGGTAATAGCATCAATATTTTGGGATGTACATGGTATTATATTCATGGACTGATTACGGAACTAGTTACGACTCGTACGATCCATTGCACTGCGTATTTGCGTTATTTGCAGTTCTAACATTCTCAATATTTAGCAATTGTATTATTTCTGAGGGATGATCAGTTTGCAATTTTTGGCAAATATTTTTGGTAAATTGAAGGGTCGATTGCTTAAACATTCCTTAGTCTCATTGGCTTAGTAATCGGCTGATACTGCTGCAATTCCACGTTCGATATTCATACGAAGTTCATCAATCGTCACTGGTTTGTTGGCATAGACCATACACTTGACGTAGTCACACATGAAAAAGTGTAACGGCGTCAAATCTTACGACGGAGGCGGCCAATTAACTGAGCCATTTCGTGAGATTATACGTTCACCAAACTTGGTTTTCAATAAATCGATTGTGGCATTCGCTGTATGCATTGTGTTATCATTGATAGCGATTCCCATTCACAGTAGCGTGCCAGTTTTGATCACCACGGAAGAAGTACGCCCAATAACGGTCCATAAACCCCACCAAACTGTAATTCTTTCGGGATGCAATGGTGACTCCGTGTGGATTGCTGCCTGACCAATAACGGATCATTTTCAAGTTGTTGCTCAGTTCAATTCACTAACATGCGACGATTCTGGCGATCAAGCGGCTTCTGGTCTTGTGTCAATTTGATCTAGTAAGAATGTAGGCCAAGATCTTTTTGCAAAATTCGCCACAACGACGTCACAGAGATGCCCAACACTTGAGAACGATGTGTGAGAAACTTATTTGGGTCTTTCTCAATTGATGCTTTAGCGGCAGCAATATTCTTGACACTATCTGTATTTCTTTGTCTCACATTTATACCTGTGGATTTAAGTTTCCACTAGACGCTCAATTGTTGATCTGACCGGACGATTATGACGACCATAAATTGGACGCAGGGCTCTTAAAGTTGAGTTCACTGGCTCCGAAATTCGGTAGTAGATTTTAATAATTTTGACTCTTTGTTGGATCGTATATCTTCCCATAATGAAATGGCAAATCTTACTGAAGAGAAATACATTTTGTCTGTGTACCAAAAATGGGTTAAATAAGGTCAATATGTCCTTACTCCCCATATACCCAATGTAAAGTTTTTCCCATGGAAAAATATTTAATAACCAGAAATGGAATTAAAAGTACGGAATCATTGAAAATGTTTGGCAATTGTCTATCTTACTACGAACAAAGTATTTGAGTAACACGTAGCATTCCATGAAAGCCGTGAAGTTATCAAAACCTTGTCTCATGAGAGTATTTCCATCCACCTTTGTTAATAACGATAACATCAAAAAAGTTAAAGAAACAATGCTTCGAAATAGTTTTGTTGACATTAGAGAGATAGTAGAGGCTTACAACATCTCTTATGGATCGACTTAGCACATTTTGGTTAATGTTCCGAAGTAGTTAACAACTTCACTTAATACTCAACATTCATCAAAAGCGTCATTATTTACGACGAGACGTGGGCTTATGTCGATGTTGTTGGAATGATTGTATTGGTTCAAGTGTCTATTTCTAAGGTAATAAAAATATGTATTAAAATACGTTACAAAGTCGGGGTCAGTTTTGATGAGATGATATTATACCCGAGGTACAACTTTAAAAAATGCGAGAAATTTATAGTGCTTCAGATAAAAAGGTGAAATTTTTTGTATTTAAATAAAATATGTAGGATCTTTAATTACAATATTTAAAAAAAATTAAACCTTTCTTCTGATATACATCCATATACCATATCCATATATACATCCATATACATCGTATAGTATATGTTTTCTAGAGAAAGGTTCTGTCGAAGATTTATGGTCCTTTGCGCATTGGCAACGGCGAATATCGCAAACATACCATATAACTACATAGATGTGTAATTTTAAAACAAGAAGGTCAAATATCATTCTGAAAACATCCTTTTGGAAACGAGTTATGAATTTACATATACAGGTATTAAATGTATTTCTAACTCCCGCCTACTCTTTCAAAATACTTTTGAATGAGAGTGTTTCGTGAATGGTGGAGGTTAGCTCCACTTCAACCGCAGCAAATTCAACAGCCAATCGCCGATCAATGTTTATTTTATTTATTTAATAAAATTTACATATTTGTATATAAAATATTTTTGAAGATGTTGTGCTTGGAAAACCCCCAAAAGGCTGGGTATTATACCTTCATTCGCTTTGCTGCAACCCAAAACCGGTTTAATAATTCCCTCTAAACGATATAAACCGGTACACACATACATACATAAGTACAATACTGATATTGGTTGCTGTTGTTGAATTGAATTCAAGTTGCGATACAAGTATTTGCTTTCTGGGTGGTCCGGCCGGTGCCATTAGTAAAAATATGAGTTATTTGAACTTCAATTAGTTGAACAACAAAATGTGTTTACTTATTTGTTTTTAATTATTACAATCGACAGTTCAGCAGGTGTCACCGCCAAGCATGTATACACGCACACCATACAGTAGCTGCGGTTGCTGGGTCGATGGCGATGGCTAAAGCGCGGGCAACGGTAAGAAAAACATTGGCTAGAAATGTTTCGGCAATGCATTTACGCCTAAATGTGTTTGGCTGAAGGTTACTTGTTGTTGTATTTGCTTACTTGTGTATTGTGGTGCTTATGTTGTTGTTTTTGTTAGCATATCAGTTTACGATGGCGGTCTTCTCTGTTTCAAGTTAGGAAAATTAACACTGCTAAGTTAATTTAACCGAATTACAAAAATATTTTTGGATTTATAGAAGCAATTTAGCGAAACACTTAGGTTGCTGAAATTTTTAGCAGCTATTTTCACGAAATGTGAGGGTAAATAAATCTGAATAGAGTCTGGATGTGTGGTACATATTAATATAAAAAGTATTTATTAAAATGCCAATTTACTTATAACCATTTAAAAGTATATAAATTTAAATTTATTCGGCTTAATAGATAACTTGACTTATTAACTTAGTACACAAGTTCCTTAACAATATTAGGAGGTTGGTATTGCGTATGGACGGAACCGGACAAATGTCACACCCTCAAAATGCCTTTAATCAAAATCTATTAAGTAATCGATAATCGAAAAAAAACTGTCAACATATCCTTGATTTTTGAATTGCTTTGATATGGTTTTTTCGGCTTCGGTTCACCTTTGTCACGACATTCGGTCGTCTTTTTTCGGGTCATAAGCATGAATCCAACACTCATCGACAGTCTAATACGTTTCATGACATCCTTGTAGGCGGGACGTTCGCGCAATGCTGTTGCTTCGAAAAAATCTAGTTATTTTTGAAACAATTGTGTTTTCACTCTTGTTGGGACCGAATGATCTTTCAAAATGTTTTTCACTGTTCATTTCGATATTCTAACGATGCCAGTAAAATCTCTGACTGTTGATCATCGATTCTCAGGCACCAATTCCTTTATTTTATTGACGTTTTAACTATCAGTTCATTGTCGTCCTGGACCTGGTTCTTCGTCTACGCGTTCTCGACCCTCTTTGATCAATCAAAAATCACTTGCTCGCGACAAACAATTATCACCAATATTCTGAAAGTTTCGGCACCAGAAAATTGATTCCACAAACAAAATTTAATGGGGCCGAATGCCCTTTATTTACTTCAGAAAGACATACTAAACATTAAATATTATTTTGACATAACAGTAATACTAGTCTAGAAAAAGAATATTTTGATGAATGATAGATCGCCCGAAATTTAAATTAAAAAGTGCTACAATTTTTTGCCCACAGTAGTAAGTTTCAAATAATGATACAAAACTGTAAGTTGGTATGGGGAATCAGTGTGGAGAAAGGCATTTGCGGTATAAAAGTTTTTAAAAAGTTGGATTGGTTCGCTCTTTAATGTGTTTAATGAGTATACATCTCAGAAAACTTGCTGAGAAAAAGTCTGTTTGACTTCTCTTTATACACTGTGATAATGGGTGAAATCAAAGGATATCCACGCTCACTTCCATATAGGGAGTTGTTGAAAGTCACTAGAAGTGCGATAATTTCATTAATAAATGTGTCAGAGGCATTTATGTATATTTACACTTGAGGAACTACAAGACCAATTTCAACCAAATTTCAATTACAAATGCTTATATTATGTTGTAAGAATTAGCAAAATCGGACAACAAAGACACCTACTTTCCGTATTTATCATACAAATTTTAAATTCCATTTCATTCGAATTCTTCCATTTTTCAATATATGAATGTAGTCTGATTTTGTACTTATTACTGAAACTCA